>VZTH01004896.1:180539-264220 GCA_013397815.1 Aleadryas rufinucha
ATGTAAATTAGTTCCGGCGCGTATGTGATGATGCTGTAATGACACAGCAACCTTTACCGAAATTTTACTGTATAAATACGGCACTGCACTTGACAAAGGTAGGTGAGTTAGGAGGAGATATCCCCCTCACCATCAGTGCTACAATAAACAAATACCTGCTCTATAGACATCGGTCTATGGGGATTTATTTCCAGCCTATCTTTCGGGCATCAAACTCATCACTTGGGAATGGAATTGGGTTCAAATGATGCATCAGAGCTGAAAGGCAAAGAAACGTGGAAACCCACTGATCCAGATTTGAACACTGCTTTGTTCCATATGTGCAGTGAAAATGAAGGTGCCTAGAAGGTGGCCTTAGGTATGACAAATCTGTTTCTGAAGCACTTGATATGTTAAAAGGGTTTCAGATATCTTTCAATGAAGGCTGTGAACCTAAATTTAGAAATGTTAGGACTGACAGCTCTTGTGCAAATATGAAACGGAAGTATGAGTTCTTTGAAATCTTACTTAAAGGGAAGAGGAGAGCAAGGAAGATCTTACTGAGTTTATGGTGCACTTCTGTGTGGTAACATCGTCCATGAAAGTGGTCACAGTGCAGTAGCAAGGATCCCTTGCTGCTTAAATCTCAGGAGGAGAAGTCAGATTTTGTTATGCGTGATGTTAGGAGGTTGGCTTTTGCATTCACACTAGCTTGGAGTTTGGATTAATTAATTGTTAAGGTTAATTAATTGAATTGTGGGTTGTTGGTATTTTTCCCAGTTAAATAATTGAAATCCCTACCCCTTTACCCGGTTTCCAGTTTTAAATAACCTTTTATTGGTTTAAAAACTTTATTAAATCATTGTTCAAGTTCTCCCCACACAGTGACTAAAGGGGCTTTTCTAAAGTGCACCTCGAGGCTCTGATGCTAAAAACAGAAACTGTCCGTTGGACTGCAACCCGTCTCCAACGTGAGGCAGAATTTTAATGAGGATTCTTCCCGCCGTAAAGACTGGTGACATCACCCAAAGATGACGCTCCCCGGAGGCAACGAGCCATTGGACAAAGAAGATTACTTCATCGGAAGAGTCCTCCAATCCTGATGGACCATGGGGGCCGGACTGTGGGCGGTCAGGGGCGGAGCCCGAGGGGTATAAAAAGGCGGGTCCCGAAGGTGGGGAGGTGCTTCTTAGCCCCAGACTAGCTGTGGGTTGGTGATCGGCGTTGCGGCTCTCGGCCATTTTACCCTATCCAGGGATTTAATTATTTTTGGCTTTAGCTTAACTAAAGCCAACGCAACGCTGAGGATCCCTGCTTTGGGGAAGCAGCCATACCGGCTGGGAAGGGTCTGTGATCTCTGCAATCCCGGGT
Source organism: Aleadryas rufinucha (assembly GCA_013397815.1). NCBI lineage: Eukaryota > Metazoa > Chordata > Aves > Passeriformes > Aleadryas > Aleadryas rufinucha. Next base: position 181,890 of record VZTH01004896.1, read on the forward strand.
TTTGATTTTTGCGGAAGCGGCTCGTTTCTTGATTAACTTTTTAAGTAAAAACCTTTTTTTATTTTTACCTAAAAATAAGAGCTGCCTCTGATTTTTGACAGATTTGCAGGCTGGGATTTTGCAGCTACCTCAGGTGTGCCGTGTGACAGTTGGCCATTTTGCACTTTGGGTGTTATTTAAAAAGTAGCAGCAGCAGACTAGAAATTAATGCTGAGTACTTTTGAATCTTTTCTATGTCTGTATATAAAAGCACGTCCTGAATGTGGGAGAGCCTTGAAATCTAAGTCGCAATACAGAAAATGCTTGAGTTTCTACTTGACCTGAAGAGACATGGGAGATCTTCCCTGACTCTTCTGGGTGAGCATAGCCCAGAATCTTTATGCCTCTGCAAAAGAAAAACAAGATCCTTTTGAGGGCAGCACAGGCTGTCCCTATTGTCCCCATTGTTGTGTGGCCACAACATGTAAGTAACTTAAAACATAAGACAGGCTACAGCATGTCTTGGGAAGCTGAAGCAGAGAATCCATAAGCATATCTCGTGGTGTTGCTCAGCAGTCCAAGAGGCACAAGGCAGTTTGCAACTGGACTTGGCAGAACAGAAACAGGCACAGCCAGCAACACTTCCAACTGTTGGCTGTAATTGCTCACTTCCTCTGTATTTGAAAGTTGCTGCCTCACCTGTGAGCAGAGTGCCCCATACTGAAAGTGCTACCAAAGTATGATTTGATTAGTTACCATCATACACTAATTAAATCAGCCCAGCACCTCAGCTCTAACTGTACCACAGGTAAAGCACTCCTGAGGTGGTTTTAATTTAGCTTGTTATGAGTCACTAGAGATTCACAAGAGCTAGAGACCAGCTAGGCCAAGTGCCTGCCAGCAAGGAAGTGAGGAGCTGGGTTTGATCACAGAGCGATGATGAAAGGACACTGAGATGTGCAAAAGCCCAGCCTGGCTCCTCTCAGCATGGTATCATGCAGCTGCTGCTGGCAGCAGCATGGAGGAAGATTATCAGTGAGATAACAGGGGTGGCAGCATGTAGTATCTGTTCGCTTGATGAAATGCTAGAGAACAGTATTAGTGGTCTTGGTGTCGAAGTGTCACGTGTGCAGCATCACTGCTATGGATTTATTTCTCTGGGGTAAGTCGGAGTCTGGAGGAAGCACAGACAGCTCTTCTGTTCATAATGTTAGCATCTTAATGATAGCAGGTGTTTGGTGTACTCAGAGTGGGGAGTGTGAAATAGGATGTTTAGAGGGCTTTCTGCAAATGGGGAGTTGGTTGTGTATGTGCACTTCTGATGTGCAGATATGCTGGCATTTGGTGTTACACACGGTAATGCAAAGACAGCGAGGTGTTCGCAAACTTAGGGAAATACAGGGAATAAAGCATGGGCACGTACAGGGCTCTAGCCCTGAGGAAAGCATGAGCTGTACACAGATTTGCACATTTGGTGTATATAATGAGGGTGCAGTGTGGTGTGAATCACCATCCCTGGAAATGTTCAAAAAACATGTGGCTATGGAACTTAAGGACATGGTTTAATGGTGAATTTGAGTGAACTTGATGATCTTAAAGGTCTTTTCCAACCTTAACGGTTCTGTGGTGCTATGATAGAGTGATTAACTTCGGATGATGAAGAGAGTGGGATATATGCAATGTGTAGTGTGTTGTGTCAGTGTAGTGGGAGTGTAAGGAGCATACAGAAGAGCACGTGTGCCTGCACACTGGGGTGGTTTGGAGGTTAGGATACAGATTGCAGAGTAGTTTAAGGTGAAATCTTGTAAATGTAGAGGTGGTGAGGTACACGGGGCTGTGCCGAGGTGAGCTGTGCCTGGCAGGATCAGGAATACTGTGCGGAGCAGTGTGCTGCAAAGCCGAGAGCTCTGGACGCTGTGTTGAGGTGTGAAACTGTGGAAGGTAAATAGGAAAGTAGAGCGTGGAGGGCTGTGTAAAGCGTGCTGGCGTGGAGCTGGTGCACAGCGGGAGAGCAGGTGCACGGAGAGGGCTGAGTGCAGGGTGCGGGGCAGCTGTGCCAGGACAGGGGCACGGGACAGGGCTGGAATTCACGATGAGGGGCTGCTGTGCCAGGACAGGGGCACGGGACAGGGCTGGAATTCAGGGTGAGGGGCTGCTGTGCTAGGACAGGGGGACGGGGCGGGGCGGGAATTCAGGTGGAGGGGCCGCTGTGCTAGGACAGGGGCGCGGGGCAGCCGCGCCAGGGCGGAGGCACACCGCAGCACGGCAGCAGTGCGGCAGAGGCGGGCCGGGGTAGGTGTGCCGGGCTGGGGAAGGGGCGGGCGGCGCCGAGCCGCCCGTGCGGTGGGGAAGGAGGCGGCGGCTCTGGGCAGCGTCCAGGCGAAGACAGGAGCGCGGCTCAGCAGCGCCGGTGGGGCCGTGCAGAGCCGAGTCGAGCCGGGGGGACCATGCCGTCCTACACCGTCACGGTGGCCACGGGCAGCCAGTGGTTCGCGGGCACCGATGACTACGTGTACCTGACCCTGCAGGGCACGGCGGGCTGCAGCGAGAGGCACCTCCTGGACAAGCCCTTCTACAACGACTTCGAGCGCGGCGCGGTGAGTCCCGCGGGCGCTGCCCCGGCCCGACCCGCGGTGCCGCGGGCGGTGGAGCATCAGCGGCACCTCGGCCGCTCCCTGTCCGGCATCTCGAGGGGCTGGGCAGGGCTGGGGTTTCTTTAAACTCGTGTCCATGTGCCGGTGCTCCGGACCGGGACACTGAGACTGAGGTACCCGCTGCCCTCCCCGACCGCCCGTCATCCCCATCCCTGCCCTAGGATTTAGCCCTGGCTGTGGTTAGTCAGGCGTTGGGAAAGATGGTTCTGGCTTACAATGGACTTTCAGATCTTCTCGTACTTTCTTTACAAATACAGAAGAAAAATACTGTGCTTTTCCTGTTGATAGTCGATGTTTAGGGTCAGTCTTTACTAATAGTCAGAGCCCTGTTATCTCCAAAGAATTAAACAAAGAGGTAAGAACATCCAGTGAGAATTACAATGCCTGCCAAGAGAAGTGTGTAGGGCAGCTTCAGTGAAAGCTGAGAAACAGCATGAATGTGTGAGAATGAAGTTGTGGCTGGGCTATCAGCTGTGCTCTTCTTCCTAACCTAGATTTCTGCTGTGTGCTGTGCCCTGTCCTCTCTGTGGTCTTATCACAGTATTTGGACTATCCAAATGTAATTGCTTATACACTGAGCACTGGTTTGGAATGACACTTATTTATTTGCTTATTGTCCACTCTGGAAGTAATAGACCTTTATTTTTGCCCTTTTCCAAAATATGTGTTTTACTGGAAACCAAATTCACAATTTCTAGAAGGTCTGATGAGATATAAACAGCTTTGAAAGTTTTAAAAAGGCATTCAGAAGTTTGGAAGTAAAACCTACCACCACATGTACAAGTGAGGCTTCACTGTCAATGGTGCTGCTTTGCCTTGAGGTGTTTTTTCAACCATGTGGTTCACAGCCTGAATTAGGTCCGTGGTCTCTTCTGTGTTGAACAGCATGGACGCACTTAACAGAAGTCAGCGTTTTGAGTGGGTGTTGATGGCGTGTGTGGCTGTGGTCACCCATTTACCAGCCGCTGCTACTGAAGTTAGTTTTCTTTCATGATTAAACGTTCATTTGCTTAGAACCTTGGTACCTGAATCTCCCAAATGGACATCCAGTCATTGTTTATCTCTTATCTGCTAAAAGGGCACATACTTTAGGCAAAACTGAACAACATTAGCAAGAGAGGTTGAAGGAGACCTCAGACTGTCCTGAAAACTTACGGTTAGGGCATTCTCCCAGGAAGGCTGAGCCCTGCCCAGCTGAGGAGATCACTACCAGGGTCTTAGCGACCAGGCAGTTTGCTCTTATTCCTGGGCTGCAAAAGAGGGTTTCAGGTGGCTCTGATGGAGAACCTGGCTGTACTCTGAGCATTCAGTTGCACTGGATCCTGTCACAGGGAGAAAATCCCACGATGGGAGCTTTCAGTATCTGCCCAGCAGCAACTGGTGAGCTGCTGTGGGACCAGGTCCAGCAGGAGCAGAGACACATCCACTGGGTGAGGGAGCAAAGAACAGAAGGCGTGGATGTTAGTAGCAACAAAGACACAGTTTGTTTTTCAGCATGTATTTATTGTGGACAATGAGAATAACTATATGTTCCATGGAGTGTCTGGCTCATTGGACACTTGCAGTACAATATGCTAAGTTTTGGTTTTGAGGATGTTTTCTTACAGAATGCAGCCTGTTTCTCCAGGCACCTGTTCAGGTTACATTGTGCCCAAAACACTGCAAGTCTTAATAAAATGGTGTGCATGGAAAAAAGAAAAGAAAATTACCAGTACAGAACCAAAAAACTAAAACTGAAGCAGGCCAAAAGACTTTGAGTTTGGTTGGTTTGCAAAATGTAGCAATTGTTTTCACAGTTCTGCCTTTAGTGTTTCTTTCAGTACCATCTTTATAATTATTTTTCTGCAAAGCAATTCAATTGTTAATCTATTTGTAAAACAAATGACACTTTTTTGTGCATGAGCAGAATTTTGCAGTATTATTTTGTAAATCTTTGTCTACTTTCCAGGTTGTTTTTTTTTCTAAATGTTGAACCAGGCTCTGTAGTTCCATTATCCTCATAATGTCTTAATTTGCATTATTGCAAATTGTGCATATTACTAGAGGTGATAAAAGAGGGTGTGGGCCAGATCTTAGTAGGAGATTTGCATGGCGAATGTTGACTGAGGAAAAATGTGTGGAAAAGTCTGAAGGGATTTGCACAATGGTAGCTCAGTTGTAGTTTTTCTGACTTACTTCAAGCTCTGGACATAGGGAATGTTGAAAGTCATAGTTTCTTTTCTTTGCGTAGTGTCTTTTGAGTAAATTCCTCTGGTGCTGAGTGATTTCAGAGTTTTATGGTGTTCCCCAGTTCTCTCTTTCCTTCCTGTTCCCCTTTCATCTGCTTTTTGCATTTGTTGAAAGAAATGCACTCACACGTATTTCCAGAAAGGAAATATAGCTCTTTCCACTTAGAGCTTTGTGCTTATAGAAAGAGGAGTTGTCTGTGCCATCTTTTTTCCAATAAAAGAGTACTCAGTAGGAATCTCTCCTCAAAAAGAGAAGACTTAGGTTTTGCATGAGATTAAATTGCTTGAACAGGATGGTACAGGAGTTTAGACAGTCCAGTACTCTTCATTACTTCTGTTCTCTCACTCTGCCCTCAAGCTGTATAAAAGCTCTTAGCATCTCTGGCAGCCACCCTGGTGTTTACACAAATGTCATAGAAACCTTGAGCAACCAAGCATCAGTTCTGTCCTGGACCTTGTACATTCTCTGTAACCTGACACACCTTTACTGTATTAGCAAAATTGTCATCTGAGATGAGCCCATCTCAGTGCTGCCTTGGAGGCAGCTAAAGCTGTGAGGTAGCAGGAGGGAGCCCCCCCTTTCAGAACTGCCATTAAATTTGTAGTTGTGATGGTCATAAAAAGATTGAAAAGCTTCGGGAACATTTAGGTTTATTGCAGGTCCTTTTTGCATTGCATCAACAGTAACTGTTTTAGGGCTCTTGTAATATAGACAAGTAGATTGTTACCAGAGGAATGAATTTCTTCCAAAGGTTGGCTGTCAATGTGACTTTTCTGTCAACTCTTTGGATCTGATGGATATTGCTCTTTAATTTAAATCTTACATCTACGTGTATCTAGCTGTGACTTTGTACTTAAATTTCTTTGTGCATTTGAGCCTTACAAACATGAAATGTATAATTGTGAAAAATCTTAGCTGTACGAACATAAAATGTACCATTGTCCGCATTTTAAAAAGGGAGAGAACTGGAGTAGACCAGGAAGCAAAAGACAGTGGATTTAGGTGATGTGGATACTGTCCTTAGTCTGGAGCACACAAAACTAGCACAGAAAGGTCTTTAAATTCCTAGTCCAATGTTTCAATCTCATTATCATCTTTCCACTCCAGTTGCATGAGTAGATGTGCCCTAGCAGTACCTCCTTCAGTGATTGCTAGGAGAGTAGTGAATGGTTTCATGTCCTGCGTGTTTTTCTAAGACTTGCAAACATTTCAAGGAGTAATACTGTTTTTAGGCTGCATACAAAAAGGTTTCTCCATTTCTGGAGTGGTTTGCGTGCTATTGTTTGTTCTTTTATTCATCTTTCTGTTGCACTGCGGTCCAATAATAGGACTTCCTTTTTCACCCACAAGAAGCTGGAAAGCTGTGTGAGGAAAGACCAGGTATGTCTGTGTAGTGCTGGTGGTGCTTTCTGCATGTGCAGTGGATCACTGGCTGTATTCTGCTCTGCAGGTTGACTCCTATGATGTGACTGTGGAAGACGACCTTGGAGAAATTCAGCTAATAAAAATTGAGAAACGAAAATACTGGTACCAGGATGACTGGTACCTTAAGTATATCACTGTTAAAACACCAGTGGGTGACTATTTGGAGTTCCCATGTTACCGCTGGATTACGGATGAAAAGGAGATTGTTCTTCGAGATGGAAGAGGTGAGAGTCATAAGAAACCAGATTTCTTGCAGAACACCTGGAATTTCTCCATGTACCTCCCAGTTTTCTCTCTCAGATGAAGACCCGCTGCCAGTCCCCTGCTGCATCCTAGAGAATGTGCTTTCCCTACGGACTAGGAATACTTTCTGAGCAGCTTGTTGGGCTAGGCACTGGCAGTTGGGTTGGATGTTTTGGGAAGCACATACAGGGAAGAGTCCTAACACTGACTTGGTACACTGGTCTTGAATTTGAAGGCTGACCCTAATGCCAAATTTTTGACTACTCCACATCCCCATTGCTGGAAGCCTTTTTGATCTAATTATAATTAGTGTTCCCTGTTTCATACTAAGCTCCTAAGTGGCCCATGATTAATTACCTGTAAATTATCTTGTTTTCACAGGAGTGAGATAAAATCCCAAAGTAGGCTGCTCGGTAGGTGCAAACTGAAACAGCAGCTTACTTTTCTTTCATTCTCTTTGCATGCTGTCAAGTCCAGGATAAGGCAGGGTGATGGGTATGACTGCTGCAAGTAATGCTGACCGACTCAGAAAAGTGTTTTAAGTGTCTCTGACACCTACTTGCCGTGACCAGGGTTTGGGCAGACATTTGTCACTGATGATTGCATGTTCCTCTCTCTGCTACCAGGTTGGCCACTGTAGTGTTCTGCAGCATGAGTGCCTGAAAACAGCTGAAACAAGTGTGAGGTGGTAGAAAATAAATGCTTGTATTCCCCTTAAATTTTTGGCTACTCCTGGCTGGGATATTTTGTGTTTGAAGTCTTCTGTCCTATAATGACAACTATGTGTCAGTTCCATTTTTCATAATTTGCTTTATAACAACTGTAACGCTTCCATGGAAGGCAGCTTTGTGTGGCTTTCAGAGTATGGTGAGGTAAAGGACAAGAGCAAGTGAAGCTCTGTTGGTAACTTGAACACAACCACCTGGAAACCATTAGCCATATATGTTATCAGCTGTATTACCTCTGATATTTCCAACTCCAGCCCCAAACAGCTTTTGTGATGAAACTCTTGCTGGTTTTATCTGCCTCCACATTTGTGTATGTAAAGTGAGTCTTGTACCGTGCCCTTTCTCTGATCACTAAGGAAGTCTCTGTGTTATTTAATGTTACATTGAATTCATGGTTAGAAGAGCAAAATGTCTGCAACTGAAGCCTCATTGTTTTTTCTTTCTGTTCTCATGACTGGAAGATGTGATTATTGCCCCAGGCTGACAGGGGAGAGCATTGCTTGAGGAGAGAGGCTCAGACATGTTTCCTGGAGATGTCTTTTAGCAGAGAAGATGAACTGGAATAATGTTGTGGTTTCTCTTATTGATGGAAATTCCCCTAGATACTGAGCTGTAAAATTAGTTCCCATGACCCTCTTCAGGCCATTTAACACTAGCTATATACAGCAAGTGTCTACATTAGAAATCCAGCATTTATATACAGTTGAGACAGATGTTCCTAGCTTGAGTTAATTGCCCCTTGGAAGCACCAAGTCAGGGGCTTATCTTCTTTCACAGATTCTCTAAGGATCTGTGTGTCTACTCAAAAGTACTAAATTGGATCATGTAAGCATTTCCCACAGAAACTTTGAAAAGGTATAGATCAGAAATTTGAAGGTTTGAAAACTTTGCTGTCTTTCTCAATGCCTGGGCAGTGATAGGTAGAGGAACCTCATAACCCTCTTTTCCCTGTTAACAGCAAAGCTCCCCCGAGATGACAAGACTCAGATTCTCAAGCAGCACAGACGCAAAGAGCTTGAGTCCCGTCAGAAAATGTACCGGTGAGTTTCCCACTGCTCTGGGGTCTGTCCTCATCAGGTCAGAGTTTGGCAGGGTATGTTCACATTATCATATGGCTCTAATTACTCAACTGCTGGATAAGAGAAAGCCTAAGTTACCATGTTGGCCATATCTGGTTTTTACTTAGATGGAATTCATTGTAGGTGATGATCATCCTGGTGTAAGTGGCATTATGAGATACTTGTACCTCAGATAAGCCTATCTGGAAGACTTAAGTGGGAATTCAGTGATACAGCCTCTGTGTGGGCCCTCTGGCACACCGTTGTGCTTTCAAGGAAGATTTGAAGGCATATTTCATTTGCCTGTTACAAGCAGTACTACAGTTTTGGAACATGATCTGAACATGTCAGCTTTTACTGGAGCTTTTTGGCTGCTGAATGAAGCTATCTTTAGTTGTTTCCTGCACCAGGGTACAGTGAAAATCTGGCCCTGTTTGAGTGAACTGGAATGTGCTAACAGAACACAGTTGTGATATATATAAATCTCACATATGTATATTATACATATATATTTCACATATATATATACACACACACACATACGTATTATACATATATATCACATATATATATTACACTGCCATAGACATTTTTTCTTCGTCTGTGTCAAAATGAGAAAATTGTCTTTTCTCAGAGGGTAACGCCAAAAGGCATTAGACATTGCCTTTTGCTAGAGACGTGCTCTGTTAAAATAATGAAAGTTTCTTGCACTTGTATTTCCTTATTGGGAGAGTAAGGGTCAGGGCAAAGGGTCTACTCAGAATTGATAGATTGAGGCTCGGTGTATCTGTTGTTTATTTCATTTGAACAGGAAAGGCTGTTCTGTACAAATTACGGGAAATAGAGCAGAGGGAAATATGGTTCAAAGAGGTGTGACACAAAATTTTATTTACATATGCAAGAAGGAAGGCAAAACCATTTGTAATTTCAGGGAAATAGCTACTTACAATTCTGATGCATAGCTGATAATACACAATGCAGTCTGTATGTGGCAGGCAGTTTGGAAATACCACTGAAACAGTATTCTTTACAATTCACTTTTTTTTGTTTTGAAATAAAAATGGGGCAAAGAATATGTGCCATGACCATTAGGAGGTTGAGCAGTTGAATCAAGACTCCTGGAGAGTGCCTTTTGAAGGAATATAAATACATGCCTGAGCAGTGTTAGCTGCTGTATCTCAGTTCTGCAAAAGTGTAGTCCCAGGAATGAGCATGCATTGGGCAGCTGTCTCTCTGTCCCCTCCTCTCACGATACATTTGAAGCTACTGCCAGTTTCAACCAAATGTGGCAAGTGTGTAGAAATATCACAGATAATAAGTTACTTCAAGCTTTGTGAAGGTAAGTGGCCAAGTAGATGCCTTCCACTGTGCTTCAGGACTCTGTGGGGTACTAGTAGGTATTGATGTGGTGTGAATTGCTTATTTTGGCCCAAGTGAGTCTGCCACAAACTTCCTTTATAGCAGTGGAAAAGGAAAGACACAGCTGCCATGTTGATAAGGTTATATGGTTAATCAAATGTCTCTTATTTTCTCAGCTGGAAGGAGTGGCATCCGGGCTTTCCGCTGAGCATCGATGCCCATTCTCACAGTGAACTGCCTCGTGACATCCAGTTTGACAATGAGAAGGGCATTGACTTCATCCTGAACTACACTAAAGCGTAAGTGTTTGTGGAACTTCAGGAGTTGTGCAGAATCTCTTTTGGGGCAGGGTAAGGGTTAGGGTCACCTTTTAAGTTTCATTGAATCTCAAAAGTGGATTATTTTCTCCAGCCAAAGTAGGAAAGTAGGAATTTAATGCATTTGTTATTTTATTTTATTTTTTAGTTATCAATATTCAAGCTTTTCACACTGGGAACTGACTGAGCCTCTGCATTCTTGTTAACCATGGTTTTGGCTATAGGCAGGTGGAGGACACACTGCTGGAAAGCATCAGCAGAAGGACTACAGGCAGCTGAGACCCTGAGCGTCTCACTTAGTTCTCAGCATTGTCCCCTGGAGATACTTTTCTCCTCTGACTATTGGCAATAATTAAACCTTTTGGTGGCATACACGAAGAAGATGGTTATCAATGCACCCTTGACATCCTGCTGGAGAAAATCTGTTCCAAGCAGCTCGTCAGTTATCCACACTTGAGTGTCCTGAGTGCCCTGCTTGGGGCAGCCAAGTCACTGTCCATCCACTTGTACATGTCATGTCATTCAGGAAAACATTGGATGGCCAATGGATGAGCCTGAATAATCAATCCTGCAGGGCTCTGGAATAGTACAGGATCAATGAGACAGATGGGACCTCTCTGACCTGTGAGTCTCCTTCTGTGCTGTCTCAAATGCCCAGGTCATATCACACTGTCTCAGATATCCCACCACACTATCAGGTGGTGGAATAGTCTGACATGAGACAAGACTGGTCATTACATGTCAGAGCATTCTGGGTATTTTTTTTTTTTTTAATTTATTCATTTATGCATCTGAATTCCACTTCCAGCACAGAGTCAAATCAGCATGGTGTTAGCCAATGCAAAACAGCTGCTTCCCGGCTCATACAGAAGATCTGAGCGATGCAGGAGCAACAGCACCTGAATGCCAGAGATGAGAGGTTTGCCATCAGGAGACATAAGCAGTTTGGAGACTGCATTCCCCTTCCAGCAGTCCCATCCTGCCAGGCTATGGCATGTTGTCAGAGGTCCTGAGTCACTGCCAAGTGAAACTTGAAGCAATTCAGAAGAGTGCAGGGACATCTATCTTTGTCATTGCCTGTAAGGGGCCCTCCCCATGAAATAGGAACCTGAAACTGTATTGCAGATAGCCAGACATTCTGGATTAGTGGTATGACACAAAAGAGGTTTTTCCAAGCAATAGCAATGCTTCTTGTCTGGTACGTTTGGCTGAAAAATCTAGACCTATGTTTTTGGTCGAGTGAATTGGGAAAATCTTTGGAGAAGAGTTTGATAGCCCTTATCTAGCCACCCTAATGTGCTTTGGGATCTTGGGACAACTGTTTGCAGGAGTGGAGTGAAGAAACATGGGTGAAGGCATGGGATCTGCCTTTGGTTTGAGTGCAGTTGGAAGGAAGACAGGGAGGTGTGTCTGGAAATCCAAAGGCTGGTGTGGAACTGCAAAGTGTAACAGTGGGCAAGGAGCACTTTTAAGGGAACATGTGAGAGCTGGGAGTGTTATATGAGACATAGGAAGTAGTAGAAGAGGGGAGGGGAAAGCCCTTTTTCTTGGGGCATGCAAAAATGAAATTAGAAAGAGGGAGATGTGTCTCAGATATTCTTTATGCTGTTGCAAGGTTGGATCTTTAGATGCTGTTGACAGTAGATAAGTCTATAAGTTTAAAGGATTAATTATGTGTAGGTGGAGATAATCCTGAAGGTGTCTGGTGCTGATGTGACCTACACTGTCTAGCAAATGGAAACTCTCAGACTGGAATCTGTGCCAGAAGTGCAGGCTTGTGTAGCTATTTTGGACCAGCGTTGCATTTGGGCAGATTAAGTTCTACAAGCAACTCTGACTTTTTTCTCTTTGCTCTGGTTTCTAGTATGTGCCAGAGACTTCCAAGAAGTATGTGATTTCTTGGGGAAAACAGATTTTTATTTCCTAAATACTGTGGAAGTTTTTTCCAAGATAGGAAATGTGAAGAACTTCCTCCTTTTGGAAGTAATCTTCAAAACATCTGGGAATGGATGTGTGTCTGGCATTCAGCACGTCAAACCACAGCAGGTTTGTGACTGGATCCCAGGTGCTGTGCCTACTGCTTCGTTTGATCACTAGCCCCAGCTAGGAAGAGCTTAGTGCAGAAGCAGCTCCTTCGTCTGCGTTATGGTCATGTTGGTCTAGAGCCCTCCTTCCAGATTACCACTGGCTGTTTCTCCAGGCTTTTGGTTCACTCCAGCCAGTTCTGATCCAGTCTTTTCTATAAATTTGCTGATTGTAAATCCAGCCTCCTGGGATTCTCCTCAAATTCTATTTGGGAAGATTTTCTGAAACACTGTGACTTTTCTTTACTTTGTTGTCTGCCTTTCATATCTTTGTCTGCTGTACGTGCTTTTATTTGTGCATTTGAAGTGTTAGTGGGAAGCCAGCTTTCTTTTCCAAATTCATTATTTGCTTTCTAGTCAAAGTAAATGATTTCTATCTAATAACAGCAGTTTACCATTTATGTAATAATTTAGGACTCGTCATCTCATATGACGGGAACTTGCTTGGCTGTACTGTATTTGCTGAATTAGCAGATGAAGTCAGACATTTCTGGCTCCCAGCCTGCTGTGTTCATGTGATGTCTGCAAACAAGAGACTTGGTTTCTGAGGTTAGATGTGAGTGTCAAGTTTATCCAGCAGCTCAAGTAAATAGAAAACCCTCAAAAACTCAGGCCTCACACTTTGGGGGTCCAGTCTGGCTTTGGTCATGTAGATACGTACAGTACCTGTTCTTTTTTTTAGGAAGAGTGGCTGACGGATCCTCGGTTGTTTATGTTCTGACTTTGTGCACCTCTCTTAGTCTCTTTGTGTCACCATACCACTTTCTGAACTGGTGTTAGTAGTGCTCTCAGCGCTCCCAGCTGATACTAACCACTGACAATGTGTGAAGCACTAGCTTTTCTGAGTACAGTTGTTATAGGTCCTAAAGCACTGCCATTGTAGGCTGCCGAGAACAACTCTAGAATGGAGTTCTGTAAATGCAATAGCCGGAGCTGGGCCCTTGATGTGCCTTTCAGCCTTGTGTGCAAAGGTACAGCCTGCAAATTTAGTTCTGTAGGTACTAATCCCACATTCCATCACTCAAAGTTTATTGTGTTTAGATATATAAAAGTGTGGAAAATAATAGGAACAGGTATTGAGAAAGCTGGAGATGATTTTTTTCAGATATGTGTTGTTTTGGTTTATTTTTAGGATGGAGAACCTTTATGTCAACCGTTTCATGCACATGTTCCAGTCCTCCTGGAGTGATTTTGCAGATTTTGAGAGGATCTTCGTCAGAATCAGCAACACAATCTCTGGTGAGTTTATCAGCATTTCCTCATGTTTGCGTCATAGAGTGACTAATTAGTTTTCTTGTACATATTTGATTAGGACGGAGGTGGCTGACTTGCTCTTCTGCTCTCCAGTGAACAAACTGTAATCTCAGACTGCTGATCACACCATCAACCCACAAGACTGAAAAACCAAGCTATGATCTCACAGGGAGCTAGAATTACTGGGAGTTGCTCAGTGACATTCTCTGTCCTGAGCTATGCTGGAGGTCTGGGCAGCTGGGCATCATGGTCCCTTTTGGCTCTTAGAAATGTATTTTAAAGTATGTTCAAGTCCCATAGGACAGGTTTTCATAAGCATTTTGTATCTAAACCTGGAGATAACTTAGTGGGAGTGCTTTTCAGACCGTACTAGCTGTTGAGGTGTTTTTGAAAGTTTGCTTGTCCATGTCCCACGTCAACCATCTAAATACACAGAAAATCTCCAAAAAGGGAAGTCTGGTAATATTCTCTGTCAAGGCCAAGTATGAGGGTGACCTGTCTTGCCTCTGACACAGACCAGATCAAAGGCTGTTGCCTGATATCCCAGCCATGTGCTCAGTTGCATTGCTGTAGAAGTCCTGGCTTCTCAACCCTTTTGCAGCACGGGCAGGGTACCAGTGCCTTGGTTCCACTGTCATAAGACTTGTATCTGTCACAGACCTGTAGCTCTTCTCAGTTGGTTCTCTTGGACCATGTGTGTCAGTTACATGGGGCAGCTCAAATGTTTTTCGGGGGTAAATTTTTCCCCACAGAGGTTATTTGACAGAACTCATTGCAGATATGAAAGCCTATGCTGATGGGCCAAGAGATCTGGGGATGGGTTACAAACAGCTGGGAATGACCTGGAAACTGTAACTTCTTCACCTGGTCACCTGGTCCTCAGACCACAATCCGAGGAACCATGCTTCTTACTGGAAATTAGTGTGAGCTAGACCTGAAAAAGCTTGTGGCATTTGTACAAAATGTCACTTATCAAAAATGTGTCAGCATTATTTATGCATATTGAATTAAATATCCTCCCATGCTTGCCATTTCATACTTGCATCTTCTTACTAGAAGACAAAAATCCCCATCTAAGAGTGTGAATTTCACTTTTGCTTTCAGCAATGTTATGTTAAAAAATCCATTCATGTAGTATTGACATATAAAAGACAAAATGCTGCTTTTCTTTTACCCTTTTTAATACAAAAATCTTAGAAGTTACTTAAAAACCCAGTGGAAAGAATTGCAGACAGTCAGGGTCTTTGAAGTTCATGGTGCCCTTTCTGTAGAGCTGGGCTGAGGAGCTTTCGATTTGTGAGCCAGGCCCAACCTTCTGCTATCACCCATGGTTACTTTATCTTAGCGTATTATTGGATGTAATGGATGCACGGCCTACTTTAAGTTGGTTAGTGTGTGACTCCTCAAATCTGTGTGAATAGGCTGTTTCGGCTCTGCAAAGGAAAATGGTTTTCCCTCTTCTCTGAAATTTTACTGTCCTTCAGGCTGCCTAGGGATCAGTTCACAGAAATAAGAGCAATTATGCATTTCTTAGGTATAAACCCAAGCACACAAGGTGGCAGAAGTATTAAAAACTAATTACATCAATTCGTTAACATTTAATAAGATTGCTTCCTGAAGTACTTTTAACACAAGAATTAGGTATGATCTGCAGTTAATTTCATTGATAACATTTCCCTACTCATGAAGAAAGCTCCAATTCTGTGACATTTAAACCTTAAGCATCGGTCTCAGTTATGTTAACGCAAATCTCAATTTGCTTTTTTGCAAGCCTTGGCAGAAACAGGGGTAATGGAGAAGGTGGTTCAAGGCATTTTTCAGTCATGCAGTTTCTGTCCAAGGTGCTGAGTCATTTTTTTCTAGATGCAGACTTCAGATACAGCTCCAGACTCTTTATGCAGTTGACGGAGATAATGTAAATGTCATTTCATGTAAACTTAACTTTTTTCTGCTTTATGAGAAAGCATTGTGGGTTTCAAGACCTTTTTCTGCTTATCACTGCATTCCTTTGGCGCCTGTATTTTTAATCCTTTTGCCATTTTTAGAAAAATTAATTGCTTTCAGAAAAAGTCCTGCCTTGTTTAAAACTAGACAGTAGTGGAAAACTTCACTACCTTCATTTTTCCCCTGAAGACGCCAATAACATTTTTCACATTAACTGAAGTGACGACATGGCGTTACAAATCAGAGCACTGCAACTATGGGAAATATCCAGTAACACTACATATGTAATAGTAAAGAGATGGAGTATCCAAAACTAGAATTTTATTGAGATGTTAATCTGAGTTGATATTAGCAACTGAAATATAAATAGAGAGAAAACAAGTCAAGCAAAACAATGAATGAGGAGATAATTTATTGAGTCAAAGTCCAAACCCTTCCCCAAATGTCCCTCACCCAGCTCTAAAAAAGAACTAAAAGAACTGCTCCAGTTACTGCTATTCTTTCCCTTTACACATTGCTGTGTATTTCCTTTCTCTTGCTTGTGCCATCTGTTTTTGAACTTATCCCTCTGTACTGCATGCCCTGTGAATTTGAAGAGTGGGATTTAAAAATATCATGGAAGACCTGAGAAGGTGGTTTACAGATAAAGAAAGTATTCTTCATAGAAGTGGAATATTTTATTCCTCATTGCTTCTGTACATGGAGAAAAAAATATCATCAACGTAATTCTTCTCAGTGTGAGAAGCAAGGATTAAATTTTCCATTTAACTTCAGTGATTTTTCTTAAAATTCTGTCACCTTTTGAATCCTTTTCTTGCTGCTTTCTGTATTCAAAGTTGCAGTGCAGTATAACAAAAAGGTGAGGGGGAAAGGAGGAATGCTACAATGCAGTGGGATATTGATGCTGTGCAGATATTGATGCTGCAGGCTTGTTTTTCCTTTAGAATATGTGATGCAACACTGGAAGGAAGATTTTATGTTTGGCTACCAGTTCCTGAATGGATGCAATCCAGTGCTGATCCGGAAATGCACAGAGATACCCAAGAAGCTGCCTGTGACCATGGATATGGTAGAATGCAGTCTGGAGAGGAACCTGACGCTGGAGGAAGAAGTGAAGGTACAGCTCTGGGTCAGGCTGGGCTCCACCTGTTCCTTCTCACATCCTCTAATCTCCAAAGTCTGTTCTTACTGCCTTCAGCCACATCTCCTTTCTTCAGGATGTGTGATAGGTCATGGCAAAGCTGTTTGTCTCTGCAGACTGGTTGTGCTTCTGTTGGCTTTTCTCCTGCTGTCCTGGAGCTGCAGGTCATGCCTGTCTCCAGGTCCAGTGGAAGAGCTGTAACCAGGAGGTGAACAGTCCTTATTCAGTGGTTTTCTCTGAAAGGTTAGGGATTGACTGAATGCCTCAGAAGGGAAAGGTGCCTCTTCCTTTCCTGGTAGGGTCTTGCCCACAAACATCCTGAAGAAGCATTGACAAGAGTGGTGACTTGTTTTTGTTTGTACAACTAACACAGGGTTCTCTTCAGCTGGCAGTGTGAAACTTCCTTGCATTGAGTGTCACTGCATGAATACCAAATACAAAGATGCTCTTTGCTGAAAGGCTCACTGCCAGACTCTGCAGACACCAGTCAGGTAGTTTGTGCAATGGTACTTGCCATCTCAGTGGCATCATTCCTGAGTCACCATGAGCAAGGGCGGGCCAGACGTGACTTGTAACCACCAGGCTCAAGTCAGTCTCTGCCTGAGACTTCCCATTCCCTTGTTCCAAGCTACTTGTACGTCATTAAAACACATCATGCTTCTCTTTTTCTTTCTTTTTTTTTTTCTTTTTTTTCTCTACAGCAAGGAAACATTTTCATTGTGGACTATGAGCTGCTTGACGGTGTGGATGCCAATAAAACAGACCCATGCACAATACAGTACTTGGCCGCACCCATCTGTCTGCTGTATAAGAATCTGGAGAAAAAAATTGTACCCATTGCAATCCAGGTGGGCTTGCTGTCAGGGTCTTTAGATGGTCACACTGTTTGTTGTCTCATTTTAAGCATGAAGGACTTGGAGTTTTGGTTTTGTTTAATATCTTTCAGCTTGGTCAAAAGCCTGGACCAGACAATCCCATCTTCCTTCCTTCAGATGCTACATATGACTGGCTGCTAGCTAAAATTTGGGTCCGCTCGTCTGATTTCCACATGCACCAGACAGTGACCCACCTCTTACGGACACACTTAGTCTCAGAGGTGTTCAGCATAGCTATGTTCCGGCAGCTGCCTGCTGTACATCCCCTCTTCAAGGTTAGTTCTTGCATGAAGGGAGGATGTCTGTGGGCCAAGGTGGTTATCATATCAGTTGGACAAACCAAAAGGAAGTTCTGGTGATCGTTCAGCTGAAATAGTTTAACTGGCTGCCCTGCAAGATAACATACAGCTAAGCCACCAGGACTTCAAACTTTACATTTGGCTGCTGTTGAATTCAGTCTGAGAATTTTCCTTCTTTCATTGTTTGTTTCATTTCACAGCTCTTGGTGCCACATATGCGGTTTACAATAGCCATCAATACCAAAGCCCGAGAACAGCTTATCTGTGAATGTGGCCTTTTTGACAAGGTAGGTAATCCTCTCTGTGAATCTTCATTGTTCATGTCAGTTCATGGTTATTCCCAGTGGTACATATCCTTTATGTATCCATACATAAAGGATACGTACATATCCTTTAATCACATATTGCCTTGTTCCCTGTCCTTTCTATTAAAGGGCAAACATAAGTAATACTACCCGAGAAACTGGCACACAGAATTGATGCCTTGTTGCGCTAAAGATGTTCTCTTTTACCTCTGAGTAGCCAAATCAGAACTGGTCAGTGTCAGTCAGTATCTCACGCATTGCTGGTGTGCCTTTGAGTTATAATATAGGGATGCACATAAATTCCTGCATGTGTTTCCACATAGTTAAGTCCCCAATTTCTTTTAAGTACTCAGTTTTTCATTTGTGAGCAAAAGGATTTGTGATTGCAAATGGAACTTTTCATCACAGAAAGACATGTAGGTAAGACAGATTTCTAAGACCACAAAGTGTGTTTGGATTCCAGCCTGTCCTCTTGAGTTGCCATAAGCAGCAGACCTGCTAGGATTAAATCTCCACTTCATCTGAGTCAGTGAAACATAGCTGTATGTCATACCTTTATCAGTGATTTGGGTGAGGGCTGGAGTGCATCCTCAGTAAGTTCACAGATGACACCAAGCTGAGTGGGAGAAATGGAATGCTGCATCTAGGACCTGCAACAGTTTGGCATTCAGCTATCTCTGTGACAACATGCTAGGAGCTACATTTGGGGAGGTTTCAGAAGTCCTTTTGAAGAGGGAGCCTGTGTTTCAGGACACCTCTGGTTACACTACTGGCACCCGGCCAAAAATAGCTTCCTTGCTTCAGAGTTTTTCACCCAAGCAGAAGAGAGAGGTTAAATCCAGATTCCTTCCCTTGTCATCTGTACTCCACTGCTGACTGTGGAGACTTCCCATCCCTTTAAACAGAAGCATCATGTCTATACCTCATGCAGAGTGTGTGGGTAAGACCTGCCAGCAAGGATCCTGGAGTTCCAGAATTTGTTGGTTCCAATGTAAATGAACAGCCAGCCAGAGGACAGTAACTGTAAGGTCACTACTGCTACAATGCTATATCATATGCTAGAAAAGCAGCCTTTGGGAACTTTTGCACGGTGATTATCTAAAGAGTTTTGCAGTGCTGTCTGTTGTGTTCATGCTGTGCTTTTCAAATGTAACATATACTAAAACCGTGGCCAGTCCTCATCAGTAGCCACCCAGCAGGATTCATCTCCTGACATTATTTCCAGGGTGACTAATGGTAGCCTGCATCCCTAAAAACTTTCTCCTAAACTACTCCGTAACAGCACTGGCAGTTCAACATAAGCCCTCTTCTAACACACTCAGGGCTGCCTTCCTTCACACATGCACTGGTTCTGGAGCATAGGACTGCAGGAAGTGCCTTGCTTTGATGTTGCTGTATTTTATTAGTGTATTCCAGTATAAACAGTACCTATGCTACAAATGCGGATCTTAACAGTCATTCCTGGGAGAGGGGTGAAATCCCTGAAATCAAAATACACAGTTCCAGTAGACCTCTTCAGTTTGGTACTTTGTGTGGAGATGTGGTTTTCTCCTTCAAAAACAGATTCACCAGCATTCTGTATCCCATCTCCTGCAAATTTGTAAACCCAGTCTTGGCACAAAGGGAACATAATCTCCTACTGTTCCCATCTTGCTGTTCTTCCTGCAGGCAAATGCTACAGGTGGAGGAGGACATGTACAAATGGTGCAGAAAGCAATGAAGGATCTGACTTACAGTTCCCTCTGCTTCCCTGAGGAAATCAAAGCTAAAGGGATGGACAGCAAAGAGGATATCCCCTACTACTATTACCGGGATGACGGCATTAAGGTCTGGCAGGCTATAAGGAGGTAAAAGACCATAGTTCTAGATATTGGCTAATAAAGTCACAGAGACACAGACCTCATTTTTTTCCTCACTTTTTCATCACATCTTGGAAACAATATCTGGGCTGTTTAGTCATGTTGTGCCTTTTCCATCCCATCTCATCTGAGGAAAAATATTTAGTCATGCACACACTCTTGAAAGACTGTTAATTCCTGCTTTTTTCAGTGCTGTTTTCTTGCATTCCATGTTTCAGAAGACCCTTTAGAAGTATGTACTCTTCTATAGGATTCCACAGAAATTTAGTGAGTCGGAATTTAGCCTGCAAAAGGAATTTAGTTATCATTTTTTTTAGCTATGCACAAGCCAAGAGAGGACTCAGTTCTCTGAGCCAGCCATGTGAGCTCATCAAGGTTCTTGTGGAGTGAAAATGGAAGCTTGGCTTCCATGTCAGTTCTCTTTTGAAACTCAATAAATTAGGTATAAACTGATTAGAACAAAACCTTTCTTAAAATGCCTTAAAATTGCAAAGTCTGAGTTTAATCAGGAAGGGCAGCAATTCTGAGTAAGGAGAGGTACTGCAAGGCTGCTTGACCACACAAATTTGGCTCCTTTTCAGATCTGAAACACTGCCTTGGATGATTTATATGGGTTTTTTTCTGCAGTGGCATTTAATTTAACAAGCAACATATTTTTGCATGGCATAAGTTACTTACCAAATATGCATCTGTTTCTGATCACATGACTTTTGAAAAACATGTTCATTAAAAATCAGATCTTTTGTGTACACAGAGTAGGAGTTTTATAACGCAAGCATAATCTGGAAAGTTCTGGGGACATCTTTGTCTCCTGTGTTTTCTCTGTCTTTTGACAAGGGTTTATCTTGCAATATTTCCTGCAATCGTTAGTGCCCATTTGAGAGAAAAGGAAATTGTAATTTTGCTGTGGTTGTTTTCTTCATGTAGTCCATTTATTTTTGTCCTCCTCTTTCCTGTGTTTTCTTTGCGGATTGAGATATGCCTTTTGAATACCAGGTAGTACTTAGTCAACTCAATTCAGTTTGACTGTTTGTGGGTGTTGACCTTGCTGGAGGATGACGTTACACTGCCTCAGACTTGGCTGAGAGTTGTGAATCATTTGGTTTATAAATGGTGTGGGCAGTACCCTTTTGGGTGTGTGAGATCCTGACCCATGAATCAGGTCATGCATGTGTCTGCTCACCAGGAATCTCCTACACTCTGCAGGGATATCAGTCTTCACTTTTTTAATTAAATAATTTCTATCCCCAGCATAACTTCACATGTGGTAGGTGGCCTAGACCTGAGGAAGCTGATAAGGTTGTTCCTATAGAAACAATGAGTCTCCCACGGCAAATTTGTAAACTGCTCTAGTACGCAGCTTCCTATTTCTGATCTAACTGCAGACAGATACACCAACCCAAAGATACTTCAGCCCAAAAGGTCTCACACCCACACTTCATATACTAATTTCTATTTGTGTGGAAGGGGATCTAAAATACTGCAATTTTTTTAAGAGGAGGATCCCCTTCCTGTATCACCTGGCACCTGTGCCAAATGCATGGAGACAGAGCTCATGCATAGCAGCTTTCTCTCTGCATGTCGAAGAATTTTTGTTTTCCTTTAATGTCCTCTGGAAGCTAAAATTACTTAAACTTTTGCTGTTCATGCAGTTGTTTGTCTGCCTCAAGGACAACTGTTAATTGGCTAATAGGAACCAATTTTATAGATTTGTAAAAGCCTCCAAATTGCAGTAAATTGATAAAATTTTTAAATTAATAGTTTATTAAGGGATAAATCTCTATTGGATCACAATTCCTAATCCTGTCAGTCAGCTTCTGCAGTCAAGTGTTTCACCCTCTGGATTGTTGTCAAAATGTTCAGCAAGAGATTATAGGTACCTGCAGAGCTAACAGAATATCTTAGCACAGCTTCATTAACCAGTTATTCAGTCATGAACTGCAAATCTTCAGGAAATCAGGATTACCTATTTTCACTGCTTTCAAAACTACTTCTGTTATCTTAGTGTTTTAAGAGCCTTTCTTTCAGAGGTGAGCTAGCCTGGGAAACTTTTATAGGAAGAAGGATCTTGAGAAGAGGAACTGAACAGTAAGGAGATGTCTGCTGTAAACAGTGGACATAGGAAATAGCTCTAGACCTCTTCTTCCCAGGAGAAGTTTCCTGGACCACTTTAGTATTTCACAAAAAGGATGTCCAGTGGGAGGGGTCAACTCTTGGCATTCAGGAGCAGCATTGGAGTGTCCCACATACAGGGAGTGGTACTGGTATCACAGTTTGGGAACCCGACTGCCTGGTGTGGGAGTCATGTGGATATGCAAGAGGGAGTCTGTATGGAGTGAGGAAAGGATGTAGATGTGGTGACAGAGGTCTGTCCAGGAGCAAAGCCTGAAATATGAGAATAAAGTGCACAGGATTGTTCAGGGGTTGCAGTGTGGTCCAGGATCCTTTTGTTGGGGGAAGAAGTGATGCTGCAGTCCCAAATGAATCAAAGTTTGCTCTGTTCATTTCCATTGCTTGTAGGAAGCAGATAGGAGAGTTTTGAGACCTTGTCTCGCCTTCTCTCTTTCCCCATGTAACATCTGCAGGGTCAGAAGATCATCTTCTGGAATGGCAGACTTCCTTTCTCCTTTTCGTTTTGTTTTGTTCATTTGTTCCTGTCTGCAGTTTTGTGGAGGATGTAATTCACATCTACTATGAGAGCGACGAGGTGGTGTGTGAGGACGTGGAGCTCCAGGCCTTTGTCAAAGACATTTACGTCTATGGGATGAGGGGTGTGAAGGCCTCAGGTAAGGTATGATGGCCCAGCCAGGTCTGCAGCTTGTCCAGTCCCTGCTGAGAGCAGTGCTGAGTACACAGCACAAGTTAGAGACCCTCTCTCTTCTTGGCCCAAAGATGCTCAGTTTTATGTGTGAGACCCTGGATCAGGCCACCTCTCAGGAGACAACTCCTTCCTTTGACACTGATTCTCATAATCAGCTTGGGCAGCTCGTGTAATCTCTCTACGCTGGGGACAGGTCCTTTGATTTTATCTGCTCACGCTTTAAGGGTGGGGGGGTGTCTGTGTGTGTTGGAACCACCAGGCAGACTGATAGAAACCAAGGAGTGGGAGACCCCTTGAATCCTCTCCTCCAAACCTCACACCAAATAGGAACATGTAAGAACCTCCCCAGGAGTATATTGCTGCATTTCACATTTGTTCAGCATTTGTGTCATCATTGAACTATTCTACTCTCTTCAAGAAAAGATACTCATAATTATTTCCAAGAAATATTTTCCTTTGCTCTGTCTCTTCTCACTGCCTCTCTTTTCTTGCAAACCATTACTTGGCTATGGGAGCTCTCATCCATAACAAGGCTCAATTTGCCCACCTGAGTTAATGCTCCCCTCTCTTTCCCTAAACATGTTGCTTTTCTCTTCCACTCACTTTTTTTCCAAGCAGATTTTCAGGAATTTATAGAGGTGGCTGGGGATTCTTCCTACTGTCCTGGCTGATTTACATCTGGCCATCACCTCTTGGCCAGTGACCTAGGGCAGGTGGCTCTGGTGTTGCATGCACACATTTGAGTGCCAGATGTCTAGGCAAAACTGTGATGTTTTCAGTCATTACTGGTATGTTCTGGTGGATAAAAGGCTTCTGGGCTCTATCTGCCTGGACAAGCAAAGGTTCATTTTTGTTTGTCTAGTTGTCTCCTAGCAAAGGCTTAGAAATGTTCCTCCTGGTAGGAACTCCAAGCTTGACCTAAGCATCTTGATATGGGACAAGTACTGAGCCTTTCCAGGGCTCCAGCTGGGATGGGATGCTACAAGCACCGCTGGTGGGAGGACTGCCACTACAGATGGGAAACCTATGCTTGCAGCATCTCTCTCTGCACTGCTGCTGCTCCAAGGGCTGTGTCATAGAGCAGGAAGACTTACCGGGGTCTGTAAAGAATGGGGGGAGGCTAAATGAGGGAGGCTACAGCACCTGTTTCTTGCTTGGGAAGGCTGCTGTGATTGGGAGAATGCCAAACTCGTTTAAAGATGAGCACAGTGTATTTGGAATAGCAGGACACAGGAGGGGATGGTGCATCCTCTCCTCTTTGGGCTTGGTGGCTGGTCAAGCTACCTCTTCCCTCTCTCAGACTGAGTTCACATCTGCATCAGGTTGGTGGTGGAGATATGAAGGAGCTGGCACAGGCAGCCTGGGCAGGGGCAGCTTGCTCCAGGGTGCTAACAGGTCTGTAGGTATACTGGGACCTGTGGTCACATTGGGCTGGGACAGGGAGTACAGCACAGGACTGTGATTTAGTGAGGATAGGAGAGATACAGGCCTGGGGTTGCTTCGGTTGCAAAATATTTCCCTAGTCCCTGACTATTCCGTTTTTTCTTTATATAACTCCGTTTGATTATTCTCCTTCAAAGACAGCTTAATGCAACTATTTCTGTTCCTCATTCTGCTGTTTGTCTTTCAGAAGTTCTCATTTCCTCACTTCCCGTTTCAGCAAATAAGCTCTCCCTGCACTCTTTCTTGCAATACACTTGATTGCTGAACCTCAAACCTTTATAAATACAAGCACATGGTCGCTTCCTCATTGGCATGAACCTTCCCTGCTTGCACTGCGGACTGAAGAATGGAGCATCTGAGGTCCCTGCCCTGGGGACTCTGGGAGTTCCTTGCTGCAGGGTAGGTAGGTCAGGGACACTGTTCTTTAAAGGTGTAATTATGCTTTGTCTTTCCCTTATGGAACACCACATACTTTGCAAACAGTGGCGATGCCTCATAAACTTGTATGAAGTAAGGTTGTTTTTACATCTGCACAGCCAAGGCACAGAGAGGCTGAGGAGCTCCTGTTAGACCACACATCAAGATTCATGGAATGCCCTGCTCTTCAGTGACTGCTGGGTAGCCTGGTTACTTCATCTCCGAGTTAAGCTTTTCTTCTCCCTCATTTAGGCTTCCCTAAGATGATCAGGACAAGAGAGACACTAGCAGAATATCTCACAGTGATAATGTTCACCACATCGGCTCAACATGCAGCTGTGAATTTTGGTCAGGTAGGAATTTGTGGGAAGACTGTTCTTCTTTCTGGCCTGGGAGGTACATCTACAAGGGCAGGGTCTGAGAAGCATTTTTTAGTAGATGTACAGAATTACATTACTGTTTCTGGTCAAAATAACTTCAGAGCCATTTACAAATCCCAATGAAGTCTGTGTAAGCTGAAGTAATTTGGAAGCTGAGAAAGGCATTTCAAGTCCTACATATGTGCCAAAGATCAGATTAGGGGTTCTAACTTGTATATTTTAATTTTGCTGATTTTTTTAATGGGAATAATTTTTTTAAGCATTTAAATGGCATTGCTGCTCATTTCTTGAGTTTACAAGCCGACTGGCAACTTTGTGCTTCCTCTGTGATGTTTGATGTGTCACATACTGATAACCTGTGTTATCCCTGCCCGCCTTGACTGATATATATCTGCCCTGAAACTATAGTAACAACCTGCCTTTCAAATGCTGTTTCTTTCAACATCAAGGCATTTTGGAAAGCAGATTTAAGAGCCAGAAGCAAATCACTCTGTCAGTCACAGAGCTTTTTCACTGAGTGGGTGGACAGTCACTGGAGCAGGCTCCCCAGGGAAGTGGTCACAGTTCAAGGAGCATTTGGATGATGCTCTTAGTCTGATGGTGTAGTTTTAGGTAGTTCTGCAAGAAGCACGGAGCTGGACTAGATGACCCTTATAGGTCTCTTCCAACTTGAGATATTCTATGATTTTATGAGCTTTTGGTTTTTTGCATGTTCTCACTTCAGGCTTAGGTGATCTCTGAGATACGATCTCGGTGATAAGCAGAGAGACCATCTTGTTTATGGTGGTTATTCCCAAATACCCTACATCACTTTCCATGCTGACCCTCCTGTCCACCCCTGCAGCTCAGGAGCCCTGGAGAAGGTCTGGATCCTGGTGTCTAATGAACCCACACTGTTGCTGTGACATGTCCATGACCAGGGACCTCTGCAACTGGTCTTTACATCTAACTTGTCTTTACAACTGATTGAGGCAGCTCCCAGGGCCTCCCTCAGAAAATCCTGTCTGTTCAAGTACCACCAAGAAACCATCTCTTAATCTGTCATACAGAGGATATGCAGCCCATCATGGGCTTCAGCCCATGGCGGGGACAAAAGGGACAAAAAAGCAGAGAGAACTGAGGGGAGGAGGAGGTGGCTGTACACTGGAGAGAACACACTGAGCCAGTGTGAGCATGGCCGGTAGCTGGCACAGTGTGAGTGTGGCACTTCCCCTCAGGCAGGCCGGGGATATGTATGAAGGTAATGAAAAAGTGCTTGGGAAAGAAAGAGTTCTGGTAAGTGCAGCATCTCAGATGGTGGCAAAACTCGGGGTCATATCTGAAGCAAATGAGGCGTCAGCATCTCAGAGCACTGAAGCATGCCAGAAGTGACTAAGAGTTCCCAGTCTGCTGCTCACCATGGCCATATCTGCATGCCATATTCCATATTTCTCAATGAACCAGCATGCTTTCTCTCTCTTAGTATCTTACCACATGGGCATACTCTGTGGGCATGTTCATGGAGGAAATTTTGCAGAAAAGAGAAGCTGGAGTAATGGGGATTGCCTCAGGTTATCACAAGAGATCTTTGTTGAATAAAAATTTTAAGGCCTTAGCCAGTCTGGTGAATTTGGGCTGTGTGGCACATGCCTGTGGTTAGCAGAATAAATACTCCCATTTAGATTACCCACCTCTCTCTCTTGTGAGTTCCTGAGCAAGACAGTAGGGACTTCCTTATCACCTCCAGTCCTTCTCTAGAGCATCTCCCTGTCCTTAGTATCTTCTCTTTCTGAGGGGCTCATATTACAGAAGCAAACTCCCTGTTGGCAAGCTCCTGATTTTCTTTGCTGTGTTCCTAAATACCAGCTGCTGTAGGTTTTCACTGCTCTCTCTTGCTGTGTTGTGCAGTATGACTGGTGTTCCTGGATTCCCAATGCCCCACCAACAATGCGCTGCCCTCCTCCAACAGAAAAGGGGACAGTCACCATCGAGCAAATTGTGGAGAGTCTGCCAGACAGGGGACGTTCTTGTTGGCATCTTGGAGCTGTCTGGGCCTTGAGCCAATTCCAGGACAAAGAAGTAAGTCAACCTCCCTGCTCTAAGTGCTGGAGATGTGAGACCATGAGGGCCATGGCAAGACTGCACAGACAAGGCTGTAGTGCTGCTCTGTGCTTGGCCATTTTCACCTTTCTGTGGAGCTGTGTCAGTGCTGTGGGTTCGCCCGTGTTCTGCCAGATGCAAACCAGCTCTGAGCCAGAAGCTGTATTTTACTCTTGAGTGCCATGGGCACTACAGCTGTGGCTTGTGCCTGGCGGGCGAGGAGTGAAAACAAAACAAGCCTATGGAAGGCTTTGCAGGCATGGTCTGTAGCCACTTGCCTCATGTAAAATGAGGTTGTAGGTACTTGGCTGTTTCACACAAGGACTCTGTCTGGAGAATGTGTTTTGACATCCTTAAATAGAAGTTGATGGACAGAGGGTACTTCAAATTCAGTTCTTCTATAAGAAGAAAGCAGTAGTAGCAGAGAAGCTTGTACTATGGGGAAATAGTTCCCTAAGTTCCCAAAGCAATGCCAGTGTGCATATTGGCGGCGCACTTTTCAGAGCACCCTTAGAGTCCATGCTGACTACACCACCTGTTGTGTTGAACTCTGAAGGACAGTTCTAAGTCAACAGAATCTTCCACTGTCACTGAATGAAGTAGTCATCTTCCTTTTAAACCTCTGGCTGTGAATTCCCATCTCATGCTATCCTTTTCTCTAGCAGCATAAATGTTTGTGTGGCTGTACAGAGATCTGGCATAGGAAGCTCGTCTGACTGACCACTGGCCTGAGTAAAAGTGCTTGATTTTCAGTGGATGAGCTCTCTTTAGGTCAAGGAGGTGCCATATAGACACCTGAACCAGCACCACAGAAAGATGCAGGGATGGAAAGAAACAGCCAGCAACAGAGGAAAGGTGTAGGCTAGCTTAAATATTGATAATATTATTTTAATAGAAGCATTTGTGAGGTGAGGCTCTGGTTGGTGTCCTGCCGAATGGCATAATGTTGAAACAGAATTGTCTTTGCTTTCTCAAAGCATGATTTCTTGGTGTTTTTCAATTAGCTTTTTCTGGGCATGTACCCAGATGAACACTTCGTGGAGAAGCCAGTGAAAGAGGCTATGGCAAAATTCCGCAAGAATTTGGATGAGATTGTCAGCACCATCACCGAGCGCAACAAGAACAAAAAGCTTCCTTACTACTACCTTTCCCCAGATCGCATTCCCAACAGTGTTGCTGTTTGAGCACGTAGCCAGGAGAATTTGGAGGCCTGTGAAGCTAATGATGTTTTTCTGTTATATATGCTTCTTCAATTAGCTGTTCAGAAATGGATAAGAAACCCACCCTCTCCATCAGAGCTGCCTGAAGTCTGTTTGAACTTTCAAAATAAATTTGGTTATGACCAATCTTGCAAACAAAGTCTAACTGACAACCTTCTGGGTCAAATTTGTTACAAATTCATTTTTCCAGGATTTTTAAACTAATCTTAGAATCAATATGCATGTTTCTGTTATCTTTCCCTCTCCTTGTCAAGACTATGTAACCACAGATTGACTTACTCAATGGAAATAGTATTATGAGCAATAAGCAAGTCACATTTTAAAATCCTTCCTGTTTCTAATAGGTGACACTGGTGACATAAAAAAATACAATCTTTAAAGTTTATGCATTGTTTTGAATCTGATTAATGTCAAATATTTTCACTACCATTGTGAATATCCTAATCAGGATGAACGTAGAAGCAGGACATTTTCTTAATATAGCTCATGGGGTTTTATCAGTTTCCTACCAAGTACATGTGAAAGGACATCTCATAGGAGATGAAAATTTTGTACCTACATAAATGTAAGTATTTTCTGCATAAAACTAGGAAGGTTTGTTTTAGCCACTGCCAGCAGAGTTTGATGTCATTCACATGTAGGGACAAATGTTTTACTTAAGGCAAGTACAGACCTAGCAGTGCTTATGCTCAGTTTCTGTTTCATTGCTGAGGCTGCTGGGTTTTCTGGACAATGTCTTCTGTTCTGTGGGGAATTAAGAGGCTACTTTGTATATTGGAAAAATTTGTGGAGAATGCTTAATTGACACCTTCTAAGAGGAATCTTTAGATTTGGCCAGTTAACCATAACTGGCATGTTCCATCTTAGTTATAAACCACTGAGTTTTGTCTGTTTTGTTTAGAGGTGTTTAGGTTCAAAAACTTGGGCTCTGGTAAAAGTTGAAAAAGTCACTGAGAAAAGCAAAATTGAGGTTTGTGATACTTAAGAGTTGTGGTTTTGCTGATTAGATTTTGGGTTTATTTTTCTGAGAATTTGTTGATCTGCCAGCATGCAGTGTGTTTTCTCAATAGATAAGGAAGTTTCTTGTGCTAATAAAAACAAAACTGAATATCTAGCTTTTATTTCCTAATTCAGCGTCTGGTGCTGTATGTCTCAAAAACGTTGTAGGAATAAACACAACGTGCTGTACAGAGAAGTGAAGCTTATGTCATTGAGAAATACAGTTATTTCTAACATTCATGTGTGATTTGGAAAAGAGTACTACTAAAATATATATCCTTTCCTATGAAACAGGCGTGAAAACTGATTTTAGACCCTTTACAGCAGACTGATTCCTGGTTTTTTTCCCTCAACCAATGACTTCAAGAAAAATGCGGAAGCTGAGACCATTTCCTATTATTGAGGTAGTACATCCATGAGTTATGCATCATCTTCTTACTGCAGCCCATGAGAAATGATGAGTGTAGAAGCAGAGTCAAGCATTGTAAAGCAACATGGAATAGGACGAAGGAACCAGCAACAACAACCTGTGAGCCCACCCCCTCAAAAACAGAAAAGTGCAACTTAAATGCAACAAGCTGATGCAACATATCCAGCATGCCAGCTCTAACTTTTCTCTTTCCACTGTGTACAGAGAATATCCTCTTGCTTCAGCTTTCATGTGATAATGATTTGCATAGTCAAGTATCTGTTTAGAAAACAAAATATGGAAGGAGACTGGTGGATGTTCTCTTCCATCTGTGCACTCTGCTGTAGCCTGTGGACCTGGGATACAAGTACAGTTGATGGGAGGTTTGGGGAGTTGAATGTGCAGCTTTGAAAACTGGTATCAACATCTAATTCAACTGCAGGAGAGGATGTGGAAAGAGGTTAAAATTAATACTGGCACCAGAAAAGATGCAGATACTTGCAAATAGTAAAGTGCTTACTCTTCCAGGGAGTCTGGATGTACATGTTGCTGTCCCACTCTCAGCTCCCTTTTCAGCTTGTCTCCATCTATCAGAAAGTCATCTTCCTGTGCATGGGCCATGGGTTCCTTCTCCACGTCCTTAGCCATGACTTGCACAGATGTGGCTCCTAAGTCATGGTACTAAGGTACAGTACCCTCTTGCAGGATCCCTCCTAGGTGGAAATGGAAGTATCAGCTCTCTCTGAAGTGTGTCGTGCACTCAGCCTGTGATAGATGTTAGAGCTTGATGTGCATCAGCGCAGCTCTAACAGGGTTTGATAGCCAGTAGCTCATGTCTTGGCTGGATGGCTGTTCCTGCTGGCCAGTCCAAGGGAACATAGCCTGACTCTTCAACTCAAGCTTCCTTGCTGTCTTTTCCAATTGCAGTGACTCTCAACTGGCTGGAAGATTGAACTAGGAGATCCCTGGTTCACGAAGTCCTGCCAGGATATCTGAACCTGCTTTCCTCTTTTTGCAGGGTGAATTTAACTCTATAAACTACTTTTGGGATTGTCCCTTTCCCAACCCCTAAACATTCCTCGCAATAATATGATTCTCACTGCCCCTGAGAACAAAGCCCACATACTTCTTAGTCATCCCATATGAAGTAAGCTACCCTTTTCCCATCAATCCCCATTTTACAGGTGGGGAAATGGAACAAGAGCAGTGAAATTCAGTAGATCAGCTCTGATTTGAGGTGCTTCTTTTATCAAAAGAACGTGAGAAAGTTGTTTACCTTAGGTATGCTAATTTATCCTTCTAGAGAGCAGAAAACAGATTCAGGCTTGGCTGCTCAGACTTGTTCTGTTGCGTGTTGAGCAGAACATAAAATAAACCCCAAAAGATGTGTTTCTAACTAGCAAGTTTCAACCAGCAACTGCCCTTTCCTGCTACAGTAACAGTGACATGGTATCTAGGAAGAAATTGCACACACTGAGATAGTATCTCAGTAGTTTGCTTTATTTATACCATAAAAAGGCATAAATATTGCACAATCAGATGTGGCTGGTACATTTAGAGGTTAACTGAGTCATGGATTTTTATGGCCAGAAGACATGGGTTTGATTGCTTAGACTGATCTCAGCATAACACAGGCATTTGGATTTCCCTGAAGCATTTCCCTCTTCAAATTCAGTTACAGGGGCGCTTGATCTGGGAATCATCTGTGAACATATCCACTCATAATGTACCAAACCACGATTCACCCTGGTGCTTGATTCACTTGTCTCACTGGTGAATCCCTCATACTGTGAAAGATAAATGTTGTGTTTCTAGTTCTGTGTGCATTCAGGCTTCACGTCTTGCAACAGATGGCTTCTTGCAGCAGCCTTGTGTGACTGAAGATCCTTCTCTGACCATGTTCCCTACTACATGCTTCCCCTTTCTTTTGGTAAACTGAGTAGATTAATTTCCTGGAGTCTTTTGCTGTAAGAGTTCCTTTAAACCTCTTATCTGCTACCAGTGTGTACACAGCATGTGGGCAGATTACGATAATGCTCAAATGGCTATTTCAGTCATTATTTCATAGGCTGCATTTCCTCCTGCTTGCAACTGTGTATCTGCAGTTTGTCCACAGATTTTTGTCACAAACCACACAGCAAATTATCTGTGTTACTGAACAAATTTCCTATTTGTATATATGCAAGTGGTGGACAATATCTTCAGTGAGTAAAAGAAATATTAAGTGAGTTGTTCAAATATTTCCTTCTAAGATTTGAGTTGGGACCTGGACTTCAGTAGGTCTCTATCAAGCTTCAAATTCAGCAGACTGTATATCTAGCAGCCTTTTCACTTTAGATTTTCAGTGTTTAAAATCCAGTACTTGGTAATTGGGCTCAATCTCTAATTACATAGCTGAGTTATCATAGAATCATAGAGTAGTTTGGGTTGGAAGAGACCTTGAAGATCAACTACTTCTAACCCCCTGCCATGGAGAGTTCTGTCATCCAATGCTAGAAAGATTTACCCTAACCTGTGTTTAACGTAATCTGGGTTTGCTCTAACGTTAATTCAGGCTTTTGGCTGCCTGTGTATAGTAGAATATGGCGGAGGTTTCTGGGGAGCCTGCCCAGCCAGTTCAGTGGAGCTGTACAGATACAGCAGAGGAATGCCTTAAACTCAGTGCAATTACCACAGTCTCTGTCAAGCAGTGGGAATTAAACTGAGAACATCCTTTAATACAGGACACTGAAGAACCATTTCTTTCCCAACTTGGTGCTTGTTTGTAGAGCTCTTCCTTCACTCTTCAGTACCTTGTCTGAGCACCTCCCTCCCATGCATGAAGTGACCAACGTCATGTGCAGACCAAGAGCTGTCACATGTCAATCCTCCCTCTCCACTTGCTGCCTTTTCAGGATCTGTTTCAGGAGAAATCCCCATAGGCAAGTGGTGTATTGGTCTTCCGGAAGACTCGGCAGCAGAGGCTCTGAGTCCTTTTGTCTCTGCTGGAAGTACAGCAATGTAAGAGCCACAGTCTCTGGGGGAGCTGAAGCATTGGATGATTCTCATCTCATTTAAATGGCTGTAGATACCTTCTCTGCAATACAGTGTTCTTTGGTTTATTTAAGAGCCTGCAGCTCTTGGATGAATGTTTTGTATTGTGTCATTTCATCAAGAAGCTGAGCCATGCCATTTGTCTCAAAGATACTGCAGTCATGACAGCAAAGGGAGCTCTATTTCTGCCCTCAGGGCTTGGGCAGTATCAAATACAAACTCCAACCTTTATTTTCTTTCTGATTCTAGGGTCAGATCTACAGAAGCTACATGATATAATGAGACAGTTCTCTCTCATCAGTGAGGAAAATATTTTAGAGGTAATTGTCAAAGCTGGTTGGTAACTTTTCAGATCTGCCAACTTTATAAATCTCTTTTTTGCATGTTCTAGATAGTGAGGTCTATGGCACTGCCTGCTGCCACTCACATATCTACTAATGGTTAGCAGCCATCAATCTCAAACAGTAATCAATAATCAGCATTGGTCACTATCCTAATAATTGTAGGATAATCTGTCTGAGCACGTGTTTACTGAAAAGCAGACGTGCATGGTGACAAAGCCAACCTGATAGGCTGACGATCAGGTGTCACAAAGTGTTTGGGCAAAGCTTTGAACAGTCTGGCTTGCCTAGTCACTGTTGAGCCTCAAATGGTAGAAAAGCTGTGTTTGGTTAGGCCTAAAACAAGCAGATCTGGTTTGCCTGGCCCTGTGAAAACAACAGGTCAGAAGCAGACTTGCTACTTTCCTCTGTTTCTGGGAAGTATGTAAGCGTTGCCTGATTTTCACTTGGCCACTGCATTTGACCCAACATAAACATACCCATTAACAGGCTTCATAGTGGACTGCAGAAAATCAGATGTGATTTTGGCATGAAGAAAAATAGTTTTTTACATTTTAACCTAAAAGCAATGCATTTACACCCCTGGAATCCTACTTAAGCCTGGATTGTATCAGTATATTCAAGCTGTTGCAGCAGCAGCATTTCACAGTAGGTTTTTCTTGTTTGGGGAATAAAAGGCCATCTGGAAGCCTTCTCCTTCCCAGGAACTGTACTGCTGAAACATTATTTTTCTGCCATCATTAGATCTCAAAGGCTAATGAGCACTACATGGTTTAAAAGTGGGGGTACTGGTACTTCTGCCTGCACAGATGGAAGTAAGTAGAAATAATCAATAAGCATGGCCAAGATTTAGTTATGTTTCTTCTCCCTTTTGTTTTACAGGGCTAGCTTGACAGCAAAGACATGAATAGTTCTTTTAAAGCAGCATGAGAAATGTTGCTGGAAAGAAAACATTCTTAACAATACTTGTGTCTCAAAAGGAAATCAACAGGTGTAATAATAGAAGGGTGCTGGAGGCTTTGCAAAATGCGTGTACTGGAAGCAGAGGGTCTGAAGAGAGCAGTGACAGAGCAGGTTTGAGCTGCACTTAGGTGACCCACAGAAAGGTCTGGGGCTTTTCTGAAGTAAAGGATCATATTCAGATGTATGAGTTGATCCAAGCAGCTAATGATAAAATGTCTTTCCATAAGGTTTTTGAGAGTTATACAAGTGGAAATCCAGAAAATAAGTTTGGGAATAAGCTAGCAGCTCACCCATAGTCTGGATGAGTTCTGGATGAAAGTTCTTGGCTCTGTGTAAAAAATCTCCCAGAACAGATGTTACCAATCATGAAAAGGGAATCTGTACTTCAGCATTTGACCCAGAGTGTGGAAAACTGCCAAAGGAGACTCAGTGGGACTGACCACATGTGATGAGTCAACATTAAGAATTTAAGACTTTATAAACACTGAAATCTTGTGAAATCAGTTCCTGAAAGACCTCAGAAATTATGTGAATCATAGTATCATAGAATATCCTGAGTTGTAAGGGACCCACAAGGCTCATTGAGTCCGAGTCCTGGCCCTGCACAGGACAACCCCAAGAATCACACCATGTGCCTGAGAACGTTGTCCAGTTGCTTCTTGAATAATATATAAATACAAAAATAATGAGAATATATAAAAACAAGAATAAAAGATGTCAAAAGCAGGTTGTTGTCTGAAGGCTTCAGCGGCTTTCAGAAACATGTAGTGCAACCTCACTGCACGAGCTAAACTTCCCTGTTCACATTTCCTTCACCTTTGGCAGAACATGCTGTGCTGGAAATGGGATCACTACAGAGAGGAGGAGGGAGCTTGTCCTTTTGGTGAGATATTGCTCTGAACAAGTTACTGGGGAGACTTTTGCAAGAATCATGTATGACTCGGCACTGGTAGAGAATTAAACAGACTGTATTTAAAAATCTGAAGACTGATAAAGATCAATGAGGGATAAATTAGGAGCAGCTGTTTGGACACTTATGTCCATTTGTCAACATACAGCTCTTATATACATGAAGAGAAATGGGCTTTCTTGTATGTTTGCCTGGCTGTTTCTTCAGGCAACTTCAAGAAAAGTGATTCACACAACATCCTTCCAGTGAAGCATGAAAGCACTGCTGAGTGAAACAGTGCTTTGGTTTCATTGTTACCACTTTATCTCTTTTAACACTTTATATGCTTTATCAATCACTTAAATGCTGCAGTCAAAGTCATGTCAAGAGCCAGTAGCTAAAGAGAGGAAAATTCAAATAAGAAGTAGGACTGATGATTGATTTATTGTCACTGACAATTTTTGAACTCAGTCTGGCTGGAATCTTGAAAGATTATACTGGCAGTCTAACAAGCAAAAATCCTTTGTGCTATAGAGATGGTCAAGTCAAACGGCATTAGTTTATGATTTCATCATTTATAAATGCACATTTTAACAGGAGAACCCAGTTTTAGAGGTGTCAGAGGAATAAGGAAAAATCCTTGAACAGCTGGAAAAAATGTAATGGGTGCTGTTATATATCTGCAGTTTTTTGGTGATACTTCTTTATTGTTTTTGGTATCATTTGACCTGCCAAAGTTCATCTATCTCTAGGCCTTCCAAGATGAATGTTTTCACTATGAGTAAATTCACTGGGAAAAAAGTGCAAGTAAAACCAGGTTTCCTGTTAGTAACATGCTTGGTATAAGTAATGAATGGTACTTTCACACCAAAGTTTCTTAGGCCAGTAACATTTCAGAATATATTTTGAATGTATTTTTTTGTTTTCCAAATCTTGGGCAACTTAAAGCTGGAAAATATCACTTGTTTGTTCCTAATGCAAAGTCAAATCACCAAACTGTTCTTTTACTCTTTTTACTCTTCAGTCATTCACAAAGCTAATTAAATTCATGGGACCAGTAAATGCAGCTTTTTCTTCATTGCTAGGAATGTAATTCTCCAGTCCTTCCTTTAACGTCAGCTGGCTTTCACCAAGGTTAGTGAAGGAGGAGCTTGGCTCTTTATTGCCATAACAGGTAAGATTCAAATTCTGTCATTTTCTTCATAAATATGACAGCATCTTGCTGCTAATGATGTTGATTTTCAGGCTCTGAAAAGGACTTATAACTGTTTGTGTGAGTTGGTGTCACTCGGATTGAGCCGTATGACCAAGATGGCCCTTCACACACTACAGCATGAGAATATACTGACAGTGAAAGAAGTCATGCACTGCTTCTCTATGCCCCATGCTGTGCTGGTGAGTGCAGCAGGAGTGTTTGTGAGAGCTTTGCCAGCTCTCTGTGTCCCCAGCCATGCAGCCTCTGTGGCCTGACTTGCCGTGCATGGAGCGCTGGCAGGGGACAACTGCACATTCGGGTCTGGAGGGAGGTAAGAGAGGGCAGATGTGATGCAGCTGTGGGAGAGTTTTGGCTTTCAAGGGTCTGGATGTGAGCCAGTGAAGAAAACCAGAAAGAAATACCTGACACAAGTATAACGTGAATCCTGATACAAATCTCATGCCTTTAACATTGTGGCTTCTTCCATGCGTTGTCACCACTGTGCTCTTGCAGTCCTGGAAGCCAGCTTGTTTCAGGTGGAAGCTGGTTTGATTTGGAAGCAGCTTTGTGACTGTGTTTAGCTAGTCTGCTGTGCTCTGGGAGGTCATCAGGAAGGCTGAGAAAACTCTTTATTCATAGCAAAATGATGAGATCAGAATTTTCTAGAGTGTTTTATGATTTGAGAAATGAGATTCACCGTGGCCATGACCTCTCAAATTCCAGGTGTGGGTCCTTGTGGAGGATGGGAAGGAGTGCTGGAAGTCTTGGAGGGGTAGTCATGGGGCAGGTACACCCCTGGGGGAAGTACCACAGGGTGTGGGGCAGGCAGGGAGAAGTACCTGTGGGGGGACTCCTTTCATCTGGGGCAGGGCACCTGAAGCAAAGAGGGAAGGATGCCGAGGGGGCTCAGAGCACAAGTGGGTGTGGGAATGGTCATGGCATAGGTGAGGATCACACAGGGAGGAGCTGGGACAAGTATCATGAGACATGAGTGAAACTGAAGCAGGTCCCAAGCTGAGCAGAGAGAGAAGTGAAGCAGCCCAACAGAGTTGCAAAGGAGAGTTCTGGAGAACTGCTGGAGCGTCTAAGGGGCCTTGCAGGGTTGTGGGGACTGCCTTTGCTCTGAAGTAGTTACATGTTCTTGTCACTGGTGCCCTCTGCTGCTGCTCAGTTGTGTTAATAATTTTTTAGAAATATTTCTTGTCTGTTTGCTAACACTGTGAATATTTACCACCTGGTAAAGAGAGTGCTCTGGCATCTCAATACAGGTTTTCTAAGAGAGTATATGTAAGCATGGAGACAGGATTTTCCTCTTTGGTAGAGTTTCACTTCTGAGAGAACTAAGGTCCCACTTCTTTACGTCTCAGCAATTTGTGCAGTTGTCCCTAGTGATCCCTGCTGGTCTGCTTTCCTTTGGAATCAGCACTGAGCTCAGATTCAGATTTTCCAGGAGCTTATGTTTTCACCTGGACATATCTGACATTCCCCTGGTACAGTGGTTTTTCCAGTTTTAATCACACAGACATGGCTTTATGTCTGCTGACTGACTGCTATTGATTTTGTCTCCCACACAGTGGTTATCAGTATAAAAGCACTGAGTCATTTCGTGTAGAGACCATTCCCATGCCTTGGGTGGGTACAGCATTTTTTCTTGATGAATAGTCAACAGATTAATTATCTGAGATCATAAAATATGTTGATAACATTTGCTGAAGTTGTCCCAGCACTTCATCCAGCTACAGCCACATAGAAGACTCTCTTCCTTTCTCAGCCACAGCAGAAACACCAGAGCAGCAGTTTCTGGAGCGAGGTGGTACAAGGAGCCCCCCATGGGTGATGGTAAAGACATTCCCACAGCAGCAGTAATGCAGCCGTGAGGTACAATAATCAGTGTGGAGCCTCTGGGGCTGTCACAAGCTCTGTGACTGCAGGAGTGCTCTCAGGCACATCATGTCACCAACCAGTCAGTCCCCAAGTTCTGTCTCTACCTGCACCTCCAGAATTTTGCAATTGAAATCTTTTGCTACTCTCTTTGTGCATCTTTTGATAGCAACAAGTGCACAAGCATTAGTGTGTGTGGTGGCAGAAACAGGAGACTCTCGGAAGCATCAAGTATAAATTTGATCATTTTATAAAGTCTGTGTTTGTGCAGACCACTTGGAAAAAGAATGGTCAGAGCACAGCAGGGAAAGGTCAATTATCTTATCTCTGAAAGCAGAGATAGAGACCTCAGAAAAGGAATATTCATTGTCTAACTCCACAGCAGAATGATTTTCAGCTTATTATCAAGGGGCTTTCTCTATACTTATTTCACTTTCATAATCATATCAGATCTGGATCATAGCTTTTCCTTTGCCAAGAGCCTGCCAGGCCAAGGTTGAAGATCAGTTATCATATTGTAGAGAGGTCTTTCTGAAGATCATGAAGGCATTACTGGATAATTCTGCTCTTATTAATTCCCATATTAATCCAAAGTGTTTTTTCTGAATTCAAATTTCTGCATATTTATATCAGTGTGTTAGAGTAAAGAGCCCCTTCTCATACAGAGATTTTCTTTGATTTATTAGCTGGTGTCTGC
This sequence comes from Aleadryas rufinucha, assembly GCA_013397815.1. Classification (NCBI taxonomy): domain Eukaryota; kingdom Metazoa; phylum Chordata; class Aves; order Passeriformes; genus Aleadryas; species Aleadryas rufinucha. The sequence continues at coordinate 220,410 of VZTH01004896.1, forward strand.
ATTTGTCATTTCTTGAGTTGGGGTCCCAGACAAGGTACAAGAGGATCCTTCTAGGTAGACAGAGGAATGAGACTTAACTTTGCAGCCTTCCTGCTGGTAAGTCCATCCTTGAGTAGGGAATCACCGTGTAGCTGTAACTCTTTGCATGAAGTGTTTTGTGGTAGTGGCTGCTGTGTGCATTCTGAGGAGCTGAACCGCAGTGGAGAGAGGAGAATTCCTTCAGCCATATTTACCATATGGTTTTAGAGAGAGACCCTGATCTTCCACAAGCTTCTGACAACGTTTCAGACCCTGGCAATCCCCTCCAAGTCCAGCTGTTAGGAAGAAGCAATCTTTATTTCTCCAAGCAAGACAAGTGGGAAGAGATGGTTTATGAATTTGAGGCATAAATTGGAGCCCAGCAGCTTTCAGGGGGACTGGATGGTATAGTAATGCTGCCATTAACTGTCTTTAATAAAACAAAGATGGGAAACCCCAAGATGCTGGACCTCTGCAAATCCTTGATTTATCGCCCTTGAAAATTCCAGCATGGCCAGTACCAGCCAGGAGAGGGCACTGGGATCTCAAAACACCCAGCCTGAGCACCTTACACAGTCGCTGATGGGACTGAACTGCAACAGGATATCTTCTCTCCTGCATTCTCCTTTTCTGATCAGAAATTATTAACAAACCAGCCAAGCAGCAGAAATTGTTCATTTCTCAAAATAACATAGTACCAGTTAACACAGAGTATTCGCCCAATCATGGTTTGGTTTGGTTTGGTTTTCTTTGCTTTGTTTTGGGGGTGTAGGGGTATTGTTTGTTTTGTTTTGGGTTGGTTGTTGGATTCTGGGGGTTGGGATTTTTTGCCATAGGGCACCTACCCGCCTTTCAATGGTCTGTTGCTAATGACACTGTTTCCAGACCCTGTTCCACACTATTTCTCTTCTGGCAAGGAGAACACATCAGTGGTGGCCAGGAACCCAGCCACTACCTATAAAAAACATTTGCAGCCATACTGCAGGGATTTTGCTCCTGTTCACTTTTAAATAGCACTTTTAATGTTAATATATGCATACATTACCTTTGGGAATAAAACCAGGCAATTTTCTTTGCTGAAACACAATTGTGATAACAAACAGTTGGTTTGGGATTCGGGGGGTTGAGTGTGTGTGTCTGTGTATGTTGTTTTGGTTTGGGGATTTTTTCTTTTCAGAATTTTTTGGTGGATTTGGATGAAAGCTGGAATACCAAACCGGTATTTACTTCCTGATGAAGAGATGATATTCTGTCCCCCCACTCCATCATCTCTGTCATGATGTGAATAACATCCTAAATTGTTCAGCAACACACAGCTGGGAATGCGTGTGGAAGTGCAAGAAGAGCCAGCCACCAACCCTGGGCCAGACCAACGCTCCATCTGTGCCAAAGACTGTCTGGCAGTGGCTGGGAACGCATGAGATGGGAATGTGTATGGCACACACTTCTGGCTGCTTGCAACATCCTCTGCATTGACAGTCAAAGAGTCAGAAAGGTGGAGTTTGGGAGAGAGGACAAGGCTTTCCTCACCCTCATCCAGGCACAGTCCTAGATGGGGACAAGGAGAAAACTGAGTGAGGGACTGTAACAAGAATTTCACTTGTGTAACTCTTGATGGGATTAATTGGTTAGTTCATGAGATCAAGGGTGTAATTCTTAGGTTGAACAGGAGACGGAGTTGTTTCGCATGAGATAGCAGCACTGAGAACTGGCCTAAAGGAGAAGTTGCTGTCTGACATGCTCGTTTTAGGAGCAGCCTGTAACACGGAAAAGAAGTCTGGATCTCAGGTTTTAAAACACCTGTGCAGACATCAGCTTACTGGGGCACAGAATGATCAATCTCTTGGTACAATCGCTCTGTCAAGGAGTACATGACTTTCAGCACAAGCTGTAAATGAACATCACCTGGGTTTGTCCAAATTTCTGTAGCCTCTCTGCAGGTTGTGCACATCCCAGTGCTGCAGGCTCAGGTATGTTGGATGTGGTCCATATGTCCCCCCTCCACTGATGCAATCACATTGCACCTGGCCATTTGTTGTACAACACGTTTCCATCACCGGGGCAAGCAATGTGCCTGGCCAGGGGCCTGGAAAGAAACGGGGTCCACAGAGCACCTGAGGAAGCAGCACATTTGCAGTACCTCACTTTCTCCAGCACAAAATTTGCTTAGCAGCCATCTGGAGAAATCACTTTGTTTATCCATGACAGTGTGAACCCTGGTACTTCTCCTTGGACTTGGGATACACCAGCCAGCAGTAGAAAAGTAGTGGAGGAATGTCCCATTGATTGTGGAGCCTGTTATTTAATTTTTGAGCTATAAGAAAAGGTCCATATTTTTTTTCCTTGGAGGGTTGAGAGGAAAAAGGAGAGAGGTGAGAGAAACAGCATATAAAGAAACATATTAGTATTACCTTTTGATTTCCCCCCCACCGCAAATTTACTTAACCCAGCACAGACAGAAGGAATTTACCATATTATCACACCAACAGAGTGAGGCTATATATACATGACTCCAGTAGATTCAAATTTCCTTATATATCAATAAAAAATTAAATGAAAAAACAATGGCTGAAGCAATTAGTTTAGAATCCTTTTTAAATTGGTATACCATGGCTATATATTACCCAGCCAGCTGTATTTATTTTTATAAACATATGCTTTGTCTCATCTAAATTTATTTGTTACTTTCAATTGCTCTTTATATTAACCAAGATATATTTCCCCTTAGGAGAAGAAGGCACCAGAAGTGCCTCCTTGATCTTTGTACATCCCTTTTTTTCCAGTAGCACAGTGTGTCTTTCCATGGAGTGAAATGGGACCTCTTACCAGGGCACCTGCCAGTATCTCTCCCTCCTGCTTCCTCCTCTGCAGGGCACAGTCCCCTGCAGGGTCTCAGAAGTGGGGTCACAGCCCCCCTTCCAGAGGCTGCTGCTCACAGGCTGTGCTCTCCTCCTGCCTCTACTCTGCCACCTATTTTCTTTTAACCCTATGTACCTGCTGCCCCCAGACAGCTCTTGTTTGCTGCCCAGGATTTTGTGCTGAGGCTTCCTGCTAGTAGCATGTGGAGACCTCTGCATCTGACCGGTGTCCTGTGGGGAGTGACAGCAGATCCATGCTGCTTGGAGCTGGTTTTCTGGGCTCATATTTTGCTTAGAGTCTTCTCTTTTCTTGGCCTCCAAGTGCACAGTCTGTGAGACATTCGAAGTTCAGGACCTCCTCTTAGGGGCTGGACTGATGATTTTCTGCCTCAATAGCTTTTTCCCCCCAGGCAGCAGTCTGCAAATTATATTCAAATGGACCCATGGAAAGCAGAATTACTCTGCCTCCAGGACAGACACAAACCACTCATAAGGATGAACCCAGTTTGAGGCTAGGACTTGAAGAAACTCAATTCAGGCTTAGGAAAATCCCTTTATTACATAAAAAGAGGACGAAAATGTTCTTTTTTTTTCTTTCTCAATTTTTCCTTTATTAAGGCTGAAACATATCTAGGCAGGCCTTTGCCATCACATGATCTATAGGTACCCCCAGGTAGGTAGGTATACCTGGATCAAATAATAAATAATAATCCTTTCCTAATAGCTCTTAGTCTAAAGTGTCAATGTACCTTACATGAAAGGTACAATGAAAAAGGTCATGGAACACTGAAAGAGGTCATCAAAGTTCACTCTTCATTTTCAGTGAAACCTAGTTACAAAGTCTGATGTTGGAACCTTTCAGGTGATGCCTGGATTAACTGAGTTCATTAAGAAACATTTAACCAACCTATTTGCCCTGATAAATCAAATATCCTTCTTGCCAAGTCCTTATGAAATATTAGATAAGCTGTGCAATGTTTGCTTCTAGCAGCTGTGTCATTGGAACTGTTGAATACTAATAGGATGTATTGTATAGTACCACATATGGATCTTTTGCCTTGTCACTACTGGGAGATTTACTTCAATTAATAACTTTATCTGAAAGTCACAGAGAAAGAAGGGAGAGGTACCTACCCAGATACTTTATTTTCTTTTTTCTGACAATTTTTCATTGAAATATCATATGCTTCACATCTCTTAAGTGAGAAAAATAAATAATAGTTAATGTTCTCCTCTTTCACTATTCCAAATAAATGAAAAAGGATAGGGCACATCGTTCATGTTTATGAGAGAGAATGCATTAGGCATCACCATTTCCAGAGGAGGTGATATGTTTAGGAGAAGGTGGTGGTTGGGAGGTGGGGGAAGAGCCACTTTCACACCTGAGGGAGACAGGGATGACACCTGAAGCAGAAGAGTCTATACATGGGCCCTTTTTACCCAGTGATCCCATGCATGAAACCTGTAGTGTGAGAGAGGACTGGAAGAGCTTGTTGCATGCTTGGGAATTGGGCAACAGAATCAATCCCTGAATCCAGACTGCTGCTATGGAAGAGAATGGTCCCTGTGGGCTCTAAATCAATCACTATTAAATATTAAATGAAACTCAAATACAATTATTAGCTCAGAAAATCTCACTTCACCATGAAGTAGTCACATATTTTGTTTTAATCAAGTGAACTCTGCCTTTGGCTCATTGACAAGTTTATCTTTTATGTTAACTTTCAAGCCATTGTTGCTTTTGTCCCATCAGGAAAACAGTCTGTTCATCTGCTACCCAGATACTGCTTCTGAGTTCATGCAAGTTCTTATTTCTTGTGGGATGCAGGCCACAAATGATGCAATGGCTCAACATGCACTGCCAGAGCATTTCATGGCTGATTTCCACTGTGATGAGCAGACAGTGCAAGACATCCTAGAAACTCCCCATTGACCCTGCAATTTCTTCTTCTCCCTCTGTCACCATGCAGCTGGTGTAGGCCCTCACACAGGGATTGACAGGGTCTTTGGCGAAGGCAAGTCCTCCCTGTCTCACCTGCCTCTGTCCTTGTACCCCGGAGCACCACTACATACTCACCAGTTTGGCACTGACTTTACAGAGAAAGGTCCCTCCCAGGCAGTGCCCTCCACCCTGTCCTGGGCTTTCTGCATTTCTCTTTGACTTGTAGCATAGTAAACATGCTTCTCTTGCTTTCCTGCATCTTCTGGCACAGCACTTCTTTCTCAAGTTATTCTACATTTCTTTGCTTACCAATTAGAGTAGGGAAACATACTTTTCACTTTTACTGCTTGCTGTAATTTGGCATGTTTTAGGAGAAAAGCCCAACTGACAGATACCAGTACCTGTAAACTTAGAGTTGAAATGTTGCTAGTTTCTTTTCTTCATTAAAAAACTAACCTCCCAAATAGAGAAAATATGTAACTTCATCAATGGGAACTGGTCTGGCAGATCAGGCTGATGAGATTAGCCAATAGTGTGTTCTCCTGCAGACATCTGTATTGTATTGCACTAGGGACCCCCCACATGGTGCTCTGGAAATTGCTGTAGCCTGACTATCTGCACAGCCAACAGGGAGATGGTGTCTCCAAGGTGAGGATTCCTCCTCCACCACCATCCTCCTGCTAGAAAGGCCCAGCGCTGGCTCTGCCACTGTGGTGGGATCACTTCTTAGGGCTGTTGTGTTTCTTTGATTGCCTCCTTTATCTTCTCAAGCCACTCTGCTACCTCTGTGCTTCTGTCTTGGGCAGGACTGAAAGGCATGGTGAAGGCATACATTTTATCACTTGGTGTCGGCGTCAGTTACTGCTTTTTTTGTGTTTTAAATGCATGATTTATCATCTGTTTCCCATATGACTGTAGTTATTTGATATCATGAAGTGTTGACAAAGGTTTTGTTACTTGATGATTGCTGAATTCTTCTTGAATTTTAAATTATTTGGTGAGTTTTTCTGTTTTCATTTTTCTTTATGATATGCACTCTTTTCAGGCCATACAGACTACCAGCAAGTTACATATTTCCATGATGTTTTGTGATGATGATAAGCAACTTTCTAAAGTTGCAGAACGTCTCTAGTTAAGGCCCCAGCCCAGGTCTGAGCAGCTCTGTGTTCAAGTCTTTTTTGTCCTGCAGACTCCCTGCTCAGCCTTTGGAAAGGCACGATAGGCACTCTGCCCCATGATGACGGTGTTACAGCTGCGGACAGCTGATAATGTTGCCCCTTTGCTTCTTTATCTCCCAGAGCACAGACCTTTTGGCTGTACACCACAGTGGTTCTGCAGCTGGTCAGGAGGAGCTCCACTGCTCATGCAGGTAGCTGAGAGCAGCAGTCTCAGGAATTCTGCTAAGCTCAGACACCCTCTTTGAAACTGGCAGCCTTCACTTCTGTGCCTCTTTTTACCATGTTTAGCACCTGACTGACTTTTCCCATTTCCTGACTCTTTTTTGCCTGGCTTGGGGAAGTCCCTGTTCTTTCTTTATGCTGACCATGGTCTAGAACTAAGCACCTTTACTGAGCGATAATGGGGTATGGCAGCAACATAGTGATTTACTGTTGGTGGAGTCACAGTACAGGTCAAGGAAAGGCTGTTATCAGCTTCATTTCCATGCCCTTCTGATTACTAAAAAGCAGTTTGCCATGTATTGCAAATGACTGATGAACTTCATTGACTTCATCCTTTTTCAGCTGAGTTATGTTTTGGGTCTAGTGAGTTCATACACAAATATTTAACCAAGTTTTTTGATCTAGCTGGTCAAATGTCATTTCTGTGATCTGAAAACTAATGATGTGGTTTGTATCTTATCTCTAGTACAACGTGTAGCATTTTACAAATATGGGTGTTACACAAATTGTTGAATACTGAAGATATCACTGAACCTTAATATTTGCTGACCATGGCAGATCCTTTGCCAAATTGCTGCCAGAAATAAGGCAGAGGTTGATATCGTTATTTTCTACATGGCACTAAGGAAAGTCCTATCTGAAAGTAGTAAAACTTTAGTAGCTAAGATGTTGCTATTCACAGCAGAACAGGCAAGATGATTTCCACAGGCTACTCTGTCAACTTGCTGTCCTGGTTTTGGACAGGTAATTTTCTTCACAGTAGCTGGTACAGGGTCATGTTTTGGATTCGTGCTGGAAACAGTGTTGATAACTCAGGCATATTTTAATGATTGTTGAGCAGTGCTTGCACAGCCTCAAGGTCTTTTCTAATTCTCCTACCACCCTGCCAGCAAATAGGCTGGGGTAACACAAGAAGTTGTGAGGAGACACAGCTGGGACAGCTGATCCCAACTGTACAAAGGGATATTTCATACCCTATGGCAACAAGCTCAGCACATAAACTAGAGAGAAATAGGCTGGGGGCCACTGCTGAGCAGTGGCTGGGCATCAATTGGTTGGTAGTGAGCAACTGGTTTTAATTTCCATTACTTGTGTTTCTTGAGTTTTATTTTTTAAATTTCCTTTTCTTCTTCATCATCGTCATTGTCATCATCATCATCATCATCATCATCATCATCATCATCATCATCATCATCATCATCATCATCATGATTATTTATTTCAATTATTAAAATGTTCTTATGTCAACCTGTGAGTTTTCTCACTTGTACTGTTCTGGTTCTCTTCCCCTCCATCCTGCTGGAGAAGGAGAGTGAGTAAGCAGCTGTGTGGTGCTCAGTTGTCAGCTGGGGTTAAACCATCTCAATGAAAATGTTTAGTGAAATGTCACATTATAATGTAAGGACATAGGAACCCGAGGATGGGTGTGCTGGATCATGACAATAGTCAAGGCAGCCCAGAATTCTCTCCAACTCCAACACTAGCTTAAGAATTAGCTCCCAAGGAACAGAACAAAACCATGGCTACCACAGAAGAATATTCTTTCAGACTGCTTCAGTCTCCAGTGATTCCTGAGCTATCAGTGGTATCTTTATGTTTGAGTACCCTCAATGGATTTTGTTTCCATGAATTTGCCTGGTTACTTTTTGGACACATACATCTTGAAAAATGGTGTTCCACAGCACAAGGGCATGGTGTCTGAAAAAGCCACCTCCTTTTGCTTATTTAAAAATATAGAAAGGAACAAATACCAAAAATTGTTACATGTGCCTGGATGCCAAGGAATAGACACTGATTAATAGGCTGTACCCAGCTTTCCGTTGTGCAGACTCTAGATCTCTCTCTAACAGGATGAGGGAGCAACTTGGAAGAACAAAAATGATAAAATTTCTTGGTCAAGATAAAGACAGTTAAAGAGAAGGAAAAAAATAAACAAGTGGTGCAAAGGCTCACCACCAGAAGACTCATGACCAGACAGTCTCTGAACAATGGCTGCGTTGGAGAGACAATTCCCCAGTTCTCATTGCCAAGCATGATGTTAGATGACATGGATTATCTCTTTGGTCACTTTGGGTTGGTTGTCCCAGCTGTGTCCACTCCCAATCCCTTGCTATACCCCAGCCTGCTACTTGGGTTGGGGACAGAGGGAGCACCCAAGAAAGCCTCAGTGCTGTGCAAGCATTGTTCAGCAGTAGCTAAACCACTGGTGTGTCCTCAACACTGCCACAAATTTAACTGTGGCACCACACCAGCTGCTGTGAGGGAGCCAGATCCAGTATGCCTTAGCAGGCTGTGAGTACACTTGAAGGGGATGTTTTGGGGAGAAGAAGGTTTTCTCACAGACCTGATCTGGAGGACAACAGAAGCAAGTGAATTAAGTGCAGGTCCCAGATTAAAGGCTATGTATAAAAACAGGATGGAATCCCAGGAGCTGGCCCATACATGCCACTAGGCAGGCCCAGCAAAGCAACAGCTTCTGGAAGGTATTCAAAGGAAGGTCTGGAATTTGAAAGACTGGTTCATACAGTGGCATCCCACCCTGTCAATTTGAGCTTAAATTCACAGGTGGAGCCAGAGAATGGTGCCAACTTGTAACAAGACCAGAGGACCAGAAAGCATCTGCTTTCCTACTACACTGGGAAGAAAGCTGGGAAGAAAGCAGAGTCTTTTAGGTGCTTCCTGTGAATGTGAGCTGTATCAGGATGGGTCTTTCAGACGCAGATAAGCCTTTCATACTTAAATAGCCTTTCACACTCAAATAATCCCTGTCTTTCTGTCATCAGAGGTGACCCAAGACCTTTGGCAATTAAATCTCTTCCCAGTTAAACTCCTGGATCCCTCCAAACAGCTCTGGCTTTATTCCCAATACCATTTTGAAATCCTTCAGGGATTATGTGAATAATTAGATAAATAATAAAAAAGCTATGTCCGGATGTGGGATGATGCTGCAAGCAAAGCCCTGCTTTTCCAGTGCATTAGGCTTCACAGCAGTTGTTCACCCTCAGGGCTGCCAATAGAAGAATGCAAGGCACTTTATCTGCAAAAGTAAAGGAAAAGAAAATGCAAACAACTAGAGTTTTTCCTTGATGACAATAAAACTGACTGTTCTCAGCAATATCATCATCACTCCAAAGCCTAGAAGGTCCCTTTCAATTTCACTCATCTGCCCACTTCTGGTTTTAAATACTCTGGTGTGTAGTATTCAGAGTGGTGCCCATTGTACTAGAATTTGCAGAGTTCGTTGCTGGTAAAAAACCCCATTAGGACCAGTAGAAATGAGCAGGGTATTACAGTCATTTGCCTCAAAACAGATCCTTAGCAGTCAGACATGTAACTCTGTATATGTCTCCAGAGCCTTCCTTTGCAGTCAGGGGAAACAAACTTCTTCAGTGACTGACTCATTTCACTAAAACAAACTCATAAAAAAAGTGAGATGACCTGTTCTCTGGAAGTATCAGTATTTCCCCACTAACAGGGGAGACCATCAGCTCATTTGTACACCCACCTTTTTAATGTCTAAATTTAAGCAGGACGTTTCTTTCCTCGTTGTTGTAGAATCTGCTAGTACTCAGCAAATTGGGCTAAAGATAAAATCTGCCCATCCTTAAAACCCCACTCTGACTGAAATGGTCCCTGACATGGTTGTTTGGGTGGGATACCCCTAATGACATTAGTTGCCTGAAAATCTGGATGAGCTCCCTCTCTACTGTGTAAAGAGGAACAGGCCCTGCCAGAGGACACTGACACCAATTTAATGCTCATCTGTTATCAGTAGATGCTTTATAGAGACATAGGTGTCTGAAGCAAAGAGCAGGAGAGTGGTCAGAGTATGACCAGAGCCTATGGGGTGATGGGTGTGGGCTCTTCTGTGGGGCAAGACATACCCAGGGAGCATAGCAATAAGGACTTCTCTCCCCTGCTAGGGGTCTGGGGCTATAAAACATAAAGCTTCTCAAAAACAGAGAGGAAGGTGGGAGGGGGAGGAGGGAGAATAAAAAAGAGCAAGCTGTTTCAAACAGAACTGTCCAGAGAGATTTTGCTACACAGAACTCGTACTGAAATTAGCTCAGCTGATTAGAGCATGGTGCTAATAATGCTAAGGTTGTGGATTTGATCCCTGTAGAGGCCATTCACTTAAGAGTTGGACTAGATGATCCTTGTGGGTCCCTTCCAACTCAGAATATTCTGTAAGTGTTTGACACACTTCATTTTTCTTGCCGGCATTACCCACTGCATTGTCTTTGAGCACCAGTTTCATAGATCAGAGATAAACAGAGATAACCAATCTTCCTCTGCAAATTCTCATTAAAGATAACTTTAAGAGTAATGTCATGTCTCTTTCTTATTACACAGAGACTTCCTAAGGTAATGAAACCAATTTATTTTTTATTCCACTACTACTTCCATTCCCCTTCTCAAGCTACAGTTATTATCATCTTCTGCTCTCTATACATGTTCTCATCCCTTGTTTATTTGTCTCCCTACCAGGGCTTCACCAGGTCTTAATTACCATTGCTTTAGGACTATTACATAACTCACAAAGTCAACTTTAGCAACATTCATTCTTATCATGAGCAGATTAATAAGTAAACTCATATCTCAACAGGAATAGGAAGGCACTATTGGCTCATTTCAACCACATGCCTTGGCACCACAGCATATAAATAAGCATGGATTTACAGGTCCAGTATCAGGCTTTTCTGACACTTGACTTCTCTTCCTCAGCCCACCATGGAACCCCTGGGGATGACCACTATTTTCTTGCTGGTCTGCATCTCATGCCTTCTCTTTGCCACCTGGAGAAGCAGATCTCAAAAAGGGAAGGAGCCTCCTGGTCCCATTGCATTCCCCCTTATTGGAAACCTGCTCCAGATTAATCCATGGAATGTGCCTGAAAGCTTGAAGGAGGTATGGGACTGTCTTATTCTTTCCTATGTTGTCTTCATTGCATATAAAACGAAGTCCGGTCCCGCTGGTCTCAGCTTAATTCACAAGCTTAATTTGCATTGACTAAATGTTAGATTCAAACAGAAACAAAAGGTTTCCCAAATATACCTGCTTATGAAGTCTATATATTGCAATAATCTGTATTTCTAAGTCTATATATTACAAGTATATGTATATATATGTATATATTACAAGTCAGTCTATATATTTGCAATGATTATACTAACAGTAAGCCCTCTGCGGACCTCACAATTTGTACTACAGTACTATAATTTGCAGTGGATTTGCAATCAAGGCACTAATGCTGTTGCAAGGTAATCCTCCTGTGGCCAACTCCTCGCCATGTCGGAAACACAGCCTGGCCCTTTTTGGGGGGAGAACCCTGCTCCATTTTGCTGCCTCTGCTCCCTAGCAGATATGTAGGTTCTCCTGGAAGCACAGAAATTGAAGCAAAAACGTTTGGAGGTGATTGTGCTGTCCATTCCCTCCCCTGACTGATGTCACCCATCTGGCAAAAATACCCATTTGAGAGACAGCTTCACTGTTTGTGCTCAAAAACCCTTTAGGCATTTGCTTCCATATGTGTATATAATTGATTTTAGAGCTCATGTAAACTGTTATCCACTATGCCCTGTAGAAAGGCATTCTGAAATGTTTTCCCAGCCCTGTGAAGTGCTATTTTCTTTTCTCAGATTTGGACTGCATACTCTCCATTTCCATTCATATTCCCTATTTCTTGTACATTTTCCCCTTCCCTTGTCTGTAACTCATAATTGAAAGATCTCTGCACTGTTGTTAATCAATGTCATGTCTCAGCAGTGCTGCGATGTCGGTTCCAGGAGTGCTCTGGGTGGGGTGCTGTGAGTCCAAAACCGACTCTAGGAGAAAGTCGCTCGGCANACTAAGGGACAAGGGTGAATGAGGAAACAGGGAAGGGAGAACATTCTGGATTAGGGCCATATAGGGTAGAAAGGAGCAGGGAAGGCCAACGGGCCAATAGGAGAGACAGAGCCAGGGTACATTTCTGTAACAGAACAGGGCATTGTGAGAGAGACCTTTTTAGTCACTTTAACCTGGGGAGAATTTCTCCACTTAGCTCCAGGGGTTCTTATAATTCCTGGTGTCATGGGACACCTGTCTACAACACTGGGACAAGGGCACATCACCTCGCAGACCTCTTTGCTACAAACTTCATATGATTATTGTTCATGTTGTCATATTGTTCTTTGTGCTCATCTTTCCTACAGCTCAGTGAGAAGTATGGTCCTGTCTTCACGGTACATTTAGGCCCACAAAAGGTTGTGGTGCTGTATGGCTATGATGTTGTAAAAGAAGCTCTGGTTGACCAAGGAGATGACTTCAGTGGAAGAGGCATTCTACCACTGATTGGAAAACTCTTCCAGGGCACAGGTACGTCCTTGGTAATGCCAGCATGCAAAACAGATGCTTCCAGTGCTTCAGGGACACAGCTGAGAGGGCAGTGCAGGAGGGAATGGTAGATTTCATCTGCTACTTTTATGCAGACAAATTAGCAATTAAAGACCAAAACCCCAGCTCATTACTTGGACCCTTAAGTATACTGGTCCTCTAGAGAAACGTTTAAGCATGCTTCGAGCTCTGGCTAAAATTTTGTACATTAAATGTGCCTCTAAGGTTTTACATTCATTCTCCCATTTCTGAAAATATTCTGAATGTACACACAGCTAAGGAACCAGCAAAAGGAAAGCCCACAGCACAACAAAGATAGGATAATATAGGCTGACCTAGTAAGGGCCACACTCCAGATTAGGTCATGAGATTATTCACCAGGTCAGGCCCTGGTATGGCATTTATAGTACATATTTCATGGTATTATATATGTAGTGCAGTATCAATGGTGTTGTCAATAATGATATGCTCTGTGAAGGTGCATGGCAGAACATTTGAGTAGTTATGTCAGTGTAAAGGCCTTGTGCCCAAGACCAATTCAGTGTTACTTACTTCCTAATATACTTTTTATTATCCTGGGAATAAAGTCAGTTTTATTCAAAGTGCTGTGACAGATGGATCAAATTTGTCACCTTCAGAATTGCAGAGAAGTTATGGTTTTGGGCAGATAGCAATTGCAGGGTAACTCCATGGAGATGTGTCTTTGCATGCAATGTACTTCCTGTGTAGTTCCCATTGAGGGAAAAAAAATCTGTTTCATCATGGAGGTCTGTTTTTCCTCCCTGTGTCAGGCATTGTGACCAGCAACGGGGAGACCTGGAAGCAGCTGCGACGATTTGCACTCACCACCCTTCGGGATTTTGGGATGGGGAAAAAGAGCATTGAGGAGCGAATCCAGGAGGAAGCTCATTTTCTGGTGGAGAGGCTCAAGAACACAAAGGGTAGGATAAAGACTTTGTGGCTGCTGAGACACTCTGCATATCTGCAATGAGACAATGAGGGGTGTAGGGCTGCTTCACAAAATCTATGGCCCAAGGAGTGGGCATATGGCTGCTATTTCTGCTCCCTGCTTCTGTAGGAAAAGTTATTAGTCTTGGCAGTGGGTCAATCAAAGACAGGGTGACAGTATGGAGGATAAAAGTAGGAGAGGCTTGGAAAGTGCCTTTTAACCTATTCTGCTTGAGGAACAGGACAGGAAGGGGCAAAAGGAATGGCTTTGCCACAGAGCCCAGGGTTTGATGGAATTCAGCCATGGAGACAGTGCTGGACACTGTCAGGTAACCAAGTAGGCTCTTCTTCACCTTGTCTCCTGCAGCTCTATGTAAACAGATCCTGAAGAAATGGGTGACCAGAGAACTCATTTGCAGATATTTAGGGTTGGGTCCAGTCCATCTGAACACTAGACAATACATCCCAGTATTGGTAGGGCTTTTTCAATGGGATCAGGGATATAAGCTGCTTCTCAGGGAAGGGTATAAAATTACCCACTTGGTTTCAACCTACAAATGTGTTTTCTGGTAGTATATAAGACAGTGTTACTTCTAAGTACTTCCCCTGAGGGTGGCACAGTATCAGCCTGGATCCCAGGCTTCCTTTTCACTGCCAGCCCTCAATGTGTGCCTATTCTACAAGGGGGGAAAAGCAGATGGATCTAAAAGAATGAGTAAGCATCCCTGTTTTCCGTGAGCCACTAGAAAATTCAATCTGGCTTCTCAGATAAACATTTATTTTATAAATCAGAGAAAACACTCTCACCTGCATTGCTTTTATCTTTTGAATAGCACAGTAATACTATATTTCTTATGCCCTTATGCAAGCCTCTAACTCTGGCTCACCTTGTTACTGCATCTTTTACTGTGTACTAAAAGGTTTTGCAAGCAAGATATATACAACTGAAAAGTATAAATTCATTATTTACCCTTAATGCAATTAATAAATAGCTATGACTAGCATCTTCTACGTTCAGCATTAATATACTCATCACCTCTGAAACATCCACTGAGTCTTCAATGGCCACAGAGTCACCAGTCAGGCACCAGTTCAGAGAATTGGTGCTATTTCTCCTTGGAATAGTCTGCTGCCAAGTTGACATTTTCTCACTCTGTGGTTTTCCTTTGGGATTTTATACCTTTTCATGTTATTGTTTGTCATCTTGAAATCTTGAGATGCACCTTATCACTGTCTGTAATTAAAGCTTTTCTTTCTTTCTTGGGTCTAATCTTGCTTTTTGCTTACACCGTAATTCTCTTCATAGAAGTAATGCAGCTGTGCTATCAAAACTAGACTTTGATCACAGGCATTTGAACCCCAAAGAGAGGGTTATATAACTGAGGTTATGCTAATAAAGTTTATAAGGAGAGTGCAACAACGTAAAGACGTGGTTCAGGTAAAGTCCCCATGGTTTCACTGGGATTTTGTGGGAATCTTTAGGCTATTTCTAATAAAGAGTCTATACGGCAGATGTGCTAGCTGAAGAGGAACTAAGGCACTCACACCAGTGTTCTGCTAAGAACAGGACAAAAGAGATACTTTAATCATTTTAAGAGTGAAATTAGTTCACTTCAAGAAGAGAATAAATTGGATAAGCCCTTCACTGTCCTTTCAAAGGAGTGCAAAGCTCTGGATCTCCAGAGAATGTGAAACTACCCTGTAGTGTCCGAGGAGAGAGTGATCCATGAAATATTGAAAGCAATATACCCTTTTTTTGGTGGTTGTTGCAGAGCGACCCTTCAACCCTGGCAATTTCCTAGTCCATGCTGTTTCCAACATCATCTGCTCCATCATCTTTGGGGATCGGTTTGACTATGAGGACAAGAAATTTCTAGATTTAATTGACTGGATAGAGGAAAACAACAGGCTCCAGGCCTCTATACAAACACAGGTGTGTGTGGTTTTATTTAATACATTTGTTAGCTATTATAATATTTTATTAAGGAATATTTATTCATGTTATTAGTTTTTAATTGCAGTGGGTTTTCCTAAATTTGCAAAAAATTTTGGAAGTGAAAAAGTCAGTTAAACAAATTCCTGCTGTTTTTTCCTTACCTTACGGAACTGCCATTTTATGTCCAAAGGCTATAATTGCAAAAGTTGCTCAAGTGCCGTCTACCCTTGAATGTAGTGAAACCATAAAGTAAACAACAGTAAAATCCTGAGTAATAAAGAATTACTGCTCCAAAACAGTTTAACTGCCCCATTTTCATAGTTACAATCAGGGAAACATTTTATTGTATCCACATTAATCAGAATTATTTTTACAGCTATATAATTTCTTCCCAAATGTCATGGACTATTTACCTGGACCTCATAAAAAACTGATAAGCAATTTTGAAAAAGTTGATAAATTTACAACAGATATCATAAAGGAACACCAGAAAACCCTGGATCCCACTTGTCCTCGAGATTTTATTGATGCTTTTCTCAACAAAATGGAACAGGTACTGTAAGAGTAGAGATTTGTTGCTTTATAGGGAAATCACTGCTTGAATCACATCTTTTCTTTTTACTTGGGATGGGGCATTGGGTTTTTCTAAATACAGAGGGGAACTTGCTCTTCTTGATACAGTGACTTAATTTTATCCTCTCCATTTCCTTACCAAGGGTTTTTAAACACAGAATTAACAGCATGAACCAAAGTGAGGAAAGCTGAAGGCCAATCTGGTTAATATAATTCAAAGCTTTTTCCATATTAAAAAAGGTTCATAATATTGTTCAGTAAACCTACCAGCATTAAGTGCTGGTGTTCTGGAGAGGAAGTGTCGTATTTTTGAAAGGACATTAGATGTGTTTATAAACCTACATTATGGGTACAGGATTTTTCTTTTTAAGCAAACTTCTTGGCTTTGCCTGTCAAAACCTTCTGCCAAATCTTCCTGCAGGAGAAAGGGAATGATCACTCAGAATTCACCATTGAGACCTTGAGCAGAACCACGCTCGACTTGTTCCTTGCAGGAACAGGGACCACGAGCATCACACTGAGATTTGCAATTCTGATTCTCCATAAATACCCAGAGATAGTAGGTAATGGAAATAAATAGTTTAAAACTTTTTAATAGGTTGTGGGATCAGTTTGGACAATTCCTATCACTACCATGTGGCAGTAGTCCGCTGATGAAGGAAGTATGTCTTTGTAGTGTGGGAATGTGTATTAGTCTTAGTTTCATGCATGGGAAGGAGATGTTAGTACTAACTATATTAATATATTCCTGGTGTGCTAAAAGCAAATTTTGTTGTAAATATGGGGAGAGGTTTGGGCAAACAGACAGGGGACTTGTTCATTCAACACTTACTTATTTCTTAACAGAGAAAATGCAAAAGGAGATTGATTCCGTGATTGGCCGAGACCGAAGCCCCCGCATGTCAGATCGGAGCCAGATGCCCTTTACAGATGCTGTGATCCATGAAGTCCAGAGATACATTGATTTCCTTCCTTTTAATGTCCCACATGCTGTAATCAGAGACACCCAGTTCAGAGGCTATTTTATCCCCAAGGTCTGTTCCACTGTGTCTGAGAAAGGTCATAATCTTTTGAAAACAATGATGTGTTCTGGTCTTTGTATTTTATTTAATTTTCAAAAACACTGAAATGTGATACTGAATTGAAATAATTTTTTTTTTTGGAAGGGGATTCTGGAAGTTATTGAATCCAACCCCTTGTATTAGGAAAAAAAGAAGAAAATACTTTTTCATCCTCTGTATGAAAAGAGAGATAGAGCCTTCTATTTTTTTTTTCCCCACATAAATGTAAGTTGTAATTTATTTGGAAGCAATATTAAATACTCTAAACAGACTCACCATTAAAATTCATTAAAAAACCATCTTTGCCATACCAATGGCATACATTTTCACACATTAAATGTTCGTTTAAAACTGGTTAAACTTTGACTACCCTTCTATTTAGCTCTGGGAACTTCTTAGTGCCTCCTTGCTTTAACATATTTCCATTGCACCTTTCTTTTTTGTTAATTCAGGACACTCTGATATTCCCTATGCTGAGTTCTGTCCTACATGATAGGAAGGAATTTCCAAATCCAGAAAAATTTGACCCAGGACATTTCTTGAATGCAAATGGTACCTTTAAGAAGAGTGACTACTTCATGCCATTTTCTACAGGTAAGACCTCTTGCTATTTCAGATCCTAGGCTATCCTCTCCTGGAATTTCTCTGAAGATTTCAGTGGCTCCATTGCCATGGTCTGTACAGCGATGTCAGGTGACATCTGCTAGAGTCACTTCTGGGCAGCTCTAACCTCTGCACTAGAGTTTCAGTTGACTTTCTTTTTTAGCAAACACAAAAGCTCCTTCAATACCTTCTACAAGATGTGTATGAAGTGGGACTCAGCCATGCAACTTGTCTCTCAAACTTACCATCAAACAGCACCAGAACATGAGCAACCAGAGCCTTCAAACCTTCAAACTGCCTTCACACACTGAGCGCTCTTGTTGTTCTGGACCCTTAGTTCCTAGTTTAATTCATTTGCTTCCCCAAAATACTGCAGTGGTGTCTGTGCATTCTGAGATGTCTGAACTTTCATGGAACAGTGGCTAAAATCAGTTATCAGCAAAATACTCCACTGTCACCTCAATTTTCAATTTTTTTTTTTGCTTGTAGGAAAACGCATCTGTGCAGGAGAAGGTCTGGCCCGGATGGAGATATTCATATTTTTAACATCCATCCTGCAGAACTTTAATTTGAAGCCTATTATGGATCACAAAGACATTGACATTACCCCAGTAGTCACCAGTCTGGCAAATATGCCCCAACCCTATGAGGTCTGTTTTGTTCCACGTTAGCCAAGTGAAGACAGTTGCCAGCTCCCAAACTCATGAGTGCTCTGGTTGACCAAGTCATTCCTCAATCTGCTGAGACTGAAACACTCAGATCATTTGGTACATACTTCATGGAGAGAAGAGTGCTTAGAAAAGAACATTGTATGGTGCTTTTATAATCACCACAGCCAGCTCTAGCTGCATCCACCTCACCCAGCTCTGGTTCCTGTCTGGCTCCTGACATGCCAGGCTGTCTACAATAGTTCCCTGAGAGCCCTGCTGCTCCTGTCCCTATCACCTGAGGGATTCCAGCAGGAACAGATGCTTGCACTCCAGGGATTTTACAGACTCTGCTTGAAGTACCTCTCTCCTCTGTACTTTCAGATTGTTTGTGATCTATTTGTAAAGGCAAACATAAAACACTGAGATTTTTTTTGTGTTAGATGATGATCATCTATTGTATATTCTTGCCCGAATACTTACTGTCTACTGTGGTGGGGATGGAGTTTATCAATGACTGGGCAGAGGGTCATCTTCTGTGTGATTATGAGGGTTTGTGAAATTACAATTTGTACTGCAAAATAAAGAAGTATACTGAACTGTTATTTTTGTGAGATCCCAGAACATCTTTTAGTGAAAAACCTGCATCCACAAAGCTTATGCTCCAAAATCTCTTTCAAGTCTTGTAGACCCCTCTGACTGTTTCATTTCACTCAGATATGTGAAATGTACTATGGCTTGAAGAATGAGCTGGCTAATGACCTATGAACTTCCATTCCCAATGCGGGATAAAGCTGCACTGACGCTGTGGGACTTACCAGAACCCCAGCTGTGGTTACAGAGCTGTTCATTGTGGAAAAAAAGGACAAATTAAATAATACCAGGATCCCCACCAGTGCCTTTTCCTAGATGAATGCCAGCTTGCATCTTCCCATTATTTTATGAAGTCCATAAAGACTACTACAGCAATGTTACAATCAGGAAAAAAATCATAAATAGAGTTTACATGACTTGCCAAGCATACACGTACAGATCCATAACTGGCATTTCCTGTCTTGATCACGTTCCCATCAATGTAGAGAGCTGAATCTGTACTATGTGGGAAAAGACAGAACTGTAATATTACCACAATGGCATTAACTGTTTATGTGAAACAGACAGAACTCGTTTCCTTTCAAAGATTAATAAGCCAGATACCACAGTTAGTAGCATGGCATTGCAAAGGCAAAAAGCCACAAATGTCACAGAATCACAGAAATAAGTCCTCTCACCAGATAAAAAGAAGAAACCACTATACTTCCTCTTTAGCTGTGCCACGACTAAAATAGCCAAAACAAATGAGGGAGCAGCTTCCTTGTTCCAGGTATCTTCCTCCATGCTGAAGTCAAGGAGGCAGCCAATACAGATCAGCTTCAGCACCCAGAGACTCCACCATGGTATGAAGTGGGCTTTGGGATTAGAGGAGGGCTAAAGCCATGTGCCCTGATTCTGAAGACTGTAGATATCTCCACAAAGTACTGCTCTGAAAGTTGGATGACTTCAGAAAAACCTGTTAGAGCAGCTGGGCAGAACTGTCTTAAGATGCTGGAAAAAAAAAAGAACTCTCCTCTGGAACAGAACTCCTCTGCTTCTGCTAAGAGAGCTGTATTTGCTAGGCTGATTTTCATCCGCTGGTTTGCAGTTCCAGTCCAAGCCATCAAGAACTGCTTCAGCTCCAAAGTGTTTGTATAGACCATTTTGATGATGTACTTTGTCCCTGGACTCTCATCCATCAGCCCTCCCTCTTCTGTTTTCCTCCTGTTCCTCCCTTCAAGAACCCACTACTTTCTTATTCTATTTTCCACCAGAAAATGTTCCACTGGGATGCCATTGACACACAATTCTCCAGTGGGCCAGGAAATCAGTGTCTAAAATTTCCTCTCAAAAAAAAAGTCACTTGTGGGACAAGCCCCTCTTCTCATTCTTGCTTCCTGGAGGTGAGATACTCAAGCGTTTCTGAAGGAACTATTTCTTACCTTTCTTACCTGAAAACCCTAAGCAGTTGGTAGCAGTGCATGGCTAGAAGGATTTCCATCTTCAGAGTCCCTGGAGGTTTTCATCCTTGTAGTTTTAAAATGGTACTGTATTTTGTATCTGCAGAAAACCAACCTTTTCAACAGGAACAGGGCTTGGTCCATACTGTGCCTTTCCTGCAGGATCTGTGGTTTTCCCTGCTGGCATTGCGCCTCCTTGTGTCCCCCTGCAGTCCTGCCAGGTAAAACCGTGAGCACAGAAATGCTATTTCTATTTCAAACCCAGGATTTTCAAAGTGATGGTGAAGGCTCTCAAAAGTCATCTGCTTCACTCTTTTTAAAGAGCACTAGGAAAAAGCATCCATCCTGACTAATTAGTGGCTGTACAGAGCCTGAGAGCACGATGATCTTTATGACACTGGCACCTGACTAGACATTCTTTTGAACACTCTAAGAAGTTGGAACTACTTCTTTTCTACATATCAGCACTTGTACTGTCTTCAACTGCAACTCACTCAAAAACCAGCTTGAATTACTTGAGGTCAATAGCTACAGAAAAAATATCCCTGGAGTAGGAGGAATACCTGTTCAGTACAACGGGCTCTGCCAAATCAGCAATTTGGAACAGTGTTAACTTAGTAGAGAAGCAGCTTTTTGTGCTAGGCTTGCCACTTCAAAAACTCCTAGGATAAAAATTCACTGGTAAACTAGAGAAAGGATCTGCTAACTTAACTGAGCATGTGACAGTAATATGTGTTGAAATTTCACCTGAGGTCCAGACAGTCAAAGACTGTAATTGCAGGAACACTTGATGCAGAGTTTAAAATATGTTCTCTTCTATCATCCTCAGTAGATTGAAGGAGTTTGTCTTTATTAACAGACCCCTTTGAAAAAATACAAAAAACCATCTTGCGTAATCTTTCCAACAGACCATGAGATTACAGAGAAATAAATGCAGCAAGTTTATTGTAAATTTATAGTAATTAGTCTCTCTATTTCAAACAGATAAAAGGGGATACCAAAATGAAGTGTTTTCAATACCCCACTGATTAAGTCCAAAGGTCCAAGTATGCTCCCAATACAGAGCTCAGTGAAGGAAAAATTGAAGTTTAGGTCCTGCTGCTACTAAGGGAAAATGTCTTTACAGAAGACTTTCCCTAAACCAAGTATTTCATGGGGGAAACAGGACTAACACACATACAGCCAATACCAATGTGAGTTAAGGACAAGCTTCTACTTTTCACTGCAGAACTGAGGCAACAGTACCCCTTGAGAAGAAGAAAATACTATTCAGCCTTAAGCCTGAATACAGCCTACTGTATTCAATAGCTGGAAAAAGTTCCCAATCTCCATGTCAGCTGTAACCAAATCCTTGTCAACATACAGAATCGCTGTTGTGCAAAACCAGAGATCAGTCTGATCCACTGCCCAACTCCAGTTTACAGACTGTTGTAATTTCATCGTTTCTCCAGTTTTTTGTACTTGGCTTCTGCAGAAGGAAAAATAGTATTTTAGTACTTGGTAGGTAAAGGTTTTGCATCCAGTAAGCTAATTTACTGTATCGTTCAGGATCCTTTTTACTAATGCATTTAGGCAAATATAATTGTATAATAATTTTTTTTAAGAACGCAGTGCCTAAGTCAGACAATAATATTAATTTAAGGCAAGGGGACTTGGGTGCCTGGTGGAACTTTATGAATCCCTCAATTTGCAAGGTTAAACATCAGTCTTTAAAATATGAGTCAGTGTACACCATAAAAAAGGAATCAAGCCTCCCTCATAAGCTGTAGTTTACCAACACCTGTACTAGTCCACCATAACATAAGTCGTTACAGGAATCTTTTCCCAATGCTTATCACTTCACACACAGTGTTTGTGCTCAAAAGCAGCATAGCCAACTCTGCGTCTCAGATTTGTTAAACAAAACAGAGATTACTTTCCTTTCAAATCCCCTTGCAAGGCACTATGCTGCTAGGTCTTAACAGTGGAGGATGATAGTTACCAAGTTTTTTGGAATATGCATCCAGTTTATAAGCTGCCTGCTCCAGAGCTGCAACCTGTTCCTCAATTAGGTTTATCTGTTCCAGATATGGCTGAAGATCAGCATCTTAAAAAAGCATAAAAATGTTATTTTGTCAGTTCTCAGTAAAGCACTTCCAAGAAACAGTTAAGAAACAGTTCACGCTTTAAACACGAGAATTTCTTATTACAGTCTTCGGATAGGACAGTTCAAAAGGTCCTTCCCTCCCGTGCCCCAAGATTAACTGGTGATACTGACAGCCACATTCCAGGAAAACATAAAATGTTTAAGAGTACTGTCCAGTCTCTAACACAAGTAAGCAAGAGAACATGAATTAGAAAAAGTGTTATTCCTATCAGATCCAGAATCTGGGGTAAATCAGGGCACAAATTCAGATGTATTTCTCTTACAGTAATCTACAGAGTCTAAAGCTGTTAATAAATATACAAGACTGGCATTGTATAGCAGCCCATCTATTTCAGTGAGTTTTCTTTCCTTCAGCACTAACGGAGTGTGAACCTTTTGACTCTAAGATGCTTCATTTCCCAAACAAGTGCACCATTCATTATACCACTACCTTATTTTGTGTACTTACATTTTTGATTTAGATCCTTCAGATTTCTACTGATGTTTATAGCAATATCTTTCATTTCTAAGTACTTCAAGCTAGTCAGCTTATTCATGTTTTCCAATAGTTTGTAGTCTTCACTGGTGGCTTAAAAAATAAAATTTATTTTCATTAAAGGTGATACAGTTTGAATTGTGTGCAGACTCTTCAAGAGGACAAGAGATTTCAAACCAACACCCAAAAGAAGCACAACAGTTTAGATGGCAATACAGGTTATTAGTATACACTCTACAAAAAGATGACATTTTGTGAATTGCAAAAATCAACTGCACTGATGAATTCACTTCTAAATTTTTTTTTGAGAAAAATTTACTAAGTCCTCATATTTCTACTCTTAATTCTGTCAGTTAGATGCTTATGTTTACAAAACTGATAGCACAAATCCAGACTGGTCATCTGTACCATATACCATCCAAGTCTGTGCAAATCAGTAGTGCTGTGGAGTGCTTTCAAAATTAGAGACTATGGAATGCACTAACTTGGTGAGCAGTTTACTTTGCTCCAGTTAACTTCGCACAGCAGTTTATTCTAAAGCATTAATGTTGGAAAAAGTGTATGATCCTTGCTCTCAGGAAAAAAATAACTCCACTCTCTGTAGTGCTTCCCTCCTAGTCTGTCTTAACCTAGACCGCTTTTGTTTGATTGATTTTCCATGTACAAACTTCTTCAAGAAAAAAAATAACTTTTTTTTTTAGCTGCTGATACCATACTGCATTATTCTGAAAAAATATTTGTGCTGTTCTGGGACTTCATTAAATTAATATAACTTATCTCAGCATTGTTACCAGCCTAGCAACATGCCAAATTTGGACTACCAGTCTTACGAGATGTGATCTGAATAGTTACAGTTTAGACAAACTACACAACAGATTTCTTTGGAACCAAGTGAAGAGAAAGAAGAACTTGCAGGTCAGTACTGCAGTGCCTTACCTGTCAGTTCACCTGTCAAGTAAGTGGCCATTTTGCTGAACATGTCTTTGCAGAGTTCATTGATGTCTGCCTCGGCTGGTTCCTTAGCTTCCTCCGCGGTTTCGACAGCAGGATCCTCTACTCAGGGTAAAGACATTACAGGTTTAAGGAAAAACTATAGTAAGTACAGAAACACACCAGAAATATTAAATGGTCCCATTTTTTTCCCTTTCAAACTGTCTATAGCTACTTTCCATATAAGTTGTCTACTTTACACTCAGAGGTAACAAACCATGGCAGCTTCCTTGAAGTAGCACCAACATTATTTCAAAATAATACTTCAGGTAGCATCCAAGAAACAGGCACCCGGCCTGACTGCTCTGGCAAGTATTAGCCCCTTCCTGTGCTTAGACAGCAAAGCAATTTGGGGAGAACTTCTGAGTGGCTGTGCACGGTGCTGCTTCTGATTTCCGATCACTGACTCGGAACGGAAGCACAGCTGCCCCAGTCCGCTTCCCATGGGGTACAACAGACCTCCACCTGCGGAAAGTGGCAATCACCGCTTTCTTCTCCAAACCCGCTTCTACCACAACCTGCCCTTGTTCGGCCTCCCCCGCACCAGTCCGGCTCCTCTTCCCCACCCCGCCAGGCCGCTCTCTCCCCCGTCGGCAGCGTCTGCCGGCTCGCATATGAAGACTGCCCGAGGCCCGCGGCTCCCTCCGACCGAAGCGGCGGCACGGGGCAGACCCGGCCGGGCCCCGGGACAGCAGCAGCAGCAGCAGCAGCAGGAGGAGGTATATGGCCCGGCCCGGCCCGGCCGGCAAACGCCAGGCCGCGGGCGCGCCGGGAGCTCCTGCCCGCGCCGCGGCCTTCCCGGGCCCAGACCCGNGCAAAGAGACAAATACCGAGGGGTAAAACGTGGTACGAGGTTGCTTTGCTCCAGCTGTTAAAGGCAGTGAAGCAGAATCGAGAGCGCCTGGTTTGTGCTTGATGCGCCTGCGCCGTCAGTGCGATCATTTCCCGCTTCAGCGCCGCAACCGGACCGCTCATTGCAAGAGCACCGGCAGGACTCTCACACCGCACACCCGGTTCAGGGCCCGCTGCCAGGCCGGCCCTCACAGGCAAACTCTTCAGTCCTGTGTTTGAAGATGTTTTCCTTTGGCTTAGCTGATCCGCTTATAGCTGCAGGTCTTAATGCGATTTAAAAGCATCTCTTCTGTTGCTGATGAGGTGGTGAGGACACAAGTACCGGCAGGATAGTCTGTCCTGTGGGGACTGCGGTAGATGTTGCTGTAGTTGCCACAGCAGTGTCTACGTAGGTTTTTTTTTTAGTCCATAGTGTAAGTAGCACTATATACAGTGCAGCTAAGACTTAAGTCTGTTGTTAAAAACCTCTGCCAGTAGTAAGTATACAAATTTTTATTTAGAAAAAAAATGAAGAAAAAGGGCACTCCCTCTCCTCCTTTTAAGTAGTAAATATATTTCTTGCTGTTCACAGTGGGGGGGAAGTTTTTTCGTTTGTATTTTGCTTCTTTTTTCTATAGTACAACAGTATATATTTCTCTTCTTAGGGGAGATGTCTTACACCACTGCTGTTTAGTTTTCATCAAAGCTAAAGTTGTTTTCTGGAAGTAGCTTCCACTGAGAAGCTACTAGAAATATAACTCTTATTTCCTGGCAATGAGTGCTTGATCTCTGTACTGACTTCACACTCAAACGCACCTCCAACACGCTGTGAATGGTCTCTGTCTCTCCTCAGACGTGACAGGCACTAACAAGGGGCAACATATCAATGCATAAATGCCACCATCACCTTCCACCTTCTGTGGAGAAGCTCACATGTTCAACTGACTATTTTGTGTATAAGCTGGCCACAGAATAATAATGGTTTCCAATATGAAGTCTGATATGTAGCTAAGGAATTATGAGAATTATATTTTCTTAGAAAAGATCACTTACGCAATGTACATTAATGCATTTCTTCTTAAAACCCACAATCACAATCCTGTGGAGATCAAGCTCTAGAAACAGGGGGACAGGGTTCCATCTGAAGTCCAGCAAAGTCAACTGAAACATTTTGGCAATCTCCAGTAGGCCCTAACAAGCTTTTCAGTTTTAACACCTGAGAAGCAGCAGGGCAAGGCAACACAGGAGTCTATGTGAACTTCCTCATAAACCGGAGTTTTGCATAGGCAATGATAAGGAAGATAACAGTCATGCAGAAGAGAGCCACTATGTTTTCCCACATTGCCCAGCTGGTAGGGGCGATTCCTTGGCTGCACAGGTATGCTTCACCAGAACACCTGCAGAGAAGCAAGGGGCACAAGTTCATATTACTATGTGGTACACATCTTCAGGTAATTACTTTTACTCCTGTTCCACAAAGATCCTTCTACCCTCAACTCTGCCAAACAGGTGATAGAAATAGAGAAACTCCATAACCCATCATCAAAAACCGCTTAAGGGACAAATCTACATCTCTAGTTCTCATAATTTTTCAGTAGTAACCTAATTGTTCTTTATAGATAACTGGCAATTTATGAGCAAACCTCAGAACCGCCTTAAACCGTGGTAAGTACAGAAGCATTCGTTTCCCACAACAATCACTGGAAGTCCAAAAGCCATAGAAACAGTGCACTGCACAGTTCCCTGCAAAATACTCGGTTTGCCATCTCTCTGGTACATGTCATGAAATACTTGCACTACTTAAGGTATTAATAGCCAAGAGTATTTCAAATGGGGTCAAATGGAGCACTGAGAGAGAGATCCCTTGGCTCTCTGCTGTATCCGCAGGGAGGCTAATATTTACAAACAAGCTCTGTGGGGGAGGCATGTTTCTGATCACAGGTTTACTGCTTTCCAGCAACTCTGTAGCTGTCCACACACTGCATTTCCCTTGTTGAATGATCCTGCATTTGTTTAGGAAAACTGGTCAGTCAGGGCTATGTTATCAAATACAAAGCTTAATTTAGCGCATCTGCCTATTTTTACAAGTAAAGTTTCATCCCTACTTCACTCTTGGGTAATTGTGGAATTTTACTATATAATTCTAAAATACATTACTTTGGGACATGTTCAGACTGGCTCGTAAGTGGTTATTCTGTGAATAGTATAAAAATTTGACACAGTCAGACTTCCCTTTAAGCGAGTCATCACAATTCAGGCCCAGGACCACCATGAGTTACTTACATTTCTTCTGAAATATTGGGAGGACAACTGCCTGTATCTCCCACAAACACTGTTGCATTTGGATTCTTCTCACCACAGAAGTAGAGATCTCTGTACTCATTCACCTGTAGAGCCTAGGGAAAGAGGCAGACACCAGATTTTTGCAGAGTTCATGGTTTGGGGTATTAAAACTGAAACACTTCAAAGGAACTTGATTATTAGAATACATGTACCACCATTCTTGGGATCATATGTTCCCTTTTTATTTTCAGGCTCTTAATTACTGCCTTTCTTAGGAACTGCTCCAAGTTCTACATGCAGGGTGGTTTGGTGTCCCAGGCCTTGGCTTCAAAGTTACTTAGCCACAGGTTGCTGTCTTGCCAGCTCCAAGTTCCTGTTCATCCACTTTCACCTGGGTCAATATACTGATCCAGAAAGTCTGGATGCAGCCACAGAAAACCATGTGGCTGCATGCAGACACCCCAGAATCACTGAAGGCATGGCAGAGTCAGCCAAGGCAAGAGGTGAAGGGTTCCCTAGCACTGGCATCCTGCACTCACTGCTGTCTCAGAGAACACTTCCACATTGAGTAACACTGATAAAATACCTCAGTGATACCCAAACAATGAGGTCTCACACATCTCCCACCCTGCACCAGCTCCAGCATTCATTTCAGTCATTTTTACTCAAAGTAGGACACTATTCCTTCCAGAGATGCTTGGCCAGGATGAAAATAGGAGATGGAAACACAACTCCCACCTGTGACTTGCTCTATCTATTTACTGTGTTTCAAGCAGCTGCACCCTTAGATTTCTGGTACCCCAGCTCCTTACCATTCAGAAAAGTCAAATTTCAGTTCAGAGGAAGCCACACTGAAGACTGAGACACTTGGGCACTATAGTAAATCCTTTAACCAGCTGGAAAGTCATTGGCCTCAGACTGGCCATGCATACAGTAGTGTCTGGAAAGGCTGTACAGTATTTTATTTTATTCTAAACCACAGGTATCAACTAATTCAGCCTAGGAATTAGTGCCTCACTGGACAGCTTGCTCTGCTGCTGTCCAAGCAGCACTGATTCTGTAGCACAAAGAGTTTGTTCAGTCTCTGAGACTTCCAGCTCTCACACAGAGTTCTAACTTTTGCTTCCTGAGACTGCTGGTTTTTTCTTTTTTTTACCACGTTCATGCAACGAAACAAACCAAATCTGGCTTTTTAGAGACCTTCACTTTATACTCAAAGCCCCTCCAGGAAGCAGCAGTGTGGCTACGTTACTCAGAGGAGACCAATGCTACTTTCTACTCACAGTGAGGCCATATCGGGGGATGCTGAAGTACTTGAGCCAGTTCAGCCAGCCCATTACTGAAGGGAGGTTCACTAAGAGGCCTGAAAAGATCTGAAATAGAACAGAAGAGATTGATGAGTCACAAACACTGTTCACTGCAAGTAATACCACTCCTGCACAGATGCTGCAGTTCCCAGCAGAGGTGCACTGGGACTGATGCACCTACTACTGCTGTCATGCCTGTACCCACAGACATGGGTTGGAGCCTTGCAGCACTCCCAGGCTGCTGGCCCAAAAGAACACCCAAGTACTTCAGCTGAACTGCTTGCAAAGAGGTCAGAAAGGTTTTTTACACCCACATGTGGGCTAAGAAGCATGATCACAACTTCTTACTCAGGAGGACTGTCCTATGGTAGAGCTAGCCAGAGGCTAAAGAAGGATGACTAGGAGATAAAAAAGTGGACAATCAAAAATGAGAAAAATGGAGAGCCTGAAGGGCTGTTATTGTTTCAGTCTTCCCCTCTGTCCTACATCTTTTATCCATGCTTTCTCTTGTCTGGAAAAAGATTTGCTTTTACTTCTTAGCACAAGCGGACTTCATAACTAACATGACACTTCAGCCTCTGCTTCATCACAAGCAATCTTGCGCTTACCCCACTGACTTTCAGGACATGCATGTGTCACTCCTTATACACTGTGACTTCACTCAGTGTACATCAGCTGCCCTTCACTACATGTGCACACTTCTCACCCACAGCAAGCAGCTGAAGCAGTACACTATCACTCGGCTTATTGCAAAAGCAGACTGAACTGCAAATCGAGTAAGGGATGTACTGTGGCTCTGAGTATGTACACACACAGTGACCAGGAATCACCTAACAAGAAGTATGGAACTTGGGAGGTCTCACAGTCAAGAAGTTGCATCACCTCTTTGAAAAAGAATTCACAGTTCTCATCTATGAACAGTTAAAATTCCTTTCTCTCTCTTTTGTTCTCTTCCTTAAAAAAATCCTTGGGGAAGAGTATTGAAGTAATTTCTTGAACACAAGGGCAATACTGAATTACAAGAAAGAGAGGGTTTGTGCCTTCTAATCCCACTTAGGCAGCAAAAATTAATGCAAAAAATCAACAGATCTAAAGTTTATTTCAAGACTTTTTCCTTCTAAATTATCTAGTTGACCACTTAGATTTCTAATAATGGAAATGCAAGATTTTTTAAAAATCAA
This sequence comes from Aleadryas rufinucha, assembly GCA_013397815.1. NCBI lineage: Eukaryota > Metazoa > Chordata > Aves > Passeriformes > Aleadryas > Aleadryas rufinucha. Next base: position 250,017 of record VZTH01004896.1, read on the forward strand.
TCTTTGTACGGACAATTTAATAAAAACAAACAACACTTGTTTGGGGCACACTGTTTGGAAAGCTCTGGTGGCATCACAACTACTGAATTGCACCTGAGCAGTGATCTGACCCTTAGACTACAAGCTGGCAGAAGTATATCTTTGACTACAGTGACAATAAAATCACAAGCCTGGGGCTGACATGCCACTGAATTATAAATATTTTAGCCTGCCTAGGGCTAGCTCAACTCAATCCTCTCAGCTGGTCTCAGCTCTTTCCTCCCCTCCAGGAGGAGCACACACTCCCTGATATACTTACAAGCATCAAGACAAAACAAATAGTGATGAGCAGATTGGCCACAGCCACCACATCCATCCCAGCACTGATAGCCAGGGACATGGCTGTGGCAGTGTAGGATACCAGTACCAGGGTCAGCATGAAGAAGAAGAAGCGCCCTGCAACAGCTTGGTATCCTGTCAAAAAACAGAAAGGTAGGAGTCCAGTAAACAACCACATTATGAATCCCAGAGAGGTACCCTTGGATTCCTATACAAGACAGGCAAATCACGAAGAAAGACCAAGTTTGGAATTGGCAGGAACTGTGCATGCTTCAGAGGCCCAAAGAGCACTACCAAAAGATGTTGTCAGGCAGGTCCCTGTCTTAGATTGCTGGTGTCTCTGCCCCTGCCTCAGAGCCCTCCAAAGCTACGATGCCAAGCATTTAAACCAGTTGAAGGTTCAAGTTGTAGTATGTTATAGATACAGGAATTAAGCTCTGGCTAAGTCAGAAATCAAATGTCTTGGAAGATGACAGGTTCAATGAAAGCATCAATTCTTTACCAATCATCCAGTAACTGATGCATGAGAATATGATGGCTGGAGCAGTTCTCATGGGCAGCAGATCTCCTATCATCAAGGCCAGGAAGTAGGCAGACACACGGTAATATCCACTGGTGTACTGATGGCTGCAAGGACAGGAAGGAGGGGAGTTGTACAGGTTTAAAGGTTCTGTAGGAAGCAGGCTCAGAGTGCGTGTTTGGTTTATCCTGATTTGTTTTCTGCTCTTTCTACCACTGACTCCTCTCTATGCAAATTGCTCATATTCTCTGTGCTATCACTGATCACTCTGAAAAGTAAGGGCTGATCTGTCTCACAGACCCTGCAGTCAAACTGACAGCCCTTCCAAGGAAAGTGAATGAAAAGCTGGGTGACTGTTATATAAAATATCGGGAAAAAAACCCTAAATCTCTTTTCAAAGAAAAAGATCCTTAACACGAGAGCACAGGGAAGCATTAGACTGCTATAAACTGGAGGAACACTTCATCCACTGCTAACTCATATAGCTGCTTCCAGGGAAGAAGGAATGATACCAACAATAGGAAAACACCTTTGGGACTTCAACTCACCCCCAGTTCACAGGGCAATTAGATGTCATTATGTTTGTTTTCCTGCTTAATGGAGCTCATGAAAAGATGCTTTAACTAGTGAAGTGCCTAAATCCCCCTTGACACAGCTGGTAAACTACACTGACAAGCAGGGCAAACTAGCAAGAAATGGCAGCTAGGAGGAATTTCACTCCTGAGCAGTTGTTAGGGTCAATACTAAGCTGCTCTGAGCAGCCTGTGGGTGGACATGTACATTCCAGGCATAAATCTCCAGTTTCCTCTTTACTGCATAGGATCTGTCTCTTATAATTCCACTGCATGAGCTGGAGGTGCCTCCAAACTAGACTTTCAACATATATGTATATATACGTGTGTGTATATTGTATCTACATGCATTTACATACATATACACACATACAAACACATATACATATATGTGCATATATCAAAATATAAAGACTAGTTATAACGATATTATACATAAATAATAAGTAAAGAAAAGTAATAAATACAGTAACTATATATAATTATATATTAAAGTAATTATTTATAACAAGAATGTAATAATTGAGCACATCCCTCTAAACAGAGAGATGCACTTGATTATTAACAAGCTCTTGTAAGCCAGACAGCAGCCCCCTTCATCTTGAGCATCCCTTGCAAAGTTTTTCCAGGAACTCTCCCTTCATTTTTGCACAGTCCTGCCACTTTAGGACCATTGCAAAACAGTGTTTCAGCCCTTATGAGCAAGAGGGCAGGAAGGGTTCACAGTCTGCAGGATTCACATGCAGACTTCAAAACCAGCTGTTACCAGAAGTGGGTAAGAAAAGCAGCTCCAGTAAACTGTCACACAGCAAGCAAGTAAAAGCATTTCCTCCTTCCCACAGCTCTTAGCATTTCAGCTCCCTGCTCTACAGACTAATTTAGCATTACTATTACAATCTGATGTTGCAGGGGAGCAATCACGTCTTTGGTGGTAATAATTCTGTTTAGCGTGTAAGATACTCCCCCATCTCATTCCAGGGTATGGAGACAGCCCAAGTGCCTTACTACTTACACAAATAATTTTTTGTCTCTGATGAACAGCTCAATTGCAGAGACACTGGAAAAACACTGGTTTGTGGTGACAAAAAACAAGGATCCAACCCTAGAAGGAAAAACAGAACAGTGGAAAAGTGAGGGAACAACCAGATCAAACACTGTCAGCCTCAGACATCATATCATTGAGTCAGTGCTTTTCTCTGTCCACAGAATGGAGATATTTAATTGTGTTACTCTAAATCTTAGCTGCATCCTTTATCTTCCCTTTTACATCCCCTTAGTACTTATATGCAAGCCCAGCAGAACTGTGGCCCCTTTAGGACCCCTGGCAATTCCATGCTGCAGTGCAGTGAGGCTTGTGAACCCAACCCTCCTGGGGTCCAAGTGGATCCCAAGGTCTTCCTTCCCTGTTCCTCAAACCTGACTCCTATAGACAGAAAAATGAGCAAAGCTGGGGCTTTTCATCTTACCGATTCTGAATGCCACTACGGTCCAGTTTTACACCAAAAAAGATAGCACCCACAACCAAGGCTAGAATTACAGTCACTGCAATCTGGAAGTGGAAAGAAGAAAGGAAAAAGGAAGTCCTTCAGATAAGTAAAAAAGTTAGGAAGTAATATTAAGTCATATGCAGGGTTTAAGATTCACACCTGCCTAAAGCCTTGCACTTGTGAGGCACTGTATACCTATGAAACACACAATTAAAATCCTTATGACAGTTTTCCAGATTTTATCTTCTTCACTTTCCTACTTCGTTCTTTGGCTAGGAGAGTTTAGCAGAAACACAGTTACAGAATAACCGAGTTTAAAATTTAAAGTGAGGCACAAAATTAACATCACCCTGAAAGATCCCCATGTGAGAACGGAGCACTTTCTCCCCACCCCAATCTTCAGTGCAGTAGTCCTTAGCTAAACTAAACTGGAAGTTTTTTCCAAAGGTCACAAAGGTAGCTGAGCATCTCACTCCACTTACATGGCGGCAGCATAGGACTTTTCTGTTTCCCTATCTGCCTGTGAGAACAAGATCCTACAATCCTACAAACTGCAGATTATGGGACTGAGAGCAGCAAGAGTCTGAGACTTTTAGCAGTTGTTACCTACTTGTGCAATGGAGGCCTGTGGGTTCCTGATGAGATTTTTCAGGGAACGCTTGGACACCCAGTACAGCTGAGTGAGGAATCCATTTGCATAGGTAATCTCATGCTCCTGCTTGGATAGTCTCTGCTTGCTTCCCCGTCCAAGCTCCACTTTCTCCAGTGCTTCCTTTGTGCTCTGATACAGGCTGGAGCTGAGATACTTCTGGTGCAGCACATCTACCACACTGCTATCCACATTGTCTTCTGCCACTCCATTTTCACTCCTCACTTCTGAGTGAGAAAAACAAGACATGGCCTGTGATTCCTTATGAACCTGACCTTCAGATATGGCTCATCAATAAGCTCAGCAGTTCTGGAGGCTGAAGAAAAAGGCAGAAATGCCCAGAGAATTTGAGTTGTTCAAGCCTCTAGCTCTGAGTTTAAGAGGCCAGCTTGAGTGAGACGTTTTTCCTGCATTTTTAATCAAACCTAGCTAACCTGCCCATTCTTTCTGGCACAAAACAGTCATATTCTTAAAACGAGGCACCAGAAAACCTTTGCTTCATTGAATTTGGGCAAAATCAATGTTTGCTCTGATTCACATCACCAAAAAGTGCTTTACAAAATCTGTTCCCTTATAATCCTTCAGTCACCGATGTGCTACAGCATCCCCAAACAAGTATTTCCAAACATTTCACTCACTATATTGATAGAGAATTTGTTCTCTAATAGTACCAATCTTTTTCACTCTCCTGTAAATCCATCACTCCTTAGCCCATCTACCTTGCCTACTCTGCAGCAGCCTCTTACGTGATTGAAAACTTCTGTCAGCTGCCTCTTGAGACTAAGCAGTTCTAGTTTTACCACTTTTTCACATAAGCTTTTACAAAATGTTTTATATTTGTCATTGCTCTCCTATAAAACTGAAGTGAAAAATCCCTTTTAAGTTTTCTGAGCTCTTTAAAGAAGCCCAAAACAAAGTATACATATTAGTAGGAAAAATAAAAAGATAATGAAATGCCCTTAGACTTGAGGAAACCCAGAGAATAAAAGCTTGCCATCAGCACATACAAATTCCCTTCTACACTAGCCAGCAGTGGATTTCTCCTTCACAATTTACCTTTTCCTGTGTCCCCAGGTCTGTGATCTTCCTTGCTTGCTGTCACAGCAGTTGAATCACCATTTATGACATCAAGGAAGAAGTCAGCTGGATTATTGAAGGGTTCACATTCATATCCTTAACACAAAACAGAACAGACCAAACCAAAACCACACATGCAACATGTTTGTATTGCACAGAGCACACCTTAGAAGGTCAGGTCTAAGACTATTTCACTTTTCCATAACTCTGTTACCAGAAAACTTCACTGCTTTTTTTAAGTGTTACTTTACAGCAGTAGATGAACAGGATTTAGGAGATGGTGAATCTGGGGTATGTAAAGAGCTTCAAAGTTGCTTAGTAACTGATTTTAGGTGAGGAGAAATCTCTAACTTGCTTCTACACAGCTCAGAATGGACAACTCTTGCCTTCTTCCCAGTGCTGTTCAACCACACCCCACTCTGAAAGACACACAGTTCCTCAGCAGAGGTTCCTGGTTGTCTCTTCTACAGCCTCAGATACTTCTTCCAGAGACTCAACTCTTGCTGTTGTTTCCCTGGTCACAAAGATGAGGAAGGGCTGTCCAAGAGCAGCTTCTTATAATATGGTTCTAACTATGGGACAAGGAGGAAATTGAAAACAAACAAACCCAAAGATGTTTCTACAGCTTCCCTGAGAGAAAGGAAGTGGGCTACTAAGAGGAGGAGCAGAAGTACTGACATTGGTTAAAGCACCTCCCTTAAAGCCAGGGAAAGCTTACAATCTAATGTGTGCATGGTTGCATCTACAGATTGGAAGTTCACTCCACGTTCTCTGTTCATTATAGCCAGACACCCTCACCCTGCTTACTTGGAGAGAGGACAGCCACCCAACAGTGCAACTATTAACCCATCTTAAGACACACCATAATTTTGTCCTCTTGGTTGCCCACCCGCATTCAGTCTAGAGCATATTTTTGGATCAATCTGTACAGATTGTTGCCAATCTGCAGGCTGTGGTTCAAAAACCACTTGATCTGTCACTGAGACCTGGTACAACTACAAGCATTATCTTGTCTGTTGGACATCATGCTTCTACATTTCCAAGTGATTCTTGGCTTTTGTCCTCATGCAAGACAAAACAAAGGCAAGAGAGAGCCACGCTCTCTTGTTTGAAAATTTTTGGGTTTCTCATTCTGTCTTTTTCCCATTCTAACATAACACTGCTCAGACTGTACGTGTACAGTCTCTAACATCCTAGTGATAGAAAAGCATGGGACTGTTATCCCCTGCTAGGGTAAGAATCTACTCACAGATTAACTCATGAGCCAGTTGTTTTTGCTCTTGGAATGGAAGACTTACCAATAGAACTGAAGTACTCCAGGGCGTGCTTCGCAGAACCATGGTACAGCACCTTTCCTGAAGCCAGTAACGTCAGACTGTCAAACAGCTTGAATATGGAATAGCGGGGCTGATGGATGGAAAAGATGATAGTTCGCCCTCTTCTTGAGAGCCTGAAACAGAAACAAAACATCTCTTAAGTACACCACACTTTGAATTTCAGGAAGGCGAACCCCAAGTATCCAAATCCAAGACAAACACTTGGCAACTTCTCAGGGTCTTGACCCACAAAAACTGGAGTTCCCCCTCCTCTGTCACTGTGTCAGATGCTGCCTGCAAGACCTTCAAGACAGCACCCATCATTACAGGAGACCATCACTGCAGTCCAGGTAGCCAGAGTATGATGTTGTCTGTAGCTAGCAAAGCCTAAGGCCACAGCTGTGTATAAACCCTCCTAACATGACCTCAGATGTCAACCTGACTAACTGGAACAGTCCTACTGCGCTCAATGGCAGCACCAGGTGTTACTTATCAGGCTGTGGAAGTCTGGCCAGCTGAGACTTCTCTTAGGTCTTCTGCTGAAACTCTAAAGAAAATTCAAAGCAAGTGTCCCTTGAGGTTGGTCAGATGCTCTTTCAAGTGCTTTAGCACTGATGCCCAACAAGGACCCTTGACAATCAAATACCTGTATCGACAAACAGCAGAGCAAAGTGACCCCCACAGGCAAAACCGGACAACACGCCACAAACCCAGGAGGATTAGAAAGTCATTCTCATTAAAAAAGCATTCTTTGTCTTCCTGGCATGTAACTTTGTTGTAATTGTCAGAAGACAGTTCATCTCCAAAACACTGGACACTGAGGGTAAATCTGCAGGTGAAGTCTTAGATCTGAGCTCAAGACTGTTGTCGGGGGGGGCCTTTGTAACAGACTCAGATGGAAGGCCAAGAAATTATGATTACAAGGCTTGACCTCCCAGTCCACCCCTTGTTGTGGCAAAGGGAAGCTGTCCAAGCTACATCTGCTTTTTGGGCTCCAATCCAATGGTTGCTGTGGAAAGATTCCCATAAGCTTAAAAAGGCTTTGGAAAAGACCCAAACAAATAATTTACTACCACTTCTGAGTCTATTAGTCTAGCTTTTTTTTTATTTTTTTAAAAAAAGGAGCACTAGCTACTCAGTCATAAGAACATTCCTCTTTTTACTAATGAGTTGACAACCAAATTGCAACACAGCCCTGAAGAACTGACTCTTACTTCTTCAGAAGGATGAGTACTGCATTGGCTGTGCTGGCATCAAGGCCAGTTGTTGGTTCATCCAGAAAAAGGACTGGTGGCTCTGTGATGAGCTCCATCCCAATGTTGGTTCTCTTCCGTTCCCCTCCAGACACTCCCCGGATCAATTCAGTTCCTACCTGCAAGCAGGAGAAATCAGGTATTTACAACAAGACCCAGTCAGTACATGCTCTGGAGCTGTGGGCTTTCCACACCCAGCAGCTGTTTTCATTTTCAGAGTCCCTTTAGTGAACTCTAGGGCCAGCAGCAGGTGAGTTTGACTCAGTGTGAGGGACTGTGTAGCAGTAAGCTGAGCCTGATTTTCAGAGGTACCAGGAGCCTTATAACTTCAGGGAACAAGGATGACACTGACAAGGAACAGACAGAATGAGGCCACAACATTCAGAGGCAATGGTGTGTGGGGATGCCTTTTGTTGGTGTAGCTTGCCTGTTAACACAAGCACTGCACAGAACTTTTCTATCACAGATGAGTTTTCCATCCCTCAGAGCTTTCAAATATGAGAAAACAATTTCCTCGTCTTGTCCCACAAAGCCAGGAAGTGACTGAACAACTTTCCAAGATACAATGACTAAGCGACTCCTTCCCTTCTGAATTTATACAACATGCTGGACATGGTCCAAAATCTTCCCCTTTTAGTAGCAAATACAAATACCTCTCTCCAAGCTCCCTCCTGAGCTGGAGACTGATTTCTTGCATGCAGTATGGTTTAGTCAGGTTCCTGTTTAGCTTCCTGTAACTGCACTACATACACCATACAGCCCAGAGACAGAATGATTTCTGAGAAAGGTGTTCTGGCTGCTCACCTTAGCATCAGCCACTTTGCTTAATCCCAGCTCATTGATTATCTGGGTGACTCGCTCTTCCTTCTCTTTAATGCTGATGGAGCTGGGGAGTCGCAGCGCAGCAGAGAATTGCAGGTTCTCCCTCACCGTCATTGTGCCCATGACAACATCATCCTGAAAGTACAAATGGACAGCTGGAAAAACTCCTCAGCTGCCTGAGTGGGCACCAGAGTCCTTTAGGTGGCAGTTACTGGATAGGCTGTTTGTACTGTCTGTTCCGCAGTGGAACCCGGAACTAACGACAACTCCTCCTTCAAATTTTACATGACATGAAATTCAAAGTCCTTCAGTAGCAACCAAGGGGAGAATGCAGCTCTGCAGGACCCACAGCTTACACCAAGCACCACCTCAGCCTGCTTTCAGGCTGAGAAGTTCAAGTGCAGACACTGCCAGCTTGTACTGCATGTGCATTTTTCTTACTAGCCAAAGCGAGGCAGAGCAAGTAGTGATTTTGTAGAGCTAAATTTCTGTCAGTCCAGTTGGAGCCAAAGGATGTTGCTAGTGCTCAGTGTTCAAGGTAGAGACACTCAGGGAATCGCCCCAGTTAGCTCTGCTCCCAGTTACAAGCCATACCTTGTTGTGGTCCAGAGCCCCTGCTGAGTTCAACTGCCAACAAGGAGCCTTCCCCAGCTCCTCACTGGCAGCAGCTTCTCAGAGAAGCAAGAGTATTGCACCAAGATGCTCCTGATTTTTTCCATGTCTTAACTACGTATAACTCTTGGACCTAAGACTTTATTCTAAGAGTTACCCCTTCACAAAACTTCAACAGTCATGTGCATTTTGAGGGAGAATCAAATCTATCCAGTTGACAGACCTGGGCAGCCTACAGCAACCTGTAACAACCATGAGCCAAATAGAGATTTGTCATCAGGTCCATCCAGAGCTCCATGCCTCTCCATCACCCCATTTTGATATTTGTAACAGTTCTGTATCCTACCATATGATGAGAAAAGGGCTGCAACACTGGGTAGCTGCTGGGAAACATGCCTGTTACATCAGGCATCTTTGGAAGACATCCCCTAAGCTGCAGGGCAGAGGATTCTTGCCTGCTTTGGGACACTGCCCACATCAGATGTAGTGCATCAGTAGCACAAATGATATACCAGTCAACCATGTTTGGCACTGGAGTTAACAGAGGAAGACAAGAATATGCTGCTTTGCTGCCAAAGATGGTTTAGGCATTTCATACCTTCCCTTACCACAACCCTCCAATCTCTGACCCTAGCCTCCCATTCTCCACTCTCAGACCTACCAATACAACTCTTGGGTCACTACACCGGAAACTAAACTGTAAATTTAAGCTTAATACCAAACATAACAGTGGCATCACACCTTCACTCTCACAGCATGAATGCAGAGACCACCAGCAGTTTCATGGGGGTAACATATGACTTAGCATGCCTATATGCTTATCTGCATAAAATTGATTCTATATGTATGTATTTAGGACTTAAGTGTTGTTTGTAGTTTTTGGCCCATCTTTATCGATCCAGGGACTACTGCACGGGAAGAGACCGTTTAATGTTTCACCCAGTTGCTTATCATTTTAAGGTTATGTTTGGTTGCTTTGGACATTTGAGAGACAAATGTCTCAAACTGGGACCACCTGCAAGAAACTTACAGGCTATTCATCAACCGCTGAGGATTTGGGGATCTTTGACCTGTAGGATCAAGATTCAGCACCAGTCTCATCCCACGGATCCTCCCAGAGCCCCCCAGCTGGCAGCTTTCAGCTGCCTATGTCACATCTGCCTGTAGTCAGAACCCTGGATGGTTTCCAGAGTCGACTGCTCATATGGCTGCCAAGAATCCCCTTCTCCCCAAGTTCCCCAGGGCTTTGAGGGTCTATTATTGGTCCAGGCCTCCACCCACTTCCGCAGATTCAGCTGGCTTTTCCTGTCTCTGAGTGGAATGAACCTCTGTCACAGCCAGCTAGAATCAGAGGAAGAACAGCAGGGATCTATTTATTTCCTAGAATTATTGTCTGATAGTTTGAAGGTACCTTCTGCCAGATAGAACTGCTTCTGAGTTTAACAATGAGAGATTTTGGGTGTCATGGATTTTTTCCTCCCTTTTTTAAAAATCTTTGCTAGCATTTCAGGGCAGAGCTCAAAGGACAAGTCACAGTAGGCCAGCAGTTTGGGCATCCATGTGGCTGTGGGAAGACAACCACCTTTGTGCTTGACGAGGCTGGAGTAACAGTTTGATCTTCTTGTCTTCCATATCCCAGATAAAAACTGAATAGTGTAACATCTGAGTTTTCAAATTATGCTCTGTAGGGATCACTGAAAATTACCTAAACTAGTAGTTCATGCTTTCCTCATCTTGTGTGGTCTTCCATCCCAAGGTCTCCCAGGCCTCACAGAAGGCAGTTACTCACCTGCACAACATATCCTGAGATGCACTTGAAATTTGGAGGTTGTGGGATGCCATCTATAAGCACTTCTCCAGACAGACCTGCTGGGTCCTTTCTGGCAGCCAGCACATCTAGGAGACTTCAGACAAACACCAGGCATTAGGTTTTGCAATAACTGCTGGTTTTACCCTTGACTGGGTAAGAACCACCAGCCAGGACTGAGTTACAGCCTGCTCACAGCGTGCTGCAAACCAGAGGGCACAGGAAGGGGCTTCCCCTACTCTGCAGGCTGTAGCTCTTTGTACAGAAATCTGGTGTACATCCAGGATTTTCCAGCACACGGTGTGCCACAGCAGTATGGCAGTGTACAGACACTCACAATTCACAACAGTCAACCCCCCACAGACATAAACTTGGTCTGTGTATTTACAGATAACCTCAAATGCACAGAGACAAAAGCACCCTGCTGAGTCTTTGCAGGCTGCTCTCCAGCCAGGGGAGCACAAAACTAATTCTTTTGATCTCAAGGAAATTAATCCATATGGTATAAACAAGACTAGAGTTACGATTAATTCTAGAAAGTAATTTTTTTTAATGTATCACTGGATTCTCCTTACTGCCAATGCAGAGGCCAGCCTGTCTGCCAGCTAAGTAAACTGCCCTGATGAAGTGCTGCTCTTGAAAGCATCCTGATTAACCAGTAGTCTCCTAAGAAAAGAAGATCAATGGTCACCACAAAAACACACCTGTGTGAACTCTGGCCATATTTGCGAATGTCTAACATTCTTACAGTCAGAGAGTGACAAAGAGCTCTCTCACCACAGGAGAGAAAACAGCATTAGCACTGGATGGAAACAGTCCACATGGTATTTCTGTGTGCCTTCATCCAAACAACTCAAGCACATGTGCACCCCCACCAGCAGGCCACAGCCAAGCTGGGGTACGGATTCAGAGCATCCTACAGACTGCATTACACCATATTCCTGTCAGTTGTCAGAGAGGGGTCTGGCCTAGCAGCTTCAAGGAAGTCTTGTTGCAGTGAGTTCAGAGGGGGTGACATCTTCCGTGCCCCAGGGGAGCTTGTACCCCATCCCCACCGTGTTACCAGTCAGGCCAGAGCCTACACCTGAGCTCTAGTCACCCCATCTTAAGTCAGGCCACCACCAAAGATGACTGCAGTAACACAGAGCACTGACTGGAGCAGATGAGGGGCGTGACAGAGTCACAGTGCAAGAACTTCAGCAAAGCTGACACAGGGGCAGGAGGTCAAACTGCCATCACCAGATTTCTCACAGGCATACAAAGGTCTAATCCTGCAGATCCCTCAAATTGCCCCTAACCCTCAGAATCCCAAATATACTTTGAACAGCTGACTGTCCATTTAAAGGAGCAGAAGGTACTCACGAAGATTTCCCACTCCCTGTTGGCCCCAGGATAGCGTTCAAGCCTGGTTTCATAATGCCACTGGAAGAAGGAAAGAGTTGTTTACGACTAAGGACATTTACAAGGACCATCCATATGCAGCTTTTAGTACAGGTGAGGTGTGAACAAAATGCTGTTGAAAGGAAAACTTCAGAGACTAAAAACTTCTTAAGTCTGAAATCAATATGCATTTTTCTTTTCTGTCCCAGACTGCTAGTCAGAACAGAATCAGAACTGGACATAAAAAGCAATCCACAAAAGACAGAAATTAAGTGCCTTCCCTGCTGAGCTGGGTCTTGAAAAGAAGCAACAACTGCTCTCTATTGCTCATTTCCTCTGATTGCACCTTGAACCATAGTTAAGGGAACCCTCAGATCTTCTGGCAAAAGAGTTCACACAAGTTTGGTCCTAATTTGTTCAGATCAATAACTGAAACTGCTTCAGCTATACCCCAGCTATTTTGCCTAAAAGCAAATCAAAGTGCTCACATGAATTGCTGACTGGCAGGAGGGCAGTCATTTCTGTACCAGCACAGCTGGATCAGGAAGGTGACACGAGGTCACTGCTTCACAGCAGCAGATTAATTCCTACCCTCTAGTATTTCATTTAAGCAAACACTTACTTAACATCATGAAGGATCTTCTTTTCCACGGTTTTCCGTTTACAAAGGAATCCACTGGACTGCTTAACGGAGTACTGGATGTTATGGAAACTCACAACGGAGCCCCGAGGACATCGGAGGGACTCTTGTGTTGGAACAGAACGTTGGAAATTGCCCACTCCTTCCTCTTCTCCAACAGAAATAATGCTGTGATCGAATGTGTCTGACATCATGTCCTTGTTACATAGGTCAAGCTCCACTGCATGGAGGTTTCTGAGGTCACTGTTGTTTTGAGCAGTTCCCATCTGTTGAGACAAAGAACACAGAAACATGCAGAGAAGGAGATATGTGAACAAAGATTTCTCCAGAAAGTGTCTTGGACAAGCAAGTTCATGCACACCACACCAGTCAGTACACTTGCCAAGTTTCCAAAAGGATGGACATCCGCACCGGAAGACATCCAGTAGTCCCCAAAGGCATGGAAACCCACAGATTTAGAACTAACCGTTAAGAACAAGAAGTATGTTCTTGAAGTAAATTATGCTTGCTCAAAGGGCATCTAATGAGGCAAAAACAAGCCCACCTATGATGGTGACTGTCTTTTGCAACACAGTTGGGACTACAAATGGAAGCTGTCACCACTTAGAGACTGAAGCTCACCTTCTTCAGTCACAACATGCTTACCCCGATACCCCCCAACAAAGCCAGCAGAGAAAGCCTATAAATGAATCTGTATGAAGAATCACAGCAAGAAAAGTGGTTGTGTTTACGAAAATGAAGGCCAGTCACATGCATCTTGTTTGCCACACAAGTCTGTTCCAGAGATGTCAATGTGATTAAAATAACAATTACACATGCTAAAAATTTACTGTGATGCTGGGAAAAGCCAAGGTGCTCACCAGGTTAAAAGAGCAAGGAGAAAGACCTGTCCACAAAGACATCCATTGCTAGTTTCTTGAATTTTGAGTGAAGGCAGAAGTATCCCACCAACCACCCCTTTCCCACCATCTGCACTTCTTTCCTCCCAGGACTGAGACGGTGATAACTAGTAGGACCACCATTACAGCAGTAGTAGATTTCTCAGGAAGAGCGAGATGGTCACCCTATTAGGAAACTGGAGCTGCAAAAGCCGGGTTTAAAGAAACGAGAATTGTCCTTCCCTCTCTGCCTCTTCCTATCACTGAGAGCTCAACAAGTTGCAGAAGTTTTTTCTTGTGTAAGTAAGATAAAAATGGTGGGGAAAAGGCTTGTTTAGTTTGGACCCATACTGAACTCTAAGGCTGTTCACCCCTAGGAAAGCCTTGCTTATGGTAGACAACATAGGATATGCTGATTACATCAACAAGGGATGGCTTATACACTTGAAAGGTTGCACAACAGATGATGAAAAAAAAAAAAACTAACAGGATGATAGTGACACTAGGGACAAGGACCTTGTTAGACTTTTGAATATTTTTCTTGTATCTGTCCCGGCTAGGTTCTGTGGTTTAGTTCACGGTACACCTTTTTATGCAGGTTTTTGTAAAGCTACCGATTAGCACTGGCAAGCTAAACCACAAGCGGGTGTGCGCACGGACGGCAGGAGGATGAGAAAAGCCCAGCAGAGGCTACAGGTAGGCTCGGGCTGCAGCAGCACCTCACCAGCAGCGCTCCTGTCTCCCACCCACACCCCACGGGCCAGTTTCGCCAATAAGCCGAAACCGCGACCCGACCCAGCCGACCATGCTCTGCTCTGCTCCATCCCGGCCCGCCCGCGGCGCAGCCCCGGCCCCGCCAGGAGCGCTGCCCGG
>VZTH01004896.1:264247-350608 GCA_013397815.1 Aleadryas rufinucha
CCGCGGAGCGCTGCCCCCGACGGCGGCGCTGGGCCCGGGGCGGCGGCGCGGAGCAGCCCCCGTGTGCCGGCGTGCCGGGGCTGTCAGCCCGCCTTCCCGGGGCGGGGAGAGCAGCGGGGCAAAGCCGCGGGGTTCGCTCGCTGGGAGCCCCCGACGCGGGCAGCGGGCGTGGGACACGAGGAGCCCAGTGAAATGTCCGCGACCCGGCGCACCGCGGCACGGGAGGGACAGCCGGGGAGTGGGAGGCAGCGCCCACTTTCCTTCCAGCCCTCCCACCTCCTGGAAAGGTCATCACACCCGGGGCATGGGTCCAGTCCAGCCGGGTCAGCTGGGGCCATTGGCAGCTCTAGTAGCCCTTCCCAGGGCGGCAGTGCCACCCTCATCTCACCCCTTCCGAGGCAGTGTGCTCCTTGGTGGGCTCAGAGGGGGTCAGAACAGCCTGTCCATCAGGCGCTTCTCTGTCCTGCCATGTGTTCCCAGCTAGGAGACCGTGTGAAAGCAGGAATATCAGATTTCCTTCAGTTTGTGGTCAAGCCTTCTCCTTGTCTTTCCATTCCCAAGCACTATTGTCTTTATAAATAAGCTGTATCTCCCCAGGTTCCTTGATGATGTGAATGCAGGAAAAGCCCGATTTTATGGTTTATATATATGATTTATGGCAAAGCTGTCAAGTCATCGTATTAATTGCCTCTGGTTTGACTGCTGTCTGCAGCCCGGTACAGCATAGCTTTTTTTCTAGCTACACCTTTTGCTAGATAAATTTAAGGCCCAGCTAGGCTAAAATATACCTCTAGCTATCCAATCAATAACAATAATAAAGACTCCAAAGGCTCACCTCACCCTTTTCCAACACCTGCCTCCCTCTGGGTATGTTGATATACTCAATGCCACTGATGCATTAGGCAGAAGACACCCACATCCTATGAAGCTGCATTGCTGTACAGGGCTGACAGGAGTCAGCAGGTGGGTTTATGGGGGTATTGAAATAGCCCTAGAGATCTCTAAGAAGAGCAGGTTTTGCCATAGGTACACCCAAGGATCAGGCTTGCTGAATGTTATCTTCAGTCACTCTGTGGGTCAGAAGTGGACTTGAGTTCATGTTTCCTATGTGATTTAACTTCCTCTTTCGAGGAAAATCTGCCTACATTGAAGACTTTTGCCCTAGTGTTTCACTAAGCATGCACATCTCTGTCTCCAAAAATATTTCAATCCTAAATACTCACTACCCCTCAACAAGCTGCAGTCAATCTTCTTTTGTCATGTGCTTGGGACAGTGAGACAAACAGAGCCTGTGTGTTGGGAACAAAGGTGAGCATTTTCTGAGTCATGAACTTGCTGCTCCACATCGTGCCTGCACAGTGGTGCAGGAGAACAACACGCTCAAGGAGCACAATTAAAAGTTCAGGTTACTCTTGACAGCTTCAGTTGCACATCTGCTCGTCAGACAAAGGTGATAGGTGCCTTCATGCTGGTAATTTTGGGAAACACTACTGCTCCTCCCACACTTCACGGAATGAAAAATCCACTTCTCTCTCCCCTATGCCTAAGCTCATCCTAATGACAAAGAAATAAGCAGAGACCCCAGATATGGGGAGGAACTAAATCTGCCAAATATAGGATCTGGCTGGAGGCTCTGGCTTTTCTCTAGCCCATTCTTCAAGCAGCAGTCTTCTAGGCTTCTTCAAGGAGAGCCTGTTTCATCTCCCACCCCAATTAGGAGTATTTTTTCAACTGTATCATGTTACTAATCCAGTTGATCTAGCTCATACTGTTGCTGAGGGAGGTTTCTGCCAGTACAGGGACAGAAAACAGTGGCCAGGGCTGTAGTTACTTAAGACAAATACTCAGAACAAGCCTGATGACAGCGTGATGTTACTGTACTTTTCTCCTGCCCACCACTCTGTAGGCTGGTGGGTGCCAGCACTGCTTTGTGCTCCTCATCCACCGAGAGGGGCATTTGCCCTGTAAACTGTCAGGCTTTACTGCCGATTAAAGGATGTGGTCTTCACAAAAAGACACCAAAAGCATTAGCCCAGTGTAAAGCCCTAGAAAGCACCAAGCTACAAAGCCCTGGTACTTTAACTGAGTGACATTAAACAAATAATGCTACAGGCTTCAAACTGGTATGTTGTGATAGCAAGGAAAGAACAGCCTGGGTCATGTTTTAGATCTCATGCAGATGCTAGCACAGGTTCGAGATGTTTGCTCTTGCTCCTTAGCTCCTGCTGCCTTGAGCCTCTGATTTGGCTGCTACTACAGGGTTGCAGAGCAGGAGGGACCATGATACCATCTTGGGAATGGGGGAAGGGATCTAGCTGAACATAAGGTTTTGAGGAGTCCTGCTGTTTCTCCACTGCTTTCTTTAGGATGCTGCTCTCATTGATGTGAGGATCCAGGGTATTTTTTAATCCTACCTAATGCTGAATTTCTTGAAGTTAATAAAATATTTCAGGGACTTGAACCAGCAAGAGAGTGCATAAGAAATATGTCCAGGAGGTAATGTATGATGATTACTACTATTGCCTTCTCTACTGAATGCATCAATAAGCAGATCCCAATGCTCACTGTATAAAAGCAGCTCTGAGATCAGTGCAGAAGATGGCAATATCAGACAAGGTGCTTGAGTGATACTTCCTGGGCCCTTCTTTTCCAAAAGCTCCAGTAAACCATTCCAAAAGACACACCCTGTACAGATGTGTACACATGTGCTGAATCTGCTGCATCTACAAATCCACCACCCTAGGCACAAAAAAAATCTCATTGTGCTTTTTCCACCCTGATTGCTCATCATGTTAAAGCTAGTGCTGACTGGCCTCTCTTGCTTGGTTAAAGTGCTGCTTGCCTTGGGGAAGTTGACTTTTGCAAGACTTGCAGATTACGTAGAAGAAATCTGACTCTGTCAAGTTTTTTTAATCATTTAGTCCATTATCTGAATTCATAGTATCACTAAATCTATAATTGGTTAAAGATAAGAAAGGGTTCAAGCAAATCTAAGAGTAAAGGAAATCAGTATTTAACTAGTGCACTACACTGAGATATCATGGGCTCCATTCTGACAGAAATCATGAATAGTTGAACTATAGGATCAGCAGAATTACACACAGGTATTATCTGGTAAAGTAAGTAATCAACCAAGGATGTAATAGATAAAGTCCCTAGTGCATCTAAACCACCATAGTAGTTCTTCAGGAGTTAAAAAGATGACATCATAAATGTGCTCAGATTTTTATCACTCCTACTCACGGCTGTTAGCAATGTGTTCGGGAGCCTGGGAAGGCAAAAGAAAGCTCCCATGTCCTCTCTAGCCCAGCAGGTCTGGGAGAGATTCCAGTCATGACTGTCCCTATAGTATTCTCAAGCCTTTAGGACAAAGCCTGGGACTTCAGACCAAGAAGTGCCCCAAGCTAAACTGGGGCCACAACTCACAATCCCCAGTACAATTTTGTCCCACACTCGACCCAAGCTCCTGTGCAGGGCTCTTTCAAGTGCAGTTTGTCTTGCTATTTGTGACTCAGGAATGGGCACTCCATCCTTCTGCTTCCCTTTTGAGGGCCTCAGTGCCTGCAGGAGGCTAACAGGATTAAAGTGTGTTTTATCTGTCCCAACTCAGCTCTGCAGAGGTCAGTTCCCTCGCTAGACATGAATGTTGACATACACGTTACATAGGCATTTCACCTCCTTCCTCGGGAGCAAAGTCCAGGCTGCCCTACGAGACGTTCCTAAAAACTGTTTAACTTTGATCCACTCCCAAGGCCTGAGCTGCTGCCATTAGGATTTGTTGTGGCAGCCCTGAACACATTCAGACTTTTTTTTTGCAGTAGGTGCTGTACACCCAGAATCGCAAAATGTTCTTCCCACAAGGGACCCTACACAACAGCAAGAGTGTGAGATACCATTACAGCAAACAGCTTGCATTCTGGAGGAGAGATAAGAAACTAGCTCTGTCTCATCCATAACTCTTCCCTTCTTTTGTGCCTTCCTAGAGGCCCACCAGTGCTATATCACCTTGACAGAGAACTACTGTGCCATGACAGGGCAGAGCATCGCAGTAGGTGAAAGAAAAAGTGCAAAGGCTCAGAAATCTCAGCTGTCCCCTACTCTGATGCAGACTGCAGGAAAATCACATTTATCAACAAGTAAACTGAGGAAGAAAAGCAGGGAATCACCAGGTAACAAGTGTTAGCAAAGATAACCCAAAACAGAAAGCCAGACTAAATGTTTGGATTTTTGTCTTGAAGATGAAGGCAGTAACAAGAGGAGAACAAAGAGAAGGAAGCACTTGGTTGCACGACTCACCCAGTAATGCCACAGGAAAAAGCAGAACACTCCTAAGCTACTTATGCCGGACTTCTTTGTACTGACCTTCCATCTGGCCTCATGGGTTATGTTCCACTATGTCCCAACTCATCTGTATATTTGGCTATCTTTTTCAGTGAAGCCACTGCCTGGTGTTTGTCTTGGCCAGGGCATCTGCAGGTGTGTGTGCACACGCATTTGGAGTTTTTCCTCTCAGAGTTCACCCTTTGCTGTTATTTCTGATGATTTTTGCAGAAGGGGACCCAACTGGTAGTCACAAGCAGTGGAAATGATCACGTGGGATGGCTTCCCAGTCCTTTCTCAGGCAGCGCAAGTAAAGCCAGCTTCAAGCTCCTGCTTTTCATGTTGCTCTCAGGGGCTGGTTTTTGGGCTGCTGTGCTTTCTAGCACCTAGAGGCGAGTGTACCATCAGAGTAATGAGTGGTATCTTCTGGGGACGGCAGTGGCCAGGAAACAGCACCATCCGGAGCTGTTTGGGACACCCTGTGCTGCAGAGCCCTGTTACTGCCATGCACACAGGCTGTTGCCTGTGTAACTTGCTATGGCACGCCTCAGCAAAGCTGACTGACTTCAGG
The DNA here is from genome assembly GCA_013397815.1 of Aleadryas rufinucha. NCBI lineage: Eukaryota > Metazoa > Chordata > Aves > Passeriformes > Aleadryas > Aleadryas rufinucha. The sequence continues at coordinate 269,139 of VZTH01004896.1, forward strand.
CTGGAGACCCATCGCTGAACAGCCATTGTTTTGTCAACTGAACTTCTGCACTCCTCCTTCAGCGCTCTTCAGCCAGGACTGGGCTTTATCTCGCCGCACCCCGCGGGGCTGGCACCCTTCTGTCACCTGCCTGAGTGCCTGGCATGTGCGCAGCACGGCTGGCTGGCAATGAGCTACGCCTGGCATTTGCAACCTCTGAAAATGGGCCGTGAGCAGGGCTCCTTCATTGCTCAAGTGCTGAATTGTGCCATGTATGTCTCTCCAAAACCCGGCACACTCACGTTATCATATCCCTTAACCTCTGAGCCCAGGATCGGGCTGGACCTGGCACTCACTTGAAATCCCTCCTACTTTCACTGCTCTCGCACTCACAGAGGTCCTTGCTTTCATGTTTGGAGACCTGGAATTAGGGTTTCTGTGACCAGTGAAAGGATGGCACATCATCTGGGCTTGTAATCAGCTAGATCATCAGGTGCTGCTGGCTACTCCCCTCCCTTTTTCATTAGTTGCTGATAAACTCTGAACACTGATAGTTGTTCCCTGATGCTGCTCTTTTCTTTACAAATGACTCCTGCTACGGTGTGTTTGTAAAAAAAAACAAGGGCAGGGCAGCCTCCAGCTAACCACCTTCTGTGCTAAAGACTGACCAGTTAGCAGCAGCTCCGGGCTAATCATAGCACTCATTAAGAACTTTTCACAAGACTTAAAAAAATGAGCAAAACCTGTACAGACCCTTTTCACAGGTTGTCGGGAGAATTATAACCTGCCCGAGATGGATAAAGCTTGCAACAAATACTCAAGTGTGAGAATCTAGTATCATAAATTACCTGTTGGAAACCATGGATTCTGCTTCTGTCTTTTCTCTGCCACCACAAAGGGAATTTTTCTGTATCTCATTTTCTCTCAGCAAAACAAATGAGAGATTTGTTTCTGGTCCCCTTTGAAAACGGAAGAGAAGGGGCCGTAGGTGCAAAGGGTTGTGAGTAGTGCTAACCAACATCTACTGGTAAACCAAAACAGGCTGATAAGGTACCTCGAAGCTCGGCTGTATTTGTGGGGTGTCTGGGGATTTATGTGTTCCTTTTAAACTTGAAAAGTTAAGCTTGCTCATTGTTAAGAAAATGGCATCGTGTTCTTGGAGAGACACAGAAAATATACTATCAGGAGCTTTCCATGCTTGTAACCACGGCTGGTTGGGGCTGCTTATTGCCAGATGCCTGAGCCTCCTCTCAGACATCACTGGCATGGCCTTCCCTGCACACATCCAAGAACCTCTCTCTGCCTCACTTGTACTTTGAAATCACGGCTAGGACACTGCTTCCTTCCCCCTTGGCTCTAAGTCAGGAGTGCACACAGCACCTGCCAGAGTGCGCCTCAGACCACATCCACTGCGACTGCCAACATAAATAACAGTGATAACTGGTGATAGCTCTTCAAAGCACTTTATGCTTTTCCAAATCTCTTCCCAAAGATTTTAACCACTTCAAGGCACAGCTGGCACAGTGCAGTTTGGAAAGCTCTGCAGACTGAAACAAAACACAACTATGCACCTTTTTTTTGAGGAAAAAGTACTTTACTTTCCCCATCAGACATATATCATCTAAGTAATATCAGCTCCTGATGGGAGGCCTGACAATACATATCTGAAAAGAGAAGCTGTATGAACTTACCATTTGGTGTATTTGTTATTTCTCAACCAGCTTGGCAACACAATTGACAATTACACAAAAGCAAATGCTGGGGACAAGTAATTTCTTTGCCCTACTCTAGGACACATCGTATACATGACAACATGGACAAAGAACAGACAAGGCACAGTGACATGAAGATGTACAAGAAAGAGAGAAGAGATTAATGCAGGCACAGGCACATGCCAGTAACAGAAGTTGTTTTACTCTGAGAAGCACTAGCACTGCTAAAATTCCAGCACAGGGGGAAGTGGTCTTCCTGCCAGGAAGGGGGAAAGGAGCTGACCTGGGACACCACTATAGCCTACAGTTCTTGTCTGATCCCAGCCAGAGCTGGTTTAGGGCTCCTCAACATGGCAGGCTGACTGCTGTCCCCCAAGTCCAAGGGAGAGGAAGCTGCCAGGCTGTTCTTGTCAGAGAGAAAGGGAGAGCCCTGGCAAGCTGGGCTAGAGTCTCCTCCATTTACCAAAGACAGGCAGAGTGAGAGGCAGACATCTCTCCCAGCTGCAATGGCCCTGTGGAAGCTCCCATGCCATCCCTTTGCAGAGGGAAATTGGCTTCCCAAGTTTCAGACATGAACAACACTGCATGTGAACATTACCATTTTGTTCCTCCTGCTGCCCTAAAGAGCAGACTCAGTGCCTGGGAGCTGGCTGCCTGAGGCTGTTGGTCACTGTCCTGTGAATCTGAATTCACCTGTCACACCCCTGCACTTCATCTGCCTTCCCTGACAGTTATGGGAGTCCCTGTGCAGAAAGGAGCAGGGGGGTGGAGGTCATCTTCGGGTGTGTGTTGACAGGCAGGGCTCTTACACTGTGCTGCTGTGGCTGCAGCATCCCTGCCTCAGTGGGAGGTTATCTGTGGGGCTGGTCTTGGGGTTTGGCACAGCTCAGAACGGGAACAGAAATACTGGACAATGCAAAAGGGGAGGCCCTGAGTCACCTTCTCTGTTGAACACAACAGCTAAACAACACTTTCCCTTGTGAAAAATCTGAGGCTTTGTAAAGCCAAGCTTTACAGGTAATAAGTTTTACCTTCATTTTCTTGGCAGAACCTGATTTCAGGATCTTCTTACCCTCACGGTAGTTATCGCTAGGTTAAGGAGCTCAGCCTCAGCCAGCAACATATCTTACACTGACTACTAGCACAGGGTCAACCACCTGAAGCAGACAGTTGCTGCTTGGATCTCTCCCAGAGTGCCAGACTTAATTCCTCACAGATGAGCATCCCAAGCATTTCATATCTGTGCAGTAAGACAGACTCAGAACCTCATCCTGTAATTTGAGTCCATGGAAAAGGCAGACACTCTTTCAGAGACCTCAAAAGAACAGCAATTTTTTTTTATTTTGCAATTATACCTTGGTACTCAGTCTGCTCTTGAGCCAGGATCTAAAACAGGGTCTTACAAATTAATTTGTAAGAGCCTTCCTCTGTGCCTTTCAATACACAGAAGACCTGATGAGTTAACTACAAAGGGCTGTATGCACTCTTTGAGCCCATTATACAGCACATAGCTCCTCTGTTCAGTTACAATTTAGGATATGAATTTTCTGTTTAATTAAAATTTGGAGGGAAAAAAAAGCCTATTTCAGGAAGTTCTCCTGACATAGGCTGTTTTCTTCTGAATAAGGTAATAGCTTAAATGCAGAGAGGAGGAGGAAGTAAGCAATACCATTGTTCTATTTTCAGCTAGAAAAGCTGAAGGTGAGAAATTTTGCTCAATTCTGAATTCAGTGGAACTGGGAGTCAAGAACCATGGCAATATCTCACAGGTAAGTCTTGTCCCCAATAGCAGGACCAGGTGATGATGGGAAGTGAGTCATGAGACCCTGCAGTTCCTGCCTCCGCAGCTCCTGTCTGAAATCTAAGCGCCATGTGGGCTGGGCAACAAGCTCCTTCTCACAGCTCCCCCTGGGCCCTTGTAGTTGAGTGACCCTCTGCTTCAATTTACCAAGAATATCTTGTGGCAGTGACAGCCCTGAAACCTGGGTCATCTGAGGACAGGGCTCATCCTGAGGTCCTTCAGACATTGCCAGAGAGGCTTTCCCCAGAATGCAGTGACACATCCATCTTAAAAAAGGTGGCAATACAAGGTGCCCGTGCACAAGGTCCCCACTAAAACTATAACTGCACAGCACACTAAACAGTGTAGCACTAATGAGAGCTCTTGGCAGTGGTCTGGTACAGCTCACATGTCTATTGGCTTTAAGCCTACAGAGCCTATTTGAGGCTAACTATTGCAGAATATCAGTGATTAAGGTATTTGAAATATATTTACAGTGGCCCTGTAATAGCAGCAATAGTCTGCACCAATTACAAGGAAAGAGAAACCTCAGCAAACAGAACAATGCTTGGAAAAGAAGTGTTTTGCATGTGCTTGCAAAACTGATACTCATCTCATTTTCACAATATTCTTCAATGCAAATTGTGTCAGCACCCACAACTGAAAATTTGTTTCCTTGACAAAAAGAAGCAGCATCAAACTTCATAAACATGGTGCTAGTTTGCAAGGTGCAAGAACCTTGAGATGCAATTTAAGGAGTGTGAAGATAAATGACAAAGATTTCTTAGTGTCAACAGCTGTTAGAAATCATGTAACCAGAACTTTGTTCCCTAACACTCAGATCTAGGACTCCACCAGTACCAACTGCTTTTCATTTTAGAGTATTTCAGACTTTCTCCCAGTTACACTGGCAGTCAACTCTCATTGTAGTCATCCAAAGTGATGCGCTAGTAACCTCTTTCCTCGACACCTGAATCTAAGGTACAGAGAGGATTACCAAGGTAATCTGGAAACAAACTACAACAAACAAAACAAACAACTAGAACAAAACTGGCTGTAACCAGATAGAAACAACTACATTTCTTCTTCCTATTTCACACTAGTGATTATATTCTGCTTTCTTTATATGACAACCACATCTTTTTCCTGCAGACCATCATTGGGAACAAGTTGCAATATGCCACTCTGGACACAAATGTTCAGTAGGGGTCCCTACTTTTTGGGGAAGATGTTGTGCCAGCCTGTTCAGAGGCAGAAATCTAATACATCACCTAGTTCCAAATTTCATCTCTTCCCGAGATATGGGGGCAGGGGAGAAGGTGAAGGGGGTCAGAAGTTCTAGCTCTGTGATACATCATTACACTGGAGAAGAGCATCCCTGATTTTTCACACTAAGAGTTCCTGGCAACAGTGGTGTCTGTGTCCAGCTGTCTGGGTTATCCTAACAGTGGGGGAACAGCTGACAGTGAAACAGCTGACAGTGACTTGGTACCATGGCAGCCAGACTGGGAGCACTGGGCTGTTGAGCACTGCTGTAGAAGTGCACATCAGACTGTGGCTAAAGGCTCTTGGGCACCTGAGACCCCAGCACACTTGACTTGGGCAAGATGTGATAAACCCCGTTTTGGGAAGAGTTGCCACTCAAGTTGTTTATCTGTGCATGTTCCATCCCCCAAATGTCTGCTTCTTCTTTCCCCAGCTGGTCTAGGCTCTGGGGGTGCAGCTCTTCCTGACTGGTTTCTTCCTCCTGTGAACAAGAAGAAAGCATGACCTGCAATGTCAGCAAGCTACCAAGAAGTCTAGCAACACTCCAGGGGAGAGGCAAGGTGTGCATGATACTAAAATATCTTCCCACATTCTTTCAGAAATTAGAACAAGCCTGCCTGTCTATTAGAGATCCAATACACTGTTTGCTGCAATACACTGATGAATGCACATTCAAGCTTTACACAAACAAGGAGAGATTCATCCCTTTTCATCCTTTATGAGCACAGAAATGCTGTGGCAAATCAAATCTGCAAAGAAACACTTGCATAAGATTTTGGGCATGTTCACGTGAGAAAGAGGACCTCCCAAAACACTCTTTCAGACGGGAAGGGATCCCAAGACTACTCTGCAAAAGGGAGGCTTCTTTCTGACTCTGCTGGGTCACTTCGTGCTGTTTGGCTATTCTCATTATTGAAGCCACAAAAACATGAAGTAGTGGCATGGCTCCCACATGCCTTGCTGCCTTTGACTTTAAAGCTGAAGACCCAAAATACACTGGTTGACTCAATATGGGCAGTCTTTGGCAGAAGTCAGAATTCTGCAGTGAGATGCTATAAGCACACAGCTGACAACCTTCCACCCCTTGTGTGATAAATAATCCACAGGCAAGATGTTAAGATCACAGTCCATGACAGCCATGAGCTGCTCTTGCTGGAAAGGACAGTTTGATCATTTTAATGTCTGAGGATGAACAGTTACAAAGCAACTGAAGACAGGCAAATTTTATCCACTGCCATAGGACTGAGGTTGGCCTCAAAGGAGCCAGAAGGTGTGTTTAAAGGTACCATGCTTAACTGAGGGGACATGAAAGCAAGAGGTTTTGTGTCATTTTGCTTGAACGGAAAAGGCTTGATCATACAAAATGCTGACCCTGTCCAAGCCTTTTCATCTTATGTCAATGAGGATTGGAAAAGCAAAGATGATACCAGGCCCTTTCACCCAGCAGGGCTGGTCACCTGATCTGAAGCTGGTTCAAATGCATGGTGGAGGGCTACCAACCTTGCTAACGTCATCCAATGGTTTGCCCAACAGATCCTTCCTCTTCAGCTCTTTTCTTTCTGGCACATCGAGCTTGTTCACCACTGCATCAATCTTGGAGCCAATGCTGTTTATGGACTGTTCCAGTTGCAGCACACGATGCAGGAGGCTGAGGGAAACATGGAGAACATTTGTAAGCTTTTTCTTATGATGGTCAGTAGGATTTGCAGCAGACATGTCCCAGACACCTGAAACAGAAGTGAAAGCTCCCCAGCAGATAACTGATTCACACCCACTGATGATGTAACTCCCTGCTACACTGTGTTTTCATCTGTAATCACTGGTTCTGCTTCGGATGGGTCCCAGCCCAGACACAGTGTAATTCCATTATTAAATCTTGCACCTGCCTCTCCTTTGATATGGCCCTATGTGGTTTGCTCGGTGTTTCTCAGTAGCAGAATCAGGATATCCTGATTCTCTGTGCTGTATTTATCCCGTGCTCCTCCTATGGAAGAAACAGCCAAGTGTTATTCTTGGACCTGGAGGATAAAGGCCAACTAGGCTATAAATCAAGGATATTTATTGCTACAGGACCTTCTGTAAAGGTATCAACTTTCCCTGGCCCAGTTATCTGGGCCGCCTTCTGACCTGAAACAAGACAGCATATTGCCTGTGGCCAGATGACAGCTGCAGAGGTTATTCAAGAGGCAGAAAGCAAAATTTCTTAACTCAGTCTTTTACAGGAACAAGCAAACTACATTACTAGAACTGTACCAGTTACCTGCTTATTTACACATGTGCAAGATAAAAGGGACAATATCTTACTGAAACTACTCAGCACCACTGTAAAGAGTTACATCAGGGAAGGAAGCAGCAGGAAATCGAACCCCTCATTTGCAGGGGGGTTAAACTACCAGCAGCACAAACATACACTTGGAACTCTTCTTTGGAGACCCAGATGGCCTTATTGGTGTGGTTATTCCTTGCTTCCATGTAGGTCAGATTCTCATCCACGTTGTTGTCACCATAGGATTTCCCTAAATTTTCAATCTCTGTATTCAGGGCAACCTGGAAAACAAAGAAACTCCTGCAAATATAGATACTGACACTGTGATCAGCTTTACACAGAGCTTCACAGGCAGCAATATACTCAGCTGTTTCCAGGTAGAGTTGGAACTATATTTTACTTGCCTGCTTGGTTTACCACAAACCCAAAGATTCCTGAGGCCACTTTGGAGTGATCTCTACCAAACAGAAGATTTTTGTCCCTGCCCTTTTTTTTACCCTTTTTGCCTCTAGGTCGCGCTTCATCTGCTGTTGCTCCTCTTCATCAAGGATGTGGTTGCCATCTTTGTCAAATCTGGAGAAAGCTGCTGTGATCTCATGGTCTGCATGGCCCAGTCTGCAAAAGAATAGAAAGAGAAAGCTCAAAGCATAGAATTACACTGTTAAGCTCTAACAGAGTGGGAATTTTGAAATCAGTGTATTGTTTCCTCCTGCCAGCGACAAACCTAAACATCCCAGTTGGGCGAGAGATAGTTAAACAAACCTATTTAGAACAAGAGATTAAACATTTGAGGGAAGATAATTTTTTTTTTTGAGTCTTAAATTGCCCAGATCTGGGCTAACTGCTCTCCTTGTCTTGAAAAGCAGAAAATTTAAATTACCTGTACTACTATGAGAAAGGACTAAGTGGGCATCCCTCAAACTGACTCACTCACTCCTTCAAGCTGTTCTTGAATTCTTCAAAGTCTAGTTGTTTCGTTCTGTTCTGCAGGGCTTTCTGCACATCGGAAATCCGCTCCTTCTTCAGCTTCAGCCTCGCGAGTGTCCGGTTGTAGCTCTATTACCGAAGATACAGACACAGAATCATGCACATAGAACAGTGACAAGTAGAGCAGAGCAGGCAATGCAATACAGGTGAGCATATGCTAAGTAACATCAGCAGTTCTTAAGCTTTCCACAAGCAAAAATAAAACACTGCTGTATGAACCTCATCTCTAAGCTAGAATCACGCCTTCAGAGTGACACCAACATGCTAATCCTCTGTTTTTCTTGTCCCAATTCTTCCTTTATCTGATCTCCCAGCACAGCCACTTAAGATAATGTTTAAGATAATGTCTCAAATGCTATTCTTTGCAGAATATTGGTCTCACAGCAGAATTGTGACCTTCCAGGAACTTTTCTGGAATTTGCCCATGGGAAAGCGAGATTTAACCTGCTAGATTTGTGCCACTGTAACAGGCTCAGCTTAGCAAAGTAGAATTTGCTGTTATTGATCAAAGTACATTCTATGAAGGACTGAAAGAGCTTTGTCTGGAGACCATCCTGGGAAGAAAAGTCTCTCAGAAACACTACATCAAGTAACAGGATTCCCCTAACACCTGCTTTCTCATCTTCTCATTGCCAAAGGGTCTGGGAGCTTGATTTATCCCAGAAAGGAACTATGACTCTTGTGCACACAAAGAAGGGGGGTCTGGAATTAGCAACTACTGTTTCTCTCTAGTAAATTCCACTTAAGTCAGGGACTTCAAAAAAATGCTTCATGATTTAGCTAGAAAGTAGCACTGCTTTCACTATTCATCACCTGCTTCAAGATGTCAGAGAGCTGCAGCTCATCCTTCTGGCTCGAGAGCTCCTCCTTGACTTCTGAGTAGGTGTCATTGATGATGGCCAGAAACATGTTCTAGGAAAAGGGAAAGAAGTGAGACGAATATGCATGAGACATCTTGCCCGCTTCAACAGCTGAAGCAGCAAGAAACAGGCACAGATGTGCAGGACTTAGTTAAACAAGGAGCTGTTTCCCTATGGGGTATCTCTTGGGCAAATTAAAGAGGGTGAAGAGAAGGCCTACTTCAACCACACCATGCTTTCTTAAGTTTTTGCAGCTAAAGCAGTGGCTGAAAGTACATTTGTTCCCACCTCATATACTCCCTTTGGTAGCTTCTCTTGCAAAATCTGAGGTTACATTTGGACTCCTGACAATGGGTGTTTAACCTGGTTATTATGAGCATCCCTCTGCATCCATTGCCTAGGAAGCCAGTCAGTTTCAGTCTTCACTTTAACAGATGTTGGCCCTTAATCACCCTAACAATCAAATCCCCAGTTGTAGTAACACGCTCTTTGCCTACTGTGGTCTATTTGCACTCCAAAGCTATTTTAACAGGAACTCCTTTTCTAAGCATTTGCACTGCACCTAACCCAGGGATTGTCAGGAGGGGTCTCTCAAACACTGCTCTCAGTACAGGGACAAGGAGGACTTTGTTGCTTACCAGGAGCACGAAGAAAACAAAGAACACATAGGTGACAAAGTAAATAGGTCCAAGGACCCTGTTGGCATTGTCAATGGAATTGTAGTCAAAATCACCGAGAATGATCCGAAACTGGGTGAAGCTGGGGGAAAGAAAGAGCACAGGGTCACACAAAGGCACATGCATTTATCCCACATCCTCAAACAATCCTGAGATGAACCTGAATCTGCCTGCAGCCCAGATGGGCACAGGCACAAACCAGAGCAGGGTCTAAGTCACTCCAGAGTGGTGAGTTAAATGAATCCATAGTATTTCAGGGGTGAACTGAGCTGATCTGGTTAGAGCAAGAGGAAAATAAAACATGGTTTCCACACAAATTCAGGTTGTCCAAAGTGTCTTTTGGTATAAATAGGAGTCCAAACTAAAACAACCTGATTTTTCCCTGATTAAAGGCATCTGACTCAACAAAGGCATCTCTTGCAAGAGAGTTTGTGAGACTCTGGAGGGATGTTAGAACTGGACAGTGCTATTCAGTCTTTTGCAATTCATAGCTCCTATAATGAAGAAAGTTTAAGTCTACTGATCCTAACCTTCCTTATCTCAGTTTTCTCTTGTAGACCCCTCTAAGACAGGACCTGGATGCCCAGAGTCTGTGAAACACAAGCTAGAAACCATTGCTGTAGCAGAAACCTCCATTAACATCACACATTGCTTGAGCCGGCCCATGGACTGCAGGATTGTCTGAGACTGGACTTTAACTCACTTCCCAACACTCCCTTCTGTGTATGCTCATCCACCCACTGGTCATCCTCCATGTCAGATATATTGATCGTTATCTGTGGGACTTCTCTGAAAATAGATATCCTTACCAGTATCCACCATATCTCTTCTCCTTACTGATAAACACCAGACAAACAGAAATCTGCCCGTAGCCCTCAGTTTTCTCATTGTGTTCTTTTGTCCATGAAGATGTCACAGCCAGAAGGCTCTGAGCAACTTATTAACCATTGTGGGTTTATTACAATGAGATGCAACAGGTGTCTGATTGACATTGAGATTTGCAACTGGGGGAAAGAGTGGAAAGCAGTTAAAATTATTTCGATAAAATTATAGAAACATGGTACTAAATTACACACTTACATGCATTTAACAAAGGTACTGAAGTTTTCCACTTGTGTCCCAAAAAGAAGGTAACCCAGCTGGGCATAGGCAAAGAAGACAATGAAGAACATAATGGCAAAGCCCAGGATGTCCTTGGCACAACGTGCCAGAGTGGAGGAGAGCTGGGTCATTGTTTTGTTAAAGCTAATGTACTTGAATATCTGCAGGACGGAAGAATGGGGACAAAGTTAGGCCAAACCATCAGCTAGGTCAGTCTCTTTCATGTATGCACATGCTTACTAAGACAGGAGGCTCACTATAGGACCAACGTACTGAGGAGAAAGTTGGCAAGGGAATAGTGGCTTAGTCTTCAGGATATTTGTCCCAGGTGTGCCACCATCCTCCTCTGGGTTCATAAATGTATGACTGTTCCCTCTGTCAAAGGAAAATATAAACAGAGACTGCTAGAAGGACAAATGTCCTAAGGCTAATGAGGAGCCCCTTGCTGGCTTTCCACCACACCAAGATGCTTTAGTTGAAATGCAAAGTCCATGTCAACAGATGAGTCATTTCCAGCTCTTGAGTGACCATCATGAAAAAAACCCCATGGTTTGCAAGATTATCCTCAAGAATACCAAAATAGTACAGGATGGATAAAGTAACATGGTACTCAGGATTTTCTGAAACCACTTTTACACCACAGTGTCTGAGCTCTGACTATTATCTCCAAATAACTGACCTCAGAATGCAGGGTGAAAAGCTGCCCAGATTTACTGCAAAACAAAGCATATGACTTTGAGGAAAATCCTCTATTCTATAACTGTTACACTCATTTACTCAGAGGGATAGAAGAGACAACCCTCAAGCTATCCAGAAGAGGCGTCTTGTCTGAGAGGAGACCTGGCACCTCCCAGACCCCCCTACAATACCTTGATCCAGGCAAAGAATAAGTTGACTGCATTCATGTTGTTGTACTGTGTCTGCCAGAATGCCAGGAACTCAAAGTCTGCGTAGGTGTTGGGGTGTTTCAGCAGCTCTCCCAGCAGCCTGTTCACCTCAGTGGTGCGAAAGATGTGAAACCCAATAGCAACAATGGAGAGCTGCAAAGAGGAAGAGGGATAGTCCGCAGTGACCACTGTTCCTATGCTTTCCATGGAAATTAAAATGTCACAGCACTCATTGGAATCCCACTTCAGAGCTGCAGTCTAGTGGTGGGCTATGGAAATACGGTCTTGATGTGCTGAGTGATGCCCTGACTTCACAGTCTCTTTGGCATCTCTAAGAAAGCATTTTCTCCAGCAGTTCTTCCAGACACAAGAGTGTGTCCATTTACTCTGCAGTTCATTTTAGTATTAGAGCAAAACATGTGCCAGCTCTTGTCTTATCTAGACTAATTTCCACATTCCTTCATTTATTTTGGCTCTCATACCTCTCTGCCATTGCTCCCCCAAAAAAGTGTGCAAGGATCCTCACCAGAATGACAACCACATCCAGGATGTTCCAGATGCTAGTGAAGTACTGAAGCTTGTGGATACGGAGCTCCAAAGCCTCTTCCACCACATAGTAGAAGATAAAGACACAGAATACAATTTCACAGGCGACAATGAAGAAGTCCCATGCACTGACATATCGTATAAGCTTCACTGTCCGGATCTGCCACGAGGGAATGGCACCACCAGTGGCTGGAAACTCGACCACTAACCTTGAAGGGGACAAAGAAACAATTACAAACTGGGGGATGGAGGCTCAGAGATAATTTTGGGAGGCATCAAACTTGAGCATGAGCTATCCACCAGACCATGAGTGGAAGAGTTGTGCATGTGTTTATGTAGCCATACCTCTGCTGCTTCACTGCCTCTGATAGGAAAGGGTGAAAGGTGACGAGAAGTGTGACTGGTTATTTCAGGAAGACCAGGACTTCTCACTAATCCATACAATTTCTACTGATATCACTCAGACCCCACCCCCCTGGTGGACCATAATAAAATATTTGCATTTTAAGAAACAATGGCATTGAGAAAGATGCAAGAGGCTGAAGAATTTTCACCAGGACTCAGCTTACCTCAGAACACAGAACAGATTGATATTTGCATTATATACAGAGAAATCAATGAAGACAACTCGTGTGCCCCGGTCCAGCCACAGTTTCTCCTTCAAGACTTGCAGGGCTTCAGCACTCTCTTCTCTGGTCATCTTGAGGTCTATGTAGTACCCTCCCCCACTGTAACTGGTTAATCTTCCCCAGTGAGATGAACCACCTAGCTCCTCCTCAGAATGGTACCTCCACCTGCAACAGACAAGCCACAAACAGAGGCTTCACTGGCCCAGACATAGATATGGCCTTGTACCCAGGAGAAATTAGACTATATCTTCAAGGGGCAGAGCAGTTTTTAATTAAAGAATTGGCACTTAATTCCTATTCCAGATCTGACCCCGCGCAATTTCTCCATTGTTGTTAGTTTTCTGGTTTAGTGCTTCCCAACAGTGGCACAACATGATTTGCAATACTATGGAGGGAAAATTTGGAGGTTTGTTGGCTCTATCAGTCTTGTTTTCATGGAGCTGACTCTCAGGATCCACTCTACTGCCTTCTACCACATCACACACAACCATCTGCTTAGAATGCTCTTGTGCTCATATCTCCTAATGAATAATGGCTTCTTGTTCAGGGATCAAGACTCATGCAGTGAGCAGAGTTATTAAACTGAAGCTACCTCACATTATTATAGAGAAATAGGTTGTCAAGATGAAAGGGAGGCACTCCCTTTTCTCTAGCTCCTGAAATCCCACAGGAAATCAAATAGTAACTTGCCAGCTGAATGCCAGCTTGCTATTTGATGGATCTGGTCCCAAAGGTCTTTATTTATTTTCACTCTCTTAAAAATAGGCAACAGCTTCTTCCTAATTTTCCACTGAATTTTTCGTGGCTTTCCCAACATGAAACCTCATTCTGTTGTGCCACTCATTCTGTTGTGCTTCTCCACAAAGAGACACTCGACCTTAGTGATAGACAAAAAGGACTTGCTGCCTCTGACTGCAAGGGGTATTCCAGCCTTATGTGAGACACTCATCCCCAGCATCCTGCAGCTCAGCAGTTCTTACTTGAACTAGAAGAGACTAATTTGGATTAGATGTACTTACGCTGTTCCATTGATGAGCCCAAAGGAGACCCTTTCCTCCTTTTCTTCAGAGTATACATCATAGCAGCCGGAGATTTCCTCCTTGAAGTCATCATGGACCACACAGGAGTTGTTCTTCACCTTCAGTTGTCTCATGCGTGGGACACCCAGCAGCAAGTTCTCGTAATAGATGTATGACTGGGTGCTGTGTGCTGCCAGGGACTCGTTGTTGTACCACTTTGTCCAGTAAAGATTATCCAGCAGGGGACCTTGTGCATACTGCAAAGGAGGGAGAGGAGAACAACTCCTTCATAGCTCACATAGCATCAGAGGAATTTCCTCAGTCTGGGATTGAGGTAGTAAGACCTGACCCACCCCTCTCTGCTCCCCAAGATGGAAAGCAGTAGAAATTTGTGTTGGATGTATGTTAAAGAGAAGAAACACCAGGGCTGGTGGTAGAGGAGGAATGCTGGGCAGCAGGGTCATTATTGGTTTCTCACAGGCCTGTAATGTATTTGTGGCACCTTCAATGGCTAATGAAGAGACAAGGGCCCTACAAGTCTCTTTGTCTCTTCTACTTCAGTCAGCACAAGTCTCAAGGAAATGCCTTGGCACCAGTTGTGAATGATGAAAAGTGCATGTGCCAGTATCCTGGAAACAGTGGGGGAGAAACAATAGTGCCAATGTTTGCTGGAGTATTTTAGTACAACAGAAAAAGACAAATCTAATTAACAAATAATTTCTGGCTGTCAGAGATAAGTGGTTGCAATAACTCAGTGGCCTTCACTGTGGCTCTCATTATTCCTTCATCCATTCTTTGACAGAAATATGTTAGACCCCAGATGTTTTTCCCCTTCTTTATTCTCTTTGATAAAAGTCACTGCAAATTTTAATCCTGCTTCTTCCTAAAGAATCTACAGATTAGACAAGCCCAGGCATGAATTACAGACAGGTTAATTTTGATGTTCTCAAAATGCCATGAAAACGGACATAGGCTATTACTAAGACACCAGCTTGAAGACTTTGAACTGTATGATTCAAAGCCCATTGTACCACAAGGAAACCTGAAGTAAATCTCTTGGCTTCTCTGGGCCAGTACTTCCTATCTGTGCAACGAGCTGATGCTCACATCACCAAAATTATTTTGTTATGTCCTGCCTGTTTTACTGGAAGTGGACTCTTCTGGGCACACACAACACTTAGCCTAGCCTGTATTCGGGACACCGTGCTCAGGGGTAAATACTTTTATTCAGTGAATATTTTGCATGCAAATGTTACTGTAACTATTGCTAGTAGCTGGCAAAAGCTTGTGGCAGCAAAATGTCTTGCTGAAATCACTAGATAGTACTTCAGAGGGAACTGAATATCCCAGTCTAGCTGAGTTTCAGGGTTCCCCACTGCAGGCCACATTTGTACTCACCACCCAGAAGTCAGCCATACTGCCGATGGACTGGAAGGAGACACGGCCATCTGTAGAGGTCTGCAGGAAGAGCTCAGACATCACTTTCGTGTAGTAATAGGCATTGGAACTTGTCATTCCATATGTCACTAAGAGAACAAGAGGAGGGTCCTTCCTTATACCCTGAATATTGGAGCCTGATATAACTGCATTTATACATTCATTTTCTATGTACCTTGTATTTTCACAGGTAAGCTGAACAAGGCACAGGAGAAGAAATCTTAGGGCTTTCTGCTTTCTTAAGGATTTACAAATTTATCTGCTCTGTGTTCCAGAGTTTAAACGGTCAGACTGACCAACTGTAACAGTTAAGTAGTGAGAGAAGACTATTGGAAGATACAACTGAACATTCTGGGTAACAGTTTTTGTTCTCAGAAAAAATTTCTGAGGGAAATTTTATTTCTCAAAACAAAGTCCATGATACATATTTTGAATTTCTGATGTGAAGTCATGAAGGCACAAAGACCACCCTATTTTCCTGAGTGAACAGCTCCAGGTAAGTTTTCATCAACCAAGAAACTCCAAGAGGAGTAGGCTCTAACTTCCACAAACATGTTGTTTCAACTCTCCAGTGCTCCTTCCTTCAGGAAAACATCCATCATGGTGATCACTAAGAACATGTCCTACTCTTGAAAGGACACCAGGAAAATAAAGCACCTGACATTCGAGACACAATCCCCCACACTTCCCGGATGAGTCAGTGTGCGACAACATGTATGTCTCTGTGTGTCTTGGTTCTTTTGTGACTGAAGCACTGTCTCCCTGGGCCAGCATGATAGTAACTTAGGGTGGTATTGTCTGTCCATCTCTCCTGCCATAGGGTCCATGAAATATAACCCTCTTCACTGTCCCATGCCACAGGTGCTCATTTGTGATAAAAAATGACCTTTGCAAAACCAAACAGCCATTGTCCTACCTACACAAAGTCCATATTAGCATTAGCATTCAGTACAGGGACACATTACATTCACCCAACACAACAGGGTGAGCTGCCATCTGCTTTATCACCTCAGCCACCCATCCAGTCTCAGAGGGGAAAATCTCCCTGAATTGTGTCTTTGATACCAGGAAGTTTCTAGAGCTGCTCTCCAGGTCTTGAACATTTGCTGTGAAACTGAGAAAAGACCCTGGGCAGATTCTCCCAGGACTGTGGAGTCAATGGCTATAACTGATAAAGTGAATCAGAAAATACTGCTTAAGTCTAACCAAAAACAGTTATCATTCCATAATTTTACTTCTGTGTGCAGCAGCTCTTCTGTAGGTTAATGACAACTTCTTGCTTCTGTGAGTGCCCATACAATAAATGTAACACTTACACAGCAGAGCAAGGAAGACTGGTAATAAAAACTTACATTATTCTTCCCACACTGCACACAGAAATGATGCCTATGAAATACGAGAGCTACTTACATAGACAGATGTCCACCAAGAACATAACATAGACCAGCAGCTCTCGCAGGGTGGTCTTCACGTAAAGCTCCCTGTTTTCAGCTGTGTTCTCAGTCAGCGTAGTGCCCCACAGACCTGTTGGGTATAAAGAAGGGACTGTAGAGTTTTCATGGCCATTCTCTGTTGTAGACAGGTGTCCCATGGCACCAGGGATTATAAGAACCCCTGGAGCTAAGTGGAGAAATTCTCCCCAGGTTAAAGTGACTAAAAAGGTCTCTCTCACAATGCCCTGTTCTGTTACAGAAATGTACCCCAGCTCTGTCTCTCCTATTGGCCCGTTGGCCTCCCCTGCTCCTTTTTACCCTATATGGCCCTAATCCAGAATGTTCTCCCTTCCCTGTTTCCTCATTCACCCTTGTCCCTTCATCCCTCCCTCACTGTTTCCCTATTAGCTCCCATACCTTAGCCCCACCTATGTACTGCCCCANTGTGTGTGTGCTTGTGTGTGTGTGCCTGTGTGTGTGTGTGTGCGGTGTGTGTGTGCTTTTGTGTGTGTGTGTGTGTGTTTGTGTGTGTGTGCAGCAGCTGCTGAGCGACTTTCAGCCAAAAGTCGGTTTTGGACTCACACCCACCCAGAGCACCCCTGGAACCGAGAATTCTCAGGGGCCATGTGAGGAACTGTAGTCCCATTCTGAAAGAATGCTGTTGAGAGCTGAAGTTTTGTAGCTTTTCAAGGCCAAGCCACTTTTCATTTCAAAACTTGACCTATAAAAATGTGCTAAATACCCCTAAGAAGAACTATGCCAGCCTGAATAAAAGATTTGTGGCTAACCAACACTGAAATATATGGGCTTTTTATTTTGCTAAATCACTCTTTAGTTTTCTGTTTGTGTTCATTACGGCCTGATCTTTTCCTGACTGTTTTTCAGCTTACTCTTTGCAGAAATTCAGTCTTTGTCATAAATGCTCTTGAAACCATAATATTTCATCTCAGTCACCTATGTGCCAACAGCTGACCTTCTGAGAGGCCTTCCATAGCAGAACTGCATCTGGTTTTAGCTTTACAGCTATTACTCCTTTTAGTGTATATTGAACCAGTGAATAGTGTATATTGGGCCCCAAATATTTGTCTTTTGATTACCTAAAAACTCTTTCCGTTTTCTTGTTGGTCATAAGACTCAATCAAATAACCTAACTCAGTATTTTCAGCATAACATTTAGAGCCAAATTATCTTCAGGACATCTAACAATGGAGCTTAGCTGAATCCAATACATCAATTGCACCAGCTAAAGATCCTATTTCTTCACACAACTCATTAAATATCACCAGGGTTGTCAATAAGAGAGAAACGCCTCCTTTAAAAGGGGCCTTGATATTTTGGGTTTGATGAACCACCCGACACCATTAGTGTATTTGTTTGTTCTTTTTGTAATGGCTTTCTGTTGTGATTTCTGGAATGCTCCTGAAGTTGAAAGGCATAAGAACTTTCAATTGTAAGCCTAGTGACGAAAGATGTCAATAATAGGCATAGTCTTGCTGCTTTCTGCAGCCCCTAGAGAGCTCAGCCCTGATTCCTATCCCCAATAGGCTGCAACAACCATCTTCCTGCAAACCAGGATCAAAGCTGATCAAAGGCCCTACATTTGAAGTCGTCTCTGCAGATGACAAACTTCTTTTTTTCTCTGGAGTAAGCAAAAGTGTTCTAACATTTATCCTGTCATTTTGATAGCTCTTTGCCATCTCAAGGGATTAGAGAGCTTTTTGCACCATCAACTACTGCAGTGACTGTTGCAGCATCTGCCATCACTTCTGGGCAGACAAACCAGTATCCTGTTCTGGACCAGCAACAGAAATGACAGCCTGGACATGATCTGGATTAACTCCTGTGGAGGGCAAAATATCATGTGATCTACAGGAATCTTCACAATGGAGAAAAACAAGGGAAAACAATTTGCCCATCTCTTCAGGTCACTTTAAAATGACCACCTTCATCCTCAGAGATGGCTACATCACAATCTTTTAACAAGTTCATTTTGGTTTTTTTCAATGAGCAGGAAACCCCTACTATCCATATGTTTGGAGCAAAGGCACAGACTTTCTTTACTTTGAGAACAGAAGTGTACTCAGGAACACCTAAATTCAAGAACACTCAAATATCCTTGAGAACTTGGTTCAAAGACTTGCCCAAAATGATATCTGGAGGACCATGAGGCCACTCCAGTCCTTTCAGATTGCATCCAGTAGTTGTAATCCTGTATCAGCTGAAGTTTATTTTCAGCTATGTCTTTAGGAACCATACCAGGGAAATCTATCACCTGATACATGAAGCATGTCCCCATCTATGTCTCCTTTGGCACCACCTACCCCCCTCGGGATGCAGCTGTTTGGAACATGACATTTGGAGTAGAAGGACTCAAGGCTAGAAGACATCCAGTCTTCCTTACGGCACCTTGAATGACCATCCAGCACTCAGCTGAGCAAAGAAAAAATAACAGAATCTAGAAAATAGGCTACAAATGCAATTCATTTATAAGTCTCACCTTCCTGATAGCAACAAGTGACTGATAAGAATTACTGGCAACACCTACATTATCTTCTGACTGTGCTTTTAAGCCAGATTTGTGATGCAGGTGAGTAACTAGCTCACAGTCTCAGGTACAGCTGGAGATCCTCTTCCAAAAGCAGTGGGAAGCTGGGTGTCCCTCATCAACCACCATGCACCCAGATACCCAGCAAAATCTGTCCATAGGCTGGCCATGAAACAGCTGAGGTGGCAGGAGGCAGGCAGGAACCAGGACATAAAGTTGCTTGGACACTGCTTAGAGAGGAATGGTCCTGAGCAGTGGCACTAGGAGCAGCAGCTACTAATTACTAACCGAGTACAGTAGCTGATGAGGACAAGACAAAAGCTTAATAATCCAACTATTACCACTAACTATAGATATGTAACCTCAGGAAATGGTTTTAAGCAAAAAACCCAACCCTTCAAACTGTCATTGCCTAACTAACTTATATGTACTACTTCTATTTTCCATGTGAGACACCAAGATGATTAAAAGGAAAGGGAGAAAGCCAGCAATGGAGAGGCAACGAAAAATGATGGGCACCTAGTAAAGATGCAAAGGAAGGAAGCAAATTCTTCAAAGAAGATGTCCCCACTTCTGTGAGGCTCAAAGAGACCCTTGGTCTGTCTGTACTGGCCTTTGGATTCCCAGCTTTGGTATTTCTTACAGCCCTATGTACCGCCCTTAGTGGCAGGACACACTGCTGCAGCAGTCAGAAGAAGAAAATGCTGTAGTGTCCTGACAGTTATCATATTTGCAGACTCCAACTCTGGCAGCTCACAAATGGAAATTTGATGTTAAAGTATGGATATGTTTTTCCATTTTAAGCCTCAAACAATGCCTAGAAGAAAGCATTTCAAAATAAACCAGGTAAATGATTGCCTAAGAGTAACTTGTAATTAGCTACCAAGCCCACTCAGCACTGTTCCTTGGCTAAGAGAAATCTCTAAACCCTCTGCTCTGAATTCCATGTGAATTAGTAGTGTTAGACTGTAATGGCAATGACAAAAGTATTGATCATAGAGGGGCTGTGCAATTCAGGACCAAGCTATACTGTTATTCGCCCTCTTGTACTGTTAGAGGGTACAGCTCTGAGAAAGGTTCTTGCCTTCCAAGTGAGGAAAAAAGACACATTGGCAAGAAAATATTGGGCTTTTTTTTTATTCTTTATCTTCCCTGTTTTTAAAATATTAGGATTTTATGCTTCTATAAGAACCTGTTCAAATAATGCCCTTACCCAGGATTGTATCCTGATAGGAGACTTCTCTTTCCTCCAGGGTTTTGTTTGCCTCTGAATAAACCTACATAATATTTCATTCCTCTTTGTCTTTTAAACTGGAAAACAGCACCTCTTTCTTTCAGCTATCTTCAAGCAAAGCATTATTTGATACATTGCTGTAATGCCTTACATTTCAGTCCTGGCAGTCCTGCTAGATTTTCTCTGGTAGATATGTCTATCAGTTCTTATGCTGCTGTAGCACAGGGGCCAGTACCACTCTATCTAGGAAATGCACACAAAGACAGAGCAGTCTCACCACCACAGTGATGGCTCCTGGGGATTCAGAGCACCTAAGCTCTGACCCAAGCTCTGCCAACAGACTCACTGCATGACCTTGAGCACACCACTGAGTCTCTTGCCTTGTAGTAAAGGTGACAGGACAGACCATGAAGCTATAGCAAGGCACACAGAATGAGGAGGCTCCTTTCAGGTCAGCCAAAGATGATCTCTGGGGTAATGCTACAGCATGTTGTAGCCCATGTCCCTGGGCTACACAGACACTATGAGGCATCTACCTTCTGCATCCCTTCTCTTCCTCCCCTCCTTCCCACACCATAGCTCTGAGGGTTAGTCCCTACTAATGAGATATCAGAGATTTACCTCGGATGCCTCTGAAGGTGTAGAAGCAGCACTTGAGGAAAGAACTTGTCTTCCCATTCACAGCTTTGCTCTGTTCTTCCTGGCAGGGCAGTGGATCCCCGACCTCTTCAAAATTCTCGTAGGGATTCTGCAGGATAGACTTGGGATTGTAGATGGTTTGAATTTTCAAGGAGGTAGAGGGAGAGCCGTTGTAAACAGGATTGTCCCAAGCTGTCTTCCCCACTGTCTCCATTTCATGCACCTCTGATACTTTAAAGTGGCTCTCAGCTCTGTTGTTTAGGTGAGACAAATTCATGACTGCTCACTGCTGGCAGAAGTACCTTTTAACTGGAATTGTGAAGATTGCCTGCCCGGGCTGGAATTAAAAGTTAGCAGAGAGATAATCAATGCTCAACAGCTTGTCTGCCTCAGCAGCCAGGAGAGGGCACACCAGCAGCTCCCCACATAGAATAAGCATCCTCTCTTTCTTTTATATCAGCTCAGCTGGTGACACCGATCAGAGGGGTGGCACTACCCGTTGTTAGGAACCACCGTCAGTCCTATTATCCCAGTAGCCCTGGGAATACCGACAAGTCCAGGAGTCCTTCTCTGCTTCTTAGCGGCAATAACAGACCTAGATGCCGTCGTGAGAAGAGGAGGCTGCGAGGAGCCGGTCCCTGCGGATGGGGAGTGGCTGGACCCCTCAGGCTGCTGCAGCCCGGGTCAGTTCCAGGGGTCCCCTGCGAGTGCCGTGGGGAGAGGGGCCGGACGGCAGCCTTTGCTCAGGGCCGGAGGACTCCCAGTTTCAGTGAAGGGCCAAAGAGCAGAAGCTCCCGTGAGCGCCCCGCCGGGGGCACAGCATCATTGTAAAAGCCGGGGTGAAACTCGGGAGTAAATGTAGTGGTCGTTTTGGAAACCAGGGGCTGGAATCTTCTGCTTTTGCAGTATTTCCACAAGCCCTGCAGTGCCTGCCAGCCCTGAGGCAAGCCAGATTAAAAAACAAACAAACAAACCCAAACAGGCAAAACTGGCAATAACAGTAGCTGGGAGTTGCCTGCACCCACCTTGTCCCTGGTCACCACCAAGCAGTCGTCCCAGGCACCACACGTACTGCAGGCCTGTGACTGTACCCTGGAGGATCCCAGAGCTTAACCCTGGGATGACACACTTGTCTTGGTGATGTGACTATAAAAGAATGTATAGCCTGAGCCTGGTCCTTCCTCAGGTCTGAATACATAATTCAGAAGAGATGCCTCTCCATGGGTACTGAGGGTTGCTATTTTTCTGGTGTTAGGAAGGCCAAGGAAGCAACATGACTCTCATGCCTGCAGGCCCAAGTAAGGATGTTTTCTTTGGACTCTAATGTTCATACGGGTGTTGCTGCCAAGCCAACTGGGATACGCAGAGATGGCCCCTAGATGTCACCTACTTGATCATGGCAACTTAGCACAGGGCACTAAGAGGGCAGCAGCTGGTTGGAAGGTCACTGGAGGTCTGGGTTTGATCCTCTGACTGAATTTGGTATTATTAGGGCCTCTTGTGTTTTATTACTCCCTAGCAAAATGAGAGCAGTGGCATGGAATCAGCGGGTTCAATGGATGGGAAGCATTTGCAGAGCTCCCAAGCAGCAGGAACACTAAGGAATGAGGCCTCAATGAAAGGCCGCATGCCAGAGCTTGGCATCCAGTTGCACTCCTGGGACCATACAGCAGATGTCCCTGCCCCTGCACAAGCAGCATGACTTACGTGCAGAGCTGCTGCTTTGGGGGAACATAGGGGGTTTTTCACAGTGCAGCTCTTGCTGCCAGTGGCACAGCACCACCACACACCCCATCCCATCCTTCAGGGCCCAGGTACAGTGCAGATCTGCCATCTCACTGGCCGGGGCACAGAGCAGGTGGTGAGAGGGGGGATACTGACCTTCTGTATTGAAACACCAAGTCACGCACCTAGCCCAGAAGACAGGTCATGTCTGTGCCACCTGATTTTGAAGAGCCTAATGCAAGGCAGAACCAAGAGCACCCTATAATTAAGGAAAAGCATGCAATGCTTTACAGGCACCATGGGGTGACTCCATTTATGTGGGTCTGGAAAACTCCTTTTCAGACAGTAAACTTGAATGATGGGAGATGTGTCAGCTGGGGGAGAATAGGATTCAGACTTTAGGACCTCATAGATCACTCTGCTCTGCCCTCTATGGTGTTTGATGTAAGCCTGTGTGGAGCAGCAGTATTTGCTGGCTAAAGAACAGTGCATGTCTGGTAGCACCTGTGAGCACTTACATCTCTTTTCCTTACAGTGCCTTGGGCCTTATTTGCCAAACTTTCATTCTTGTGAAAACCAGCCAACAGGATTTCTCTTCTCCATTCTTCTTTTTCTCTTCTTTGTTGAGGTCCATTTTTCAGCAGGCCTAGAAGAAACCTTTCAGAGATATTCAGGGAAGACTGTTTCTAAAACCAGAAACCACTATCACAATGGGATTCAGCATGTTAGGATAAGAGAAAGTAACACAGCCACAGAAGTTTTTCTGTCAGTCTGCCAAGCACACATACCTTTAAACAATATCCCACACTTAATTCCTTTGTGTAAGGAGAAGAGAGCACCAATGAGTTCATAAATTCCCCCCCAAAAATCACTATCAAATGCTGAATTAGAACTACAAAACATTTAGATTTCATGGTAAGAAAAAAGTCCTATCAGTTAATGAAGAGCAGTCAGTTGTTGGGACTGAAGGCAAGTCTGCTCACCAGACCCAAGAGGACAGGCTCTCCAGGAGCTCTCCAGCCACTGCTGAAGCAGCCCTGACAGGAACATATTCACCAGCTAGAGGTGATGCTGGGACACCAGTTACAGACCAACTCTCTGTGCTGAGTAGAGCCGGTAGAGGACTGGGACAGAAGTACCCAGCTCTATAACAGAATCAGTTTCTGCCCAGATTTTGAACAATACTTTTAGTTTTCTTCCAGGAGCTTAATCATCATCACTGAGGTTTAAAATCTTACAGATGTCTCATTCTTGAGAAATCTTGTATATAAGTTTAGCAGTACAGTATACTATAGTCACTCTTTACTGCAACTAAAACAAACAGAGACACAGCCATGGATAAATAATTCTATATCCAAGTTCCTGTTTTCTTACTTAGGGTGCTATGTTAATTCTCTTGGCAATAATCCATTTTCAGCGGGATCTCATCAACACAAGCATCTGGTTCCCACTTCCAGGCAACAGAACAGAGCTGGAGACAGTTGTTATCTCTACGTACTGCATCAGGGATAGAGAATGGAAAAATGGTGGCAACAGCACTAATCAACTGTTAAACATCAGAAATAAAAAAACCCAGACTTTCAAGCAGTGTACCTTGGCATTGAGTAAGCTGTTTATGAAACATTTTGAATATTTTCCCAGCACAGTGTGTTAACGTTCATGTGTTTTCATCACTTTTCATTTAAATGAAGTCTTCTCTGCCTCTTTTTTTTTTTTGCATCAAACAGGTGGATTTTATTTACATTTGAATAATACCATTCTTATTCTAGTAATGTTCAGAGGCTAAGGAATCCAATCATCTCATGAGAGACTCATTGAGGAACCAGCATAAATGGTGAAAGCTGCTTTCTGCAGACCAAGATGTAAAAACTGTATTAGTAAGCAACCATACACGTCTCCAATCTGTCCAAATAAATCTGCCTGAGGAGGAGAAGGTGAAGAGAAAGTGAAGGACATTTTAGCCAAGGACAGATTGAAACTGACCTATAAAAACTTGTTACCCTGTTGTACAACTTAGCAGTAAGTTTTCATAAACATTTGTACAAAGACATATTTACTAACACATTTCCTAACATATTGGAGAGCTTTCTTACATTCATGTACCTGTGTAGCAGCCTTCAGTGGGGACTTCACTGGCTGGCTGCAAATTCACAGGGATTGTGCATGTGCAACTCCACCTGAGCAGAAAACAGCAGGTATGGGATGAAGTTATCAGGTCCTTTACAAGATAATGTTGATTTTTCCTCTTTTTAGAATATGGAACTAAATTTTCTTGATCTCTAAATACAATTTTGATTACAAATAACCTTTACTGTCACTCTGCAGGGTGTTGTTTTCTTAAAGCTTCATTGTGATACATGCAGCTGTGCAGACCCACGTGTGGGCATGCCACCACACATGCATGCAGCAAGCACTCTCTGTGCTCCTAGGAACTGTCTGGGCCAACTGGCATTGCTGGGAGAAAGTCTTTGACACACTGTGGGCAGTGATGAACGCCCAGGTGAGCACCACACCTAAAAAAGCAGAAGTGCCTGAGGAGGACCAGCTTCAAAACAAAAGGTATTTCCTCCTGTGCAACAAAACCAGCTCTGGGGTGGCAGCCAACCCACAGTTTACTCCCAGAGGTGACCCACGCTTGTCACAAGTCAGGGAGCTTCCATCAAGGGGCTCAAGGAGTCACTTCTCATAGGCTGGGCTGCCATCAGTGCCAGGGGCAGGGTGTTTGGATACAGGCT
The DNA here is from genome assembly GCA_013397815.1 of Aleadryas rufinucha. Taxonomy (NCBI): domain Eukaryota; kingdom Metazoa; phylum Chordata; class Aves; order Passeriformes; genus Aleadryas; species Aleadryas rufinucha. Next base: position 294,596 of record VZTH01004896.1, read on the forward strand.
GCTCCTCTGACCCAGATTTATCACAGCCAGCAAGAAGAGGGACACACACAGTCTGTGTCCCATGACAAATCACAAGCAAACACCTGCCACTGTCCCTACAAAGACAAAGCAGAACTCAGACCAAAGATTTCTTCCCCAATCCAGCTATCTGCCAGATGCAAAATCCCTATAATATCCCTGAGAACACAGCAGGTTGCAAGATGGAGTTAATAAGCATGATGAGAGGAAGGAATGCTGGTCACTCTTGGGTTTTGGGGAATGTTGCATTAATACATGGGCTAACACACAGGGAAAAAATAGTGGGATGTATCAGATGTGAGAGATGAGATTGTAGTTTCAATCAGCTTTGTTCACAGAAGCAAACATGATGGAGAATTGCAGTTCTACATCCAGCTTTCTGATGGACTAGCACAATTCATATAATGGGAGACTAGTAAAATAAAGTCTCTGTTGTGGAATAGTTTCCCTCCTCCTGAATTTGTGTTCCTGCTGGTGTTCCCACTTTTAGATGCACCAGCACTTTTTAAAGCATTTAATCTCTGAAGCGTAGTTAAGGCCTGTGGTTTTTTTCAGTTTATTCACAGTAAATCTTGCATTGAAATATTGTTTGGTTTCATTAGCTATTATTCACACTTCAGTGCTTTTCATCTACTCCCCAGTTACATGCTTACAAGTTCAGTAAAGCCCTTAAATTCACTGTTGTGACTACCTATGATTGCTGGGCAGTTCTCTGGGAATTTTATAGCATATGGCTACAAACTGGCACAGGGTTGCCCTGTTTGGGAAAGCTCATTTGGAGCATCATTGACCTTTTCTGCCTTTTTGGAGGAATCCCACGAGGATGGTGTCCATATCTCTCAGCGGTGGCAGTCCAGCCCATCTCGGACACTTGCATCCCGCTCAGCTGGGGTGAAATTCTTCAGCTGAGACCCGCGGGACGCTCCAAGGACTGCCATCGCAGCCTTCCAGCCCGCTCTGGCCGCTGGCAGCCCCGCGGAGGCAGCGGGCCGGGCTGTCCGCGGTCGCTCCGCCAGGTGGCAGCGGCGCTCCGGCCCCGCGCCCGTCCCTGTCCCTGTCCCTGTGCCTGTGCCTGTCCCTGTCCCTGTGCCTGTCCCGGGCCGCCGCCAGCCCCGCCGCGCTGCGAGCGCTCCGCGCGTTCTCTGCTGTCTCCTTACTCCCTTCTCCAGTGTCCTCAAGTTCGCTCGCTCGCTCTCCGAGGGCGCGGTGCCCGCGGCTGAGCGCATGTCCCAGCAGCTGCCTCCCCGGTGTGGGGGTGGCGGCACACGCCGCGCTCCGCTGCCGTGGTGCCGCAGCCTGGGCTTTGGGAGGTGTTAGAGCGGCGCTCCGGCACTGCCAGCCTGCGTAGGGCTGCAGCTCCCCACGGGCTCATGGGCCAGGCAGCGCAGCCCCAGGGCACCCCGCCTCGGGCCCTTCACGCAGCTGGTCCCTCCTGCCTGCGTGGCCCCCTCCTCAGCTGACTCTTCTGCCTGGAACCACATTCCCCAACAGGCACTGGAAATCCCAATCCCACCAGCACTTACCTTCCACACCACCATGGGCTTGTCCTTTATCAAACTCAGTCAATTACTGCCTGCCACCCTGGTTAACAAGGACAATCTGGGCAGAGGCAGCACAGCCTCAACAAGACCCAGCCTGTCCTTACCAGGACAGAACAGCAGCAATATCCACCAGCCAGAAGAGAAGCAGCCAGGCTTCTTTAAATGCTCGGTAGAGCACACAGCTATCAACCAGTCCCCCCTGAGGACCAGTGCAGGTATTTGGGATGAAGGGAGTGCAATTTATTCCACCTGGGAAAACTTTTTCTGGCTGGTTAGTGATCCTTGCATATCATGCACAAGCTACAGCATGAGTGGCAGACACATGCCATGGAGGCTGTACCATGGCCATCTGCTGAAAGTTGCCAGGCTCTTTGCAGTTTAATCATTGCATTTTTGACTTTAGGAATACTTCCACCTCTCAGGGCCTTTGGCATGGGTAGGCAATGCAGACATCCCATGGAGAATAATTTAGGGAAAGTCCAAAGGGTGGGGTTGGGGGTATAAAACTGGATTAGCAGTTCAAACTTAAATCCTCAGCTCTGGTTAACTGTCATGTAACTCATTCCTGGACAGGGAACTCGCCTTGCCTGTTCCTGTTGTGCCTGGAGCAAACTTTAGCAATGAGAGACACTGAAATCAGGGTCATCCAGGGCAAAACATCAAGCATCTCTGATACCTGCTGTGGGAGTATCCCTTTCCCCTGCTCCTAGCAGCTGTCAAGTGTCAGCAGTTGACATTTTGTTGTTGTTTTTCCCATAGTCTATGGCTAAGGCTCACATTAACACATGCTGAAGAGGAGATACCCTGCTCCCAGGGTGAAAGAAATGTTTGTGATATATCCAGCAGCACCAGAAGAAGGGCTGGGTCCCTGCATCTGAAGGCCTGGCACCTCCTGAGATCCAGCTGTGAGCCCCAGGGAGGAAATGCAAATCAAGGAATCCTGACATCTTTGGAAACCAAGGCAGGAACCCTCTGGACACTAAAGACCTGCTCTAGTTTTACCTCAGCACATCCTGAGCTCACTCCACTGTTCTTCTGGGGGAAGGTGCTGGCCAAGTCCTGGCTAGAGACCAGAGAGGCAGATTCCTCAGGAGCTGCAAATGTTTCACCACATTTCTGGTTTTGTTCACTGGTTTTCTGAAACCATATCATTGTTTGGATGAAAATCATTTGTCTGCAGTGCAATTACATCCATTCAACCTGCACAGTCCCGTACTGCACAGGGCTTATTTTCCTCTTCTTATTCCTGACGATGTAATTCCAGATAATTCATTAAGTTTATATTTTATAGGTAGGAAGACAAGATAAGAAAGGCGCAGGTGGCCATTGGAAAACTCAGAGGCTGGCATCAGTTTTGGGATTAGGTGCTGCATGTGATTGATATTCAGGGATGAGCCAATCACCTGATTGAGCCAGTCTTTTAAGGATATACTTGAGTGATTGAGAAAGAGGAGGTGAAGAAGGAGTTGAGGCCAAACCAGTCACTGGCAACATTGTGTGTTTGCACACCAATTAGCTGCTATCTGTGTTCCAATGCTTTCCAGACTCGTTCTACCTCAGCATTCAGGCATGTTAGCTGGGATCCTGGAGTACCTGTGGGGTGCTGTCAGCATATTACAGAAGCTGTGATCAGGTGGGGACATCATTGGGCAGGAGACATTGCAGTCCCTTGGTAGTGGTTTTTGAGGTGCCATCCTGACAGGCATTTATCCCCCAAAGCTGTACAGCTGAGTGTCACACATGATACCAAAACTTTGCTGCTGCAGCACAGGGGAAGTTCACCTGGATTCTCCCTGTGTGATATTCTTGCTGTTCAGGGTGGCTGTTCAAGTTTTAGGGTTGCTAATCTTTATATGCAAATCCTTTTTCTTAGTTGTTATTCCCAAGACACACCACACAGTCAGCAGGCTATTTAAAAAGCAAAATGGCACAGTGGACAAACAAGGAAAATCCTCAGACCTTGTGTGTCCCCAGTGCCAAGCAGAACCAGACAGTTACACACCTTCCAAAACACACCAAATGCCTGCTGTGTGAATGTGTGAATGCATGTGGTGGTCAATCATCTGCTCACCTCCCCAGTGCCATGAGGGCCAGACTTTGTAAGAAGCCTTTGTAGACTGACATTTTGAATGAGACTGCTATGTTAGTACTGTTGCAAGACTTTAGAGACAAAATGAGGATGCTTCAAAAAGGTAACAGAAGTCACTAAAAATAGATGATATCGGGCTGCAGGGTCCCCTCAGTGTTACCTGCTCAGGATTTATTTTATAATTGCAACAGATCTTTCCCTCTTTTAACACTCCAAACACAAACACCAGGTTAATAGGGGGCGTTTTTACCCACCAAAACTAACAGGAACCCAGAAGTCTGCAGCCCTTTACTTTAAGTGAGGAGGTGGACATGGAAAGCGAAGTGTCTCCAGCTCCATTCTTTAGAGGAGGCAGGGCAGACAGGTTCTTTAAAGACCTGAAAATGCAGCAAAACCAGGCAGGCAGGTAAGACAGCAAGCAAGGAAACCAAAAAATGTTCCTGGCCAGAAACCTAACAGCTTGTAGGACCTTGTTGCTGGCCAGAAACACAACAGCTTGTAGGACCTTTCTCCTTAAGGACTCAAAATGTCCTTTGCTTGGCCAGCCATGCATACTGCTGCAGCCCACACACCGTGGTGGGGATGCACTCTGCTCAGGGGGAAATCCTCAAGGATCTTCAGTTGCAAATGGACTTAGAAAAAGACACGAGTACCATCCCTGTTCTGTAGGCACAAAAAAAACCCCCCAAAACAATAAAATGCTGCTGACACCATATAGCTCTTCACTGGGATAAGCAGAGAGGGAAAAGAGGAAAAGCAATGCTGGCTTCTGGAGGAGTCCTGTTGTCCAAGAGGAAAGAAAACATTCACTTTAAAAGCGACTGAGGTATGGATGTAGACAAAGTTGGAAGCAGCAGACAGGGAGAGGCACACCATGTCTTTGAGGTTTTCTTGTGTGTGCCACTGTAGGGAGGATTGGGTTGGAGGTCCAGCAAGTTTCTCCTTTGTCCTTCCTGCTTCTCATAGCAGCAGCATGTATGCGTTCTCAGTGCAACCCCACCAGTGTCTCCCTGCCAGGGTATGCCTGCTTCCCCTAACAGGAGTCTATCAGAAACATCTCCAGGATGAAAATTAGTATCTGGGATTCAGATATACTCCAGCAAGTATGTAAGGAAGATGTCTCCCAAATCTCTAGAACCTAGGTTATTTTTAAGTTTGATAAACTATTTTTGTTCTCCTAAAGTTTGGGGCAGCCATCAAATGCTCAGGCTGCTATTGCAGCAAGGAGACAGGGTAGAAAGCAATGATGCAGAGCACACACACAAAGAGGATAAACAGCGGCATGGGACGTTGTGCTCTGCCCAAGAGGCAGCTGCAAACTGACCTTGCATGTGCCATCACCATTCCCTGCTGCTCCAATTTCCCGTGGTGCTGACTATGTGGCAATGTGTCCCCAGGGCTCACGCTCACAGCCCCGCAGCATCACCTCTGTCCCCACACAGGTGGAGATGCACCCGCAGATGCAGCGGGTATCTTGGATGTGTCAGCTGCATCTAACCCGGGCTGACACCACGGAGCACGAGACACTGTGGCACTGCCCACGCCACCTAAGCTGGGTCAGAAGATCTGCCACCACGAGGTGGCATTTCTGCAGATCCCTGCTCGGCACTCCCACGGTGCTGGCAGCTGGGGATGGGGTACCTGGAAGGACGGTCGCAGCCTGAGGAGAGGGGCAGGAGGCGTGGGCTGCAGGCGTGACAAGGAAGGCACAGAAGGCCTGGAGGAGGAGAAAGGGCAGTTGACATGGGCGGAGAGGCTGCGACCCGAAGAAGGGAGGCTGCAGAAGTGCAGAGGTGCCGCTGCCCGGCAAGCGCAGGGCGGGAGGGTGGGGATGGGCGCTCGGCATGCGGCTCCTTGGCACCTGGCCTGCCATATCTGATGTGGGTAGAAGGACACCAGAGAGCACCAGTGCTGAAGAGAGGGTGGCAACACAAAGACCGCTGTGTTCCTTTGGTCCCCATCCCTTTCTCCCCCTCCTCTCCCAATTTATTTACCCGAGTTCAAAAGACAGCCTCACAGTCCCGAGGGGCTGGCTGAAGTGGCCAAGGGGTGGGCTGTGAGGTCATCTTCAATGAGGGCAAAAATCCAGTATCAACAATGCTGCCCATTGTTGAGCCCTGTTTAGACAATACCGGCTGGGTTCTTGCTGCTGGCAGCCCGAGGACTGGGAGCAAAGCCTGTTTGGGGTAACAGGAGGGGAGGAGGGTGGGCAGGGTGTCTGGCATTGAGTCAGACCGCAAGGGATGGAGCAAAGTGCAGAGATAAGCACCCTATCCCAGTCATCAGCGTGTTATCAGCCTAATTCTTGATGTTGATAAGATTATCTTGGTGCTTATTCTCTCATCAATGGCAGGGAATTTAGCCATCCTGGTCATAGCCTGGAGCCATGGCCATCATCCCAGTTACATCTGCATTCCCTTCTAACGCTGGCAACGAGACATCAGTGATTTCTGCTACTTTATTGACTCCCTTTAACCCCACATTTTCCACCCAGCAGCAGCAGGGTGGCAAGGTAAGCACCAGCTTCTTCTTCCAGCCCTTGCCCTTCCAAAGCCAGCTGGGGATTTGGCCACTGCTATTCTTCTGGGTGCTCCCAGCTGAGGAGCCCAGATAACCCATACTGAGCTTAGCCGTGCTTTAAGAGTGAGGATGGAGCAGGGAATCTTCAGGAATTTGTGGGAACCACTGAATTTATAGAGCAATGGATGATGTTTTAAGGTGTATATGTGGTGGGGGGAACATGACAGAAAGCAAGCAAGTGACCAGGATGCTGCCAGTTCTTGTAAACATAAATAGCACTTTTGGGAAATGCCAGGATACCAGGCTCCTCAAGTCACAGTGTCTGGAGCCAGGTGACTAAACAATTCTTAGCTTTCCATTTCAAATGTGAAAGCCATTTACTACCTCTCCCGGACAAGGAAGAATGTGTGAAAATATAAGGGTCACCAGATTCCAAAAGAAAGCATGGGAGAGAAAGCAACATCAAACAAGAGTGGCAATCCCACAAGCTGGCATCTGATCCCTGGCACCTGAACTCCTGAAACAGACTACCCCAAAAGACCTGCAGCTGCCATCATCTTTCAAGCAGGCATTAACTCTGAACTCTTGTAGTCTGAGACAGGTCCTGTCCCTGCTCATTCTGTAGCATGGTCCCCTACCCTATTTCTCTGCAACACATAACTGTGCCCAAAAGTCAACTGTCAAAACCAGGGACACCATCAACCTATGAGACTGCTGGCAGCAGTGGTGAATGATGCCAGTGTTCATCTGCTCTGCAGAGTGGGCTCGATGCCTTTGAAGAGCAGATTCTTTATGGGTAAGGAGGAGAAAGAAAGCATTGGTGAAAGGGCAGAAAGCCACCCCAGCACTTCTCTTTGGATGAAAGACCCATGGCATGATTCTCCTACCTCTAGAAAAAGCTCTAAAGCTTGGAATTACTTCATACTTCTTCAGGAAAACAGTGCAAGAGATGCAGAAAATAATCCTAGGAATATTTTTGCAAACCTTTAATTTTGGCATAGGGTTCAGTTCTTTCCCCAGTTTTCAGCTTATTCCCTCATTACTTGAGCCTCTTCTTCTTGTTTCAACTTCCAGTTGTGAAATAGAAGACAAAGTGGGAGACAGGGAATGTCATTAAAGAAGATAAATAAACAACATGAAATAAACCTTGCAAAGCCCTTGCAGCAAGTGTTTTTGTGTACATGGCTTTTACAACAGTTTTGGAGGGGGTAACTGAGGAGATACAGTAAAATTTCCAAGATGTCAACACCAGATGAAATCTCCTTGCAAAACTTACTGCTAAATGGAAAAGCAATTTTTTTTTTAAGGGAGAATAGGAAGGAAGGTGTTATGGTAAAAGAACCTTAGCTTAGCTTTGATGCTTTTATCTGCATTCTGGCACTGTGGTAGCAAAACCAGGATGGTTAGTGCATCCCAGGACAGGAATGTGACAGTTCTTTCTCTTAAGAGGTCTGCTCACTGATACTGTCTTGTGGTAAACCTCACTGCTGGTTTGTGCCTCGTTTTCCCCAACCTTGCTGGGTCTGTGAGACCCTCTGAGAAAAAGAATTCTGCAAGAATTTTTTGCTAGCCCAGTGCCTCAGCTGAGTCATGAATCTGTGGGGAGGTCCTAGGAAGGTGGAAACAGCCTTACATTAGATAATATATTTCTAAAGAAATCCTGTGCTGAAGTTCATGGTCTGTGCTGCCCATGACACGGCTCTGCTCATTGCTGCCCTGCACCACGGCCCGAGCATTGCATCAGCTCATTTATGAAAGACCGTGACCCTGGGCAGCAGTCACCAGATGCAGAAAAATTGAATCAGTTTCCTGAGGACGATGGCTGAAGCCGAATCTTTGTGAAGCAGCGTAGGTGTACACCACGAGCAATGTAATTCTGCTGAAGGCTCAGGTGGGAAGTTCTCCCTGGAAGGAGGGAAAAGCCTGTCTGGAGACTAGACATAGTCTCAATACAAACTAGAGCAGGAAAAGCCCAGCTTAAGCTGTATTTCTGTGTCTATATAGACATTTCTGTTTTCCCACCTGGGCTGCCCAGTGATCCCCCTTTTGTCTCAAGCCTTGAGCAGCAGAGCTGAGACAGAAGTCTGCAGCTGGGACTCGGATGAGCAGGGCTGGGTGGCGGGGCCAGGGGTGTGCAGGGTGCAGGCCACTGGCAGGGCCAGCAGCTCTCCACAGGAGGGAGCCTGGCTGGCACAGCATGGCCAAGCCTCCAGCTCACAAAGGACCAAAAAGCCTTGTGACAGGCAAGGCCAGATCTGCTGCAATCTAAACACTGGAAAAGCAAACCACTTTGCACACTCTCCACCTCCTCACCAAGGTGTCAATGCCTGAAACTCGTGGCCACATTCAGGAGCATTAACTTGTTTCAAAGGAGATGAAAATGGCAGCTGGAGAAGCTGGCCAAGCTGTGAAGGGCCTTTCTCAGGGCTGTTCTTGGCACAAAAGACTTGAAACCTGCCAGGTGAGCACAGCCCCAACAATGATCAAGATCCATCTCTTCCTCTATGCAACAAAAAAATGTGATGTCACCCCCAGAATAACTTGGCAGGGGAATATGCAGAAAACATTCCTGTTGTGAGGGAGCAGCCAAACATGATATTAATTTTAGAGGATGGTAAAGTCTAGCTGCCTTGTATAATCCCTCTTAGTTGCACACCCTGTCTGAGGAAAGAAACCCATGGAAAAGGAAAGGGCTCTGGTGGGTCTGAGTATCTGCAAAACTGCAAACCTTGAATTCCCCAAAGCCTCACTGTCACCTACCGGTAGCATTGCCAGGTCTGCTCCTGGTTCATGACATGGAGATTATTTTCCTCCTGTGTTATGAACTGGAGATTATCTTTTTAAAATCAACACCTTTTTTTTTTTTTTTTAATTTTCTGGTTTTCTTTTGGAAATAGCATGAGTCAGGGTTCCTTAGGGTAGTTTTTAGCTCAGTTTGTAGTTCTTTCAGCACTCACATAGAAAATAGGTAGAATCTTTAATTAAAACATCATTTCTCCTCAGTGTTGTTAACCAAACATTTAATGGAAAGTCTTAAAAGAGATGGTTGAAAGTCCCTCCCTGACTCATGTCTGCCCTCACCATCTAGGAACATCTTCTGATGTGGGCTCTCTGTTTTAGTATTGTGTCTCAAAAGGTAGGCATGACTTGAGATCCTAATGTCAAATTTAAATATATACTCCTCACAGACCTCTTCATCCATCATAGTGAAATGAAAAAGCAGGGACGTATTTCCCCCCTTGCTGGACACCTCTAAATCCAGAGAACAAATGGGCTACTGTTACTCTTCATCGTCACTTTTCCCTTCCAGTGATTACAATGCAACTCACTTTTGACAGCTGCCACTGAATCAGCCACGATATTTCTGAGCAGGATCAGCCCAGGGATGGACTCTGCAAGATCTTGGTTGCCCGTCTGCACCTCGTGTGGTCAGCTCCATCACTGAAGGAGAGTTCTGGACAGGATACATGTCAGAGGACATGGGCATACTTTTGGCCTTTCACATCCCTGCTCCACTCCCAGAATGACTCATGTGTCAGCAGGGGACAGAAACTGAACACGGGACACACTACTGAGTAGGGGAAGGAGCTACCAGAGGTCCTGGCCAGGGTGATGGCATTAGGGTACCCTAAGCCTTGGTGCTAAATGACTGAGGGTGCCTGGCACGGTGACCACACGGTGGAGTTACGAGAGCTGCCTCCGGGCTCCGCCACTGCTAAGGTTTGATTTTTAAGGGCCCTGTTTTTCACTTTTAATGGTGAAGGTCTCCATGGGATAGAGTTTGAATTTCGGATAGAGCTTGGATTTTAGATAGAGGCTGGATATTGCTGGCATTACTGGCTAGCGAGGAGGTTGTTATGGAAAATAGCTAATGGCAAACTGAGCCACTACTTTTTCCTTCCATCTTCTGCTGAAGGCACTGTTTTCTGGGGACAACAGACAGGATTCTTTTTAAAATGTTACAACCAGCATTTTCCAGACTGTTTTTGCATATCGTGATGAACATCTACACAGACATGGATACATTCTTATCCGGACATAAGGGGTGGGGAGCTTTTCTTTGCAGAAATGTATGATTTCTGTACACACATATACACGCATAGAATGCTCCCCAGACAGATCCCCAGTACAGAGCAGATGTTTCATGCTGAATCCCCTTCTTCCACCGCCGCAACCCACATCCAGCTGGGAAAGGGCGCGGGGCTCCCTGCCATCCCTCAGCCCTCGGGAGTCCCTTATTTCATGAGGGGCAGCCCTCGCGGCGGCGCAGGGGGCTCTCGGGGGGCCGCAGCACCCCCGGCGCTCCCCGGCGGGCGCGGAGCGNGCCTCTCCCCCCGGCTACGCCGAGAGCCGAGCCCCCGCCGCGATTCGCCGCCCTCCGCGCTGACCCCGCGCATCCCAGCCGCGGGCAGGGGGTCACCGGGAGGCCGGGGCGCGCATAGCCCGGCCCCGCCAGCCGCCAAGCAAGCAGCACCCCTTAAATACCTCCGCACCCGCCTCCCCGAGCCGCACAGCTCGCCGGGCGAGGAGCCGACCAGAGCCAGCCTCCCGCCAGCGTCGGGGACTTGCGCGCCCGCGTACCGCCGCCGAGGAGCAGAGACAGGGCCGCCCCATGCCTGCGCACTTGCTGCAGGAGGAGGTAAGCGGAGCCCCGGGGTGCCGGTGCTTTGTCTCCCCCTCGCCCCTTCCTCCTTCATCTCCGCGGCTCCGGCAGCGCTGCGCTGCTGCTGTCTGGGGGAGAAAGGTCTGGGCATCCACGCGTGTCTGTGCGTGCACACACACACGTATCTACACATGTGTGCCTGGGTCCTCTCCACACCACTTCGCAGCCGTCAGGCCAAGGGGTTCAGTGGTAACTTAAGACATCACCCAAGCCTGGTGGGGAGCCCATGGATGAAGCGGAGACATCCACCTCTGAGCTGATCTTCCTGGATCCTGTGCCCTCAGGTAGACTGAGCATAAAATACAGGTTTATTTGAAAACACCCATCGAAGCATGCTGGGTGCTTGAATAGCATGAAGGGCTATTCAAGATTTTTTTGTGCCAAGAGGTCGTGGGGGTTTTCATAATACTCAGACTGGGATTTTTTTTTTAAAATTTTCTTAATGCATTTTCTTTTTAATAAGAATGGGGTTTCACTTGCAGTGTTTTAAAACCAAATATTGCAGCAGGAAGCGTCTCTAGGACAGACGCAAGGTGAAAGCTGGCTGCCCAGATGAAATGAATGGCTGTGTCTGCATTGCTTGAGCCAAGCAAACATACAATGGGGAGACTGCCCTTTTTTGGCATAAGAAGGTCTGAATAACAACCTGACACCAGCAAGAAGTGTGGAGCTGTTGGATTTTTAACAATTTTCATTTTTATTTTTGACCCTTCTGGCAGCCACCCTTTGCCCAAGGGGAGGCAGGGGCTTGATTCTGGTGTTTGTGCTCTCACCTTCTCATCATTCCCCCCTCTGCCAATGCCTAGAAGTGGATGTAAATCATAGCCCTGCTCTTTTTCTGTCACCAGCACACAGGGTGTCCCTTGGTCCTTTTGCGCAGGTGCCATGACCTTCCAGGGATTCTGTGATGTAAAGAACTTTCCTTTTCTCCTCTCCCAAAATGGATGTCAAGGGCAGTGTGCTCAAACCATGTTTCATGTTTTTGGCATGTATTTTGGGTCATATCCTGGAAGCTGGAAATAATCCTGTCCCTGGGTCATGCTGGGCATATTCAAATATCCTGGACCCGAGATTCAGTGCCCTGGGGCCCGTACACTGTACCCAGCGCAGGAGCCTTTGAGCTGCAGTTGGTTGTATAAGCTGGCTGAATGCCAGGATCACCTATGGCATGTTCAGTGCTGGGGAGGTGGGGGTGTAGATGGGGAAACACATCTGTTCTGCAGATGAGAGCTGCAAAGTCATTCAGAAATGAGGGAAAGCTAATGAAAATGATTTAGCTGGCCTCCTGCCTCCCTCAGCCCTAGACCCCCGATCAGTCTCCATCCCATTTTCCTCAGTAGGAGCCACTATGGTCATAAGAGGATAAAAATCCTCTTTCTTTCCTCATTTTCCCTGTTTCTACCTAAATAGCTGCCTTCTCTCCGTCCCTCTTTCCCCCATGCTCCTCCCACCGAGTCTGTAACGGTGGAGCTGTTTCACAGCTGCTTTATAGCCCTTTTTGTTTCAAGGTTAGTTTACATGTGAGAAATGACCAGTCTGATTATATCAGTGTAGTTCCAGCAGCATAGGTATGCTGGTAAAATTCCTCATGTGGCTACTACAACTCTGGAAGAAGAGGTTTTTTCCTCTCTTCTGTTTTCATTGCACTCTCCCTCCTCCTCCTCTGCCCCTGTGTAACTTTGACAGTGACATAAGCTATCATGGAGGAGAAAAATGCAACTGCAACCCCACATTCTTACTCTGGAAGTAGCATGTCCATATGGGGTGTGTTACCCGTCTAATTATACCACCAATCACTGTTGGGAATTTTTCCTGCATAGACAAGTCTTGGGTCTTTTTGGTAGATTGTCTTGCAGCCAAGAAAGAAAATTGTACCTTTCTGCCAAAATGCCAGATGAGAATATCTAACACATGGGAAAGGGCAGGACTTCTCCTTGCCTAATCTCTGGATTAGAAGCCATTTCTCGTGGCTCTTTTGGTGTGGGGATTACCTCTAAATTCTCCAGCAGATGAGAGTATCATACCCTCAAAACATTAATTAGGAAAGCAGACAGACAGCCTATAGCCAGGATGCTGAAGAGCCTGTCACAAGCTCAGCAGCTTGCCTGCGTGCAGCGGAGGCAGCAGGATACTTTGTGTCCAGTTTTTTTCCTTTCTAACCTTTGACTCCCCAAGGAAAAACTTAAAGCACTCCTTCTGTAGAGATCATTTTACTTCCCAAATGTGGGGAATCTGTCAGCTTTGCCAGCTCCTCCCCATCGGAAGGTATGTCTGTAACCCTCCAGTTTCTACCCTTGGGAAAGGGAGGAGTTGGGGTGGCCACGTAAGCTGCCTGGCCTGATTTGAATGCCTCCCTCAGGAAACTAGGCCATGGCAGGATGGTGGTCTTTTATGAATCCTGAACACCTGAGTGGGAATCTGCTGTTAATTCAGGAGAGATTTCTGTTGGGAAAGTTTTCCTAGCTTGACCATGCTCCCTCCTGCCGTCTCAGCTCTGCTGTTCCTGCTGGCTGACCTTTAGTGCCCCTTCACCCAGGGATGTGTCCCTCGGGCAGGTTCCCAGGAGGCAGGGGATGGGGGTGATGTGTGCGGGACACACCGCTTGCATCCCACATGCTTGGCACCCCCAGGGTTGAGCCGTGTTGGGCACTTGGGCTCGGGGCTGACAAAGGGCTGCAAGTACCAGCAAGCACACGGCTGTCATGATGCAGATGGAAATTGGTGATTCAGGGTTCAGTGACCTGTCTCATTAGGGTCAGTCCTGCCTGCTCCTTTCGTCATGCATGCCTGATCGGGCAGGCTGTCACTCAGCCAGGGCAAACAAGCATGTTCAGAGGGAATGTTGTGTCACAGTTACAGAAGGGAGCCAGGAGCCAAGCTGAGCCAACTTTGCTGCTTAAAACTTCCTCTCTGCATGCTGGTGGCCATAGCTCAGAGGATTGTCTTCCCTTGCCTCAGTTTGCCTGTGGCTGGGAAATGAGAGAGGGATAACACTCTTACCAGCAGGCATGGGATAAGTAGCTGTAGTTCTGCCTGGAAGTACCTCACCTGACTGCTTCCATCCACTGATCTTCAAGCATGCTGGTCTTGCCACATCCTATCCTGGAAGGTGAGGCAGGGGAGATAAGGAGGCGCCCCAGAGGAATCCCCCTGTGGATCTTCCTGATGTTTCCCCCATGACCCCTGGCAGGGTGACACAAAGAAATAGGATATCAGGAGCAGCCCATTGATTTATTATAAAACTGTGTTTCAGACCATATTTCTCTCCCACCTCTTTGTTCATTCACAAGATTTCCCTTATTGTTGTCTGCTTATGCACAAGCCCAGACCACAAACCCACCTAAAAACGCCCACTAATCAAACTGAAGGAAAATAAAAATCTTTGCAGTCTGCAAATGATCTCACCAAAGCCACTGGTGGAAAAGAGACTGGCTTTCAAATATTTTTCTTTACTTTCATGCACCCTATCTACCATTCACCTCCTCTCCAGAAAGACCAGGTCCCTGTCCTCTCAGGCCATGACTCCATGTGGCCAGAGCGGGCTCTTCTTTGTGCCAAGGTCTCAGCTGAAGGAATGGAGCCTTCCAGGGAAACGACAGTCTGTGAATTTTTACAATGCCAGCCTAGATGCATGTGTTTCTATTTCTTGAATTGATAACCACCAACTTCTTGGTTTGTTTTCCCTTTTTTCCTTTCTTGAAAATATCCATTGCCACCTCTCCAAGGAGTTCTCCTCCACTTCCAGCACCACTGCTGTTGGCACAGTCACCTCTCGGGTGACCAGGAATGGAAATGCCGTCATGAAGAAGGACTTACTCAATCATGAGGACTTGGCAGGAGACCGGGGCATGATCGATGATATCTTTGATGAGACCTACCAGGAGAAAGAGGGCCCCAAGCCCCCGCTGCGATACGTCTGGAGGAATATCATCCTCATGAGCCTGCTGCACCTAGGGGCCCTATTCGCATTGACACTGATACCTTCTGCAAAGATCCAGACACTGGCATGGGGTAAGCACATTCCTCTATCTATCTATGGTTTCTTGGCATCTGTAACCCCCAAATCTGTTGGGTGGTATTTTTTTTTTCCTGCAGGCCCACAGACTCAAGGATGAGAAAGAAAGAAGCAGGGGGCTTCTTTTCTAGAAGCAGCTCTTCAGCCAGATTCATAGCAAGCTGTGGAAGGGCTTGCTAGTGTCTCTTCTAAGGTCATATATGAGAGGGAAAGATTTGGCAGGGATTTGGCTTCTCTGCTCAAAGAACAAACTTGATTCACAGACATTAGGCTGGGAAATATCCTGAATGTGCAGCCACCTCTGGGGTGAAGCACAAAAACTGATAGAGTACTGTCACAGTGCCAGAAAGTTAGGAAGAAAGATGCTAGCAAGAGCACCTTAAGAGGTGGCTGGGGAGGCAAAGTACAGAGCACTATATGGTATGAGACTGCTGCCCAGACATGAGAACCACTCCTGTCCTTACCAGGGAAGTGAAAATCCCGCAGTGCCTCAATGTGTGTATGAGGGAAAAGAGACAAAATACAGTTATGCTGAAGATAAAAGTCAGGAATTAAGTCTGAAGCTCAGGTCTTTTATCATTCTTAAAAAAGCACAGATTAGCCACCATCATCCTGGAACTAAGCCTGACAACTTTCAAAAAATAAATAAGCATCTCTCCAGGCAGCAAATTCCAGTGGAAAGCACAACCCAGCAGAAGGTAGCTAGGCAAAGCTCCGCTTTCTCAGAGATCTTGCCCTGGGTAGGAACCAAACTTCTCCTCTGACTTCTTGAAAGACAGCTGGGCCCAGGGCCCACTCTGCAGGAGAGCCTCACTTTCCACAAGCCTTTGTGTGGACCCCTGGAGGAGTCCAGAAGCCAAATGGCTCCCAGTAGGGAGGTAGAGAGATTGCATCCAGACCCTGCCTCCCTGTGAAACAGAACATCCTGAAATAAAAAGCAACAGTCTAGATTGAGGCCTGCTGGAGTGGCTTTTGGGTTCAGTAGTACTCCTCCTTCCTGGTCAGCCCAGCTATGGATGGGCCCAGGGGCAATCCACCTGGTCTATCACACTCTCAAAGTGTGTCTTCCTGATGGCTGTGTGCAACAAGCATCACAGCTGAACTGGGAAGGAGATGGCTTCCTGCGTGGCCAGGCTGACTCTTCCTCCTGAACCATGTCAGCCTCTCACAGGCAGAGGTCTGGGGGATAAACTTCGCTGGAGGCCACAGTCAGAGTCTGGCTACAGCATCTGCAAAAGCAGAGGCACCGATGTGTTCCCTGTGCAGCCAGCGTGGCCTTTCAGGGGGACATTATGAAAGAAGACTTTGCTGGGCCTTTTCCCTGTGAAAGCCTGACAGGCCCCTGGCCCCTTTCCCCTGGCCCATCAGGGCTGGGCAGAACATGCAGCCTCAGCATGACCTCAGAGGAGTATTTCAGGGCTCTTCGTCCTGTTCTGTGTGTCCCATCCCTGGGCTGGAGGCTAAGCAAAGACTGCTGGCTCCTCTCACTGACTGAGCTGACAGCCTGGGTCCTCCAGTTCCAGTCAGATATCCTCAGGGTGTTTGGGCAAGGAGGAGTAAAAAAAGTGAGTCTAATTTACTGATTTCATTTCAAGCTGCTGATATGCTCCATGATTTCCAAATCCATCCAACCCTTCTCCCTTGAGTTCCCTTGGGATACTTAAGAGGGCTTGAGCATCTTTATCCAGAAGGTTAATGCTGTTTTGCATTCTGCTAAACCCCACCCTACCCCAAAATGGTCTCCGAGGCAGTGTCTTTGCAACCGCACGTCTCTTTGGGATGTCTGTGCGGCATCTCATGGCACTTCACAGGAATCTGCTTTGCTTTTTATCCGATGTCAATCCTTCCTGCTCTCCTTCCTCAATCAACTCTGATGTGAAGTGCCAGTTGCTCTCCTGCCACTGTGAGGCACTGCAAGATTCCTCGGTGGATTCTGGAGTGCCATTTTCTGGGAATGGGAGAAGGACATGGTATTTGGGGGAACTGCACTGTTCTGGACTGGCTGAAGATCAGTCCTGCCTTACCAGAGGTGGAGTAGGTCCACCAAGCTCCTTGTCCTGCACTCTTGTTCCAGGAAAGGAGCACTGTTCATGGCACCTTGCAGCCAAGTCAGAGTTCCCTTATAGTCCATTCTCCTCCAGTGCTGACTGGAACTGGAATACTTTGATCCTCCACAGGTCTACCTTCTCAGCAAGGCTTCTTGCTCCTTGCATCTCCCTTTTCTCAGCTCGTACCTTTATTTAGCATATACAAGGCATCTGTGGCTGTCATGTCAGTGACTTGCTGTTATTTTCCCTGCACCCTCTGGTAGCAAGGAAAAGTTCCCATTTTACAGACAAGGATAGTGCAGCAGAGACTTAGGTTGCTCCTGGCAGTACCCCATGGGCTAATGGCAGGCCAGCTCTAGCAATGGTAGTTCTGGAGCTGCTGGAGGTTTTGCTTGTTTCTTTGTTTTTCAGATTATTTCTTCTTTAGGTTGTGTACATATAATACAAAATTAACATGGTCCCAGATGTTCTCTGTTGTGGTGCAACAGGCAGCTGTGGTGCCTGGTAGCTCGTCTATCTTCTATAATTTATCCGTTGCTTATACCCACTTCATCCAGGCCACCATCTCCTTGATGTTCCTGTCCCTTTGAAGCCAGTTATATTGGTGACTGTCCTCTTTTGTTTTCATTTCTCTCTGTGCTGATTCCTCTTTGTCTCTCAAGCTCTCCAGCCCTGCCTTCATCATTGTTTGCTGTTCTGCGTTGCTGTGTGCATTGTATCCCCTGATCTCTTTCTGGTACAGAGCTTCCCAGAATGAGCTCGGGTTGCTGATCAGGTGAGAGCTCACCATCACAAGAGCTCTCCAAGCCCTTCCAGCACTGGCTTTCTAGTCAGCTCCCCTTTTATTTATTGTCTTCTCCACTGCACTTCTCAAAGTCTTGCTTAGTCTTTTTAAGGATCATGGGCAGATTTTATGTAATTTGCCAAATGGCCCAGAGACTGAGTCTGAAAGGGCAGGATGCAAAGGTGATGGACAGTTTCTTCTCTAATTGCTCAGATCCTCCCTGGAAACATGATTTGTGGGTAGTCTTTTTAGCCCCTGGATGCAGCAGACTGACAATAATTGTATTAACTCCTGTTGGTCTGGACAGCAGTGTCTGTAAACAGTGATGGTTCCTCTCAACATGGTGCTCTGTCAACACCTCAGTTCCCTGCAGTGCCAGAGGCTCTAGAAGCATGGGTTGATACCATATTTTGTTGTTGCTGTATTGTCTTTGGACCAAGGTGAATCTTGCTGGATAATTTAGGCAATTCTTGACAGTCTTAAAATCTCAGTCCATACTACCCCCAGAGAATGTCAGCAAACAGTAAAGTGTTTGCTATAAACAGCAAAGTGTTTACAATGGTTTTTTTACTTTCCCATCAAGACTACAGCTGGTAACACCTTCCCACTTAGTGTTCCTCCAGGCTTAAGTAGCAGGTGGTGAGCTTCTCCAAGCATGGCAGGGAAGTTATGTTTCAGTGACAGCAGATCCTATTGCTCCTCCTAAACACTGTTCCCTTTATGCAGCCTGTACATTTCATTGCTCCTGGTATCTTTCTCCTAAGAGTAGGAGGACTCACCTGGCTAACAGGGACTGGGCAGCGAGGAGGGAACAGTCTTGCACTGAGCAAAAGCCCAAGGACATCTGCTGGAGCAGGAGCACCTCTTCATGTAAACATCCTTGGTGTTCACTGCAGGTGACAATGCTTTTAGCACATTCCTGGTTTGTCATCATAACTTAGGGTCTGAATCTGGGCCCTAAAGAGGTAAAGCCAAATGAGTCATACATGACTGAATCTGGAATGTTTTCTGTTTAATTTTTGGAGCATGGAGTGCTTATTACTGCCAGTGGTCATAATTCTTTGTGTTCCAGTTGAATGGGTCACTGGGAATATCATCGGTGAGTTGCCAATCTTTTGGATCTTGTATAGTTCAGCACATGGTATGGAAGATGACTTTGAATCCTCAGCTGATGGAGTCCCTAAGTCCTTCAGTTGGGGGCAGCATCACAGGGCAGATGTGAAAATTTGTGCTACTTTATTTCACCTTCTCTACACTCTTTCCAGTTGAATTCTTAGTGGATGATCTTGGAGTTTTTCTTCTTCCCTGTGAGATGCTGATTCCCTGACTGTGCAATGATCATCACTGTACCTGTTTGTGGGGGTGAACTCTCTGAATCATAAGGGTGCTTGAATCTTCTGTATTCCACAAGGATTTCAATCATTTGGCATATCCTGTCATTGTCACATCAACTCTTAGTTATGGCTGACGGATCTAATTGTCTCCAGGTAGGGTTTGGCTTTCTGTGGGGCTGGTGCCATGAATGCACAGACTTTCCCACAGAAAGTGTCTGCCCCTTAGATAAACTACAGTTTCTGTATATGGGCAAGAGGCCAGGCAGCGCAGGATTATAATCAGAGGGTTATGGCCATTGTAGTGACCTGGGATGCAGCTCCAGGAGAAGTTAACATGAGCTGTTGAGGTTCATGGGCTGTGGATGAAGGCTGGGACTGTTCTATGCTGGGGCACCCAAAAGCAATGGGTACTCTTTCAAATTTTTTACAAAAGCTTCCAGGAAAGGCTACCCAAAACAGGTAGTGGTTTGTCTGGGTTTTGAGTCTGTTGGTGTCCCCATCACATCTCTTTTGTGATTCCCTGTGCTTGTTGATAATATCTTTGTTGCTGGTGTCATCTTTTCCCATCAGGGATATCCACAGGCAAATTCTGAGAATTGCCTGTATACAAGAGATACAGATGTGCTTCCTTTCTGCAAAGCTTAAATACAACAGTCCTCAGCCAGAGCCATCTTCCTGAAAGCCTCTTTTACCAAATGTTCTCAGTCAGCATGTGAAGATTCACCAGATAGGGAAAGCTGAAAACTCAGGGTTATGAATTGGGCCTCTACTCATCTGATCTGGCGTTTACTTTCTTGTGCTGTTGAAGATCATGAAAAATCACATAGTTCATTTGTGTCCCTGGTACACCATCAATTCATAGGGCCTGCTTGCCCTACAGTGGACAGATGGGCTCTTTCCCTAGCAAGTTGCCCCACATATCCATTGCAAGGTGCTGTTGCTTATCATGGACTTTCTGTCTCATGTTACCTGTGGGGATAGTACTGATTTAAATGTATCTTAAAATCTAAAATTAACAGGTCGTGAGTTGGTTCATAACTTTCAAGTCAGAGTCATGAAACTGAGAAAGATCTTCAAGGTTTCCAGCACCAGTAAGGCCAAAGGGACACCTGAACCAAACACCCTGTTCCATCATCGTTCGCTTCTCCCCTTCCAGGCTTGGACAGTTTTGTGAGCTTTGTTCAGCTCTGTTGTCTCTTGGAAAGGCTGGATCCTGCTGTGTTTGCATGCTTGGCTCTTCTGAGAGACTGCCAAGGTGCTGGGAGACACAAGGCAGAGTTGTGCTGGTCCAAGGCTTGTGCTGCGTTCAGCAGCAGGCAGGGGAACCAAGGGAGAAGATGAAGATGGGGAGTCACGGTCAGATCAGCAGACAGGGAAGGTCACTCTTGTGCAGCGGGATGGAAGTGAGAAGGGTTCATGCATGCTTAAGGGGCCAGAAGATGATGTTAAATCAGCCAAGACAAGCTTTTACCAGAGTGCTTTATGGAAGCAGCCACTTTATACAATTTTGACTATTCTGCACCATGACAGATGGCACTATGCTGAAGAACCAACCCTTGTGACAAGTTTTCCAAGGGGGAGCCTCCTTCCTTGTTAGAGATAAAGAGCTGAATTGATTTGCCCCACATTGCCCAGGTGGCCTGCGGTAGCTTGGGCACTTTCACATTGAGTTTTATTGCCCCAGTCTGTGCTTTCCATGGATTCTTCTCTTTTCATGGATTCTTCTCTTATACAGCTTTGGGGGAAGGCCCACCTTTGTGTTGCTCTGCCTGAAGCTTTGCTCTAACTGCTCAAACACTTTCTTTTCCTTTGTAGCTCTTCTGTGTTTCCTGGTGAGTGCTCTGGGGATCACAGCTGGATCTCACCGCCTCTGGAGTCATCGGTCCTACAAAGCCACACTGCCCCTGCGAATCTTCCTGACTATTGCAAACTCCATGGCCTTCCAGGTAAGCACTTCCTCAATGTGCCATTGGTCCTCAGAAGGAAGCGCTCCCATGAATCCCTGTCTCAGATAGGGGACACAATCTGATGAAGAGATTCCTCTCTCCTACTACCTCTTGTCAGGAAAAAGACTGCCCTTTCCATCGAACACTGCAGTGCTAGAGTCTGTCTTTATCTTGTCCCATCAGAGGTTGACTCTGAGACAAACCCAATGGGGAGAGGACAATTGGCCAATACCAGGGGTAGGAAAGCTCTCCAAAGCAGGAATGTACCTTTCCCTCAAGGTGTGGTCTCCCTGTGCTTGCACCAGGTGCCATGAAAGAGGTGTGGAAGTGTTAAGTGTTCTCCTGGTGTTGCCTCACTCTCCTCTTGCTGTGTGGCTGATAAGGGAGAAGACATCTGCAAAGGCAAGGATGTAGAATTCTACAGGACGTAGAATTTGCTGCTGCACAAAGACCAGGAACTTACTGAGATTTAGGGGGAAGTTTCTCTTGTTCAGAAGAGTGATATTTAGGAATAATAATGTTACAAATCACACCACTGGCTTCCAGAAAGTTGTCCCAGGTCAGTGATTTTTAAGGAGAGAAGGGTTGGGCCTTTAGAGTGGCACAAGTGACTGCAGGCACTGTTAAACACCTTGGGAGATTGCTTCACCTCTCAAAGAGCACTAACCTTAGGATATTGCCTAACTACTGTGAGAGCACTTCACAGTCCCCAAAGCAAACAAAACTGCAAATCTGTAGAAGTCAGAGTGAAAACCCAGATTGGCATAGCACAGAAAAATAAATCCTGGTGGTCTCTCAGGCTTGCTGCTGTAAGTCAGCCCTAACAACACTCCATCCTCCAACTGTACTGAAGGGTTGCTTGTCTGTGGGAAGTACTCAGGAAGATGTCAGAATGCAGCACTTTCTGCTATAAAAAGGTGAACACAAAAGTATGAGTGCTGTGCTCTTAAGTAATTCTCCAGAGGATATCACTTTGTTTACATGTAATCAGAACAAAGTTTTTTAAGCCTTGAAAAACTTTCTAAAACACCATTGAATTTCTTCTTCTCTGTTAGTACCAAACAGCAGTCTGTCATGAGGAAGGGGAAGGACCAAGCTGCTGATTCCAGCCAGCGGTCCAGCACTCAGCAAGGCAACAGGATGGGTTGCTGTGTATTAGCTAGTCCTGTACAAAGACCATCTTTCACAGGGTTATAGGGCAGAGGGGGAAAGAATTTGCTGAGCTATTGCTGTAGGGGATAGGAATAGACAAAGATGAGAGACAGACAGATATTTCAGCTTCAATAGGAACTAATCCAAAGTTTTACTGAAAATTCGGTACTATTCCCCATGGATTTTTTTAAATAGTTACTTTCAGTGAGATCAAGAGAAGATTTATGTTGAATTTATCTCATTCCTATTAGTGGCAGCAGAGGAGATCAGTAACTTTTAAGGTCAGGGAAGTTTATAGACTGTCTTATCTTAGGTCCTCCAGAAAATGCCTGTTGGCTGCTCAGAGACCTGTGACTTGTAATTTCAGAGAATTTGGGAATTCTGCCTCTAACTGGCTTTTCCACCTGCAAGACCTGTCAGCTGCAGCACAACAGAAGCTCTCACGGTTATAGTCTGTAGCTGGAAGCTCCCAAGGAAGAAGACATTCTCCTTGGCTTTGCTTGCTCTTCTCAAAATATGATTTTCAGTCAAGGTTACAGTTAGAGGTGGTCCCAAAATAAGATCTGTAGAAAAATGAGCTAATGTTTGGGTCCAGGTACAGATTTTTCAGGTTTGAGACTCCCGATTTCTGTTTGTGGACAGGCTATGGTGGATGAATCGATACCATGATCCAGCTGCATTACATGGTCTCTTTCCAGATTTGTGCCTCCTGCCTCCAGCAAGACAGGGAAAGCCTTCCCATATGTGCGAGCCCAGGTTGTCTGTCAGCTTTCAGACTGGGCTTGCTCATGTTACATGGTGCTGTGTAGGGTCTGGAATGTGAAAGAGACTTTGGGTCACAGGTGAAATTTTCCAGCACAGGTACTGGTTAAGTTTCTCTGGTTACTAGATAGGGAGGGCAGCTGGGCCACCCTCTTCTGGGGGAATATTGAGTAACCAAGCTCTGGCCAACATCAGCGAGGGCTGCTGATACTTGGAGATACTTTGATGGAAGGAAGGCAGCAGTTCTCAGTATTTGGAAATAAGTGAGAATATAATCCTGGCCCATGTCTGTCATTGCCTTCTTGAATGGCCTGCAGGTAACTCATTTTATCTCATTTAAAGGAAGAGTGGTTACAATACTTGAAAGGGACTTGAGAAGTTGTGTCTCTGCTACAGGTTCCCTGTGGGGACAAGTCCCTTAGTCTTTTGAGGCAAGAAATAGGGATGGTTATGCCATTTCCCTACCTTCAGACTGTTTTCAGGAAAAATCCTGGATATGTAGGAGATTAAGGAGCCTCTTGTGTAATACAGGTAATAGAGCCGTGCTTGGATCTCTATTTCATGTTTTCTAGGATGGTGTAATACATGGCTTTAAGCTCAGTGAAATCTTGATACAAAGAGCTGATCACAGGCTTATGAAAATCTATTCTTAAAACCAGTCAAAGCAATCATTTCATAATACAAATGATAAAAGCATTGACATTTTCCAAACTGTATTGATTTTGCTGCTTAAGTGGAACAGCTATGGGGCTGAAGAGAGGTATTTTTGAGAAATGTCATTGAAATGGTGTGTTTGTTCTCTTTCTAAAGAGGGGCCCTAATTTTAAGACTGTTTGATTTCAAGTGGAAAAAAAAAAATTTAAAAAGCCTCACCCCCCCCAAGTTAAACATCTGATTTGGCAATCCCAGGACAAGCAAGGCAGGATGACCTATGGGAAATGTCAGGTACAGGGAAGGGGCAGGTCGGTCAGCCCCAGCTGGCACTGTGCAGGGATGGGGATGGGGACAGGGATGAGGATGGGGATGGAGATGGGACAGGAGCCGAGCACAGGAGGGCAGGGCAGGTCGGTCAGCTGGCACTGTGCAGGGATGGGGATGGGGGACAGGGATGGGGATGGGACAGGAGCCGAGCACGGGAGGGCAGGACACCAGCCAGCCAATGAGAGTGGCTGCTGCAGGGGTGGGGCACAGGCTGACCTTGCAGCACCACGGGTGTGGTGCAAGCCCCAGCCCAGAGCTGGCCAATCAAAGAGCAGAGCTGAGGCACCCCTGGAGCTGCTTCCCAAAACCTGGAGAGGTACAGCCAAGACCCAGCCTCTGTTTTAAAGGCCGGAAATCCCAAACCCTAATGAGACATGATGCCACTGATACGAGTTCAGGTCAATAGGATTTAAGTATTTAAACATTTCAGGCCATTTTGTAATTTGAAGGGAACGTTTCCAGCCCTGACCCTAAGTTGTCACTCCTGTTGACTTGCAGAACGACATCTACGAGTGGGTCCGGGACCACCGTGTCCATCACAAGTTCTCCGAAACGGACGCAGACCCACACAATGCCATGCGGGGCTTCTTCTTCTCCCACATTGGCTGGCTGCTCGTGCGCAAGCACCCGGATGTCATAGAGAAGGGACAGAAGCTGGACCTGAGTGACATAAAGGCTGACAAAGTGGTGATGTTCCAGCGCAGGTGAGTGGTGGGGTCAACCCTAGTGGGGAGCTGTGGGGAATGGAGCAGGGACACTGCAAACGGGCTGGGAACTCCAAGTGGCTTTGATGGAATGTGAGAGGATTGAGGGCATCATGTGAGAAATGTGACTCTTCAGCATGCCCAAGGCTTTGCTGTGAGATGAACTGTGAGAAATGAGCTGTGCCTCTACTATGGGAAGTATTTAGAATCTAGTGCTACCTCTAGCCCTCCCACACCCCTCTCTTGCCTGCCTACCCTGCAGCATCTTGCCAGCAGCAGGCTGATCTTCCCACCACAAAGTCCCCCCATGCCTGCTCGCCCCACAGCCCAGCTGCTGCTTTGGCTGGCCCAGAGCCCACACAGAGGTGCCTCTGAGACATCCTTGGAGATTGTACACCTTCCATGCCATGTCTGTGCCACTCTTCCTGCAGTCTTCTGGAGACAATATGGTGAAAGAAGGGTTGAAAATGGAGATGTGAGACAGGCAGTAACTGGGAAGGACAGTCTTGATTCACTGGTGCCTTGTGGATGGGGTATCTCTCAGCCATGTGAAGCTATACTGGGACTGATCCCCAGAGCAGATGAGCCTATCAGCAGGGCTGCAGGGATGTGGGACTGAACCCATACAGTAACCGGCCTAAGTCAGGAAGTCCCTAGTCCAGTCCCAGCATGATTTTTCTTGTGGGTTGTCAGAGTGGTTCACCTTCCTCTACTCCCAGTCTTCTAGTGTGAGAGAACCCACATGCTCATCTGTATGCTCATCTGTGCCACTTGCTTGCACATGTTGGTGGGGTGTATTCGTAGGCAGAGCCAAGTCTGCAAGGAGAAGTTGCAGCACTGGGCCAAAGCCAGAGAAAGGACAATCTATGGGACTCTGGAAGCATGGGGTTGCCTTTATGGGGACCAGAGCAGCTGAGAAGCAAATGACAGATGAGACCAAAAGCAGCAGCTGATGTCTGGACTCATGGTGATGGGGACATTGTTTTATGCATGTGTGAGGAGAGCAGGATTTAGTCTGAGTCTCTTGCCTGATGATAGGACTTGGGAGTCTCCAGGCATGGCATCCACACATCCAGAACAAAAGATACAAGGCTCAGGAGTGAGGCATTTCTGCACTTGATTTTCCCTGGATAGCTGAGCGTGAATCCTCCAGATGGAGGACTGAATTCCTGTCCTGCCTCTGCCACTGAACACCTTCCTCCTGCTCCCTTCCTTTCCAGATACTACAAGCCCTCAGTGGTGTTGCTGTGCTTCACACTGCCAGCTGTAGTGCCCTGGTACTTCTGGGATGAGTCCATCGTCACCAGCTTCTTCATTCCAGCCATCCTGCGCTACACCATAGGGCTCAATGCCACTTGGCTAGTGAACAGTGCCGCTCACATGTTTGGCAACCGGCCGTATGACCAGAACATCAACCCACGGGAGAACCCCCTGGTCAGCCTGGGGGCCCTAGGTATGTTCAGCATCTGTGTCTTTGCTGCAGGGGGACTCTAGAACAGGGACTGCCTCTTGGGGCTGCAACTGCTTCTAGGAATTTCTATGAATCCAGGTGTCCCTATTTCCCCTGCACCCTTTCCTTCCAGCCTTTGCATCTGGAGGTGTTTCCCATGCTGGCCAGTGAGTACATAAGGGCAGTGGGGTTATCAGCTCCCATCAGACTCTTTCCAGGCTGGAAAGGACTCTGCTACACTTAGCACCTTTTTATCTCAATAGCAGTATTTTATTTACCCTGCTCAGAGGTCTCTCTGCCATGTTCACTAGACTGAAAAATGTGTGCTGCAGTCACTGCATATCTGTCTGAGATTTGTCAACTTGAAAACCAGCAGATGCACATTTTGACATGTTCTCAGGACAGATGGTGATTTTGGGGGTACTTAAGGATAAGACAAGCTAAATGCTTTCATGTTTTTTCCTGAAAATTTGGAGATCTAGGAAAGTACATCCCAGCATCAGCATATGCCCTTATCTGTTCTCCCAAGCCTAAATCTGTTTTGCATCACTGTACATCACTGGGGCTCCACTGATTTCCATCACCAAAGGATCTGCTCGTGGGTTTTTAGTAGCAAGGGGTTTGAACTGCAGAGATTCAGGGGTAGGAGCAGAAGTCGAGGCAGTGTCTTTGAAGGGGTGAGCACTGAAGCCAGTGTTGACAGTATCCAGAACAGATGGTGGCTGACTGGTGTAGATTGCTTAGTAGAAGTGTGTGTCTGCTTTTTTCCCCATCTGGAAATGTCCTTTGGATTTGGCATTAGCATTGCCAGTGCTGTAGGAGTATTGATTAGCCTGGTTTGTTGGGGACTTGCTGCTGGTCTTGCTGGTAGCTGAATTAATACTAGAAGATTTCTTGTGGTGGCAGGGGAAAAACTATTAGGAATCCCTGGTGTTTTGGTGCAGCTAGGGAGCCAGGGACTTTCACCGTTCCTTGCCACATGCTTGTTTTCCTCTAAAGCACCTAAAGTCCTCTATGATTGTCATTGCCTCATTTGGGCCAGCCCTGGCATGCTGGGTCATGCCCAAATGAGATGGGGTAGATGGTAGAAGGGTGAAGTTGGGCTGAGAGGAGAGAGGAGCCTGGACTCAATCCAGAACCTGTTACAGGAATGTGGTGCTTTGGGCCAAGATAAAGGGTCTATCACCTAGAGGTCTGCAACATCCTCTCCTGGTCGTGTTTTTCAGGAGAAGGCTTCCACAACTACCACCACACTTTCCCCTATGACTACTCCACCAGTGAGTTTGGCTGGCGCTTCAACTTAACCACGGCCTTCATCGACCTCATGTGCCTCCTGGGGCTGGCCAGCGATCGCAAGAAGGTCTCCAAGGAGGTCATCCTGGCTCGGAAAATGCGGACTGGAGATGGAAGTCACAAGAGTGGCTGAGTTTCTGCTCCCTTTCACACACACATCCACACCTCTCCTTCCTCCTTCTTCTCCCTTTCTCCCTTCCTGACCCCTCCAAACACGCTGGACAAAAGTTCTGTTTACTAACTACTGAATAATGCTACCAGTTTGCTTAAGATATGATAATGAGTCTTAACGCCCCCCTCCCACACTGCATTTTGCGTGATGTATTTAAGATCTAGGACTCTGCCTTTATAACACAAGGCCACCCTTTCCCTCCTCTCCTTTTCCTTTCTGTTTTCCTCTCCAGCCTCTCTAACCTGTCTCCTGCTTTACATTGTCCCAGTCTCTCCCTGGAAGAGAAGCTGGTAGGAAGTGGCCTGGGGAGGCCCATTGCAGGTGGCTATGTACCATTGAGTTAAGGGAAGCCAGTACCAGCCAGATGAAGAGTTGAGCCAAAGACAGTGACCTTCTTCCCACCATCTTCCCCCCAAAGTTTCTGCCACTGTCCCTCCTCTTTTCTCGAGGGCTGCTAACAGACATGACATGGCTAAACTGCTCTTCCTGGGAGAAGCAGCCCCATCCCTTGCTCTTGCCATCAGAAAGAAGAGTTGTTTCTTTCCAAGACGTCTCTTGGGAAGTGTTCTCCCCTGCTTCTCACCACCTAGCCACTCTGGCTGGGGTGAGGAGAGTGCCCAGTCTCTCTCAGATCCCTAGCCAGGTCCACCAGTGGCTGAGGGATGAGGTAGCAGCAGTGGGCACTGAAGGGGGAGCGCTGGTGGCCTTAATTCCTACTCCCTCTGGTGTCACAGCCTCCCTCCCTGCACTGCCCTCTGTGCCATAAGGGACTGAAGGCAGAGCATGGCTCTGGGCTCCACGGCTGTTTTGGAGAGCCACAGTGAGGAGGAGGACGGCTGGAGGGGTGTGCTACTGGCTGCCAAGGGGCAGCACCAGCCCATAGTGAGTTTTGTTCACCTCCACTGCTGAGATTTTTGCTGGCAAATAGGACTTTGCCAAAATGGAGAGGAGGAGAAGGATGTAAACCAAAGCTCCACCTCTGAGTCAAGCTGCTTTATGTGCTGGAAGAACAGGGTCCCTTCTGGATGGCAGGCAGATGTGTGTGCCTGCCCTGCAGATCCACATCCTGTGCTGAGCACAGGGACAGGACAAGGGAACACCTGCAGGTTAGGGAGGAGTGAGGGTGTCCGCAGGAGCAGGCCTTTTCATCCTCAGGGGCTCCACTCAACAAGTGCCTGAGAAACACCAATGTGGGGCCAGGTGGCACAGGGGGCTTGAGGAAGTTGAGACCTCAACGTGAGACACTGCCACCAGTGTGAGCTACCTCTGGGCTTTCTTTCCCAGGGTCCGCTGTGTTGGTTTTCCATTCCCTGCTGCCCAGAGGGAGTGGGAAGGAGAGACAAAAACAGCTCCTCGTTAGTCCCTTAGCTTGCCTCCCAGCCCCCTCAGCGAGCCATCTCGCCACCTTGCTCCTTTGCCAGCAAGACAGGCAGCGAGGGTGGCTGAGCCTGCAGAAAGGTCAGTTACATCACTGAGCCGATGTGGGCATGCAGCTGGAGGGTGCTGGGGAAAAAAGTCCATGTGGGTGTTGTTTCCTGCAAGTTGCAGACACCAGCTTGAGTTCACGCGGTCGGTTACGTTCTGGATGTTATGGCCTCACTCCCCTCACTGAGCTGAACATGCTTTTTCCCCCTTAACTCTCCTAGTTATTATTAATTTTTATTACTATTATTATCAGTTGTAGCAATAGTATTGTTTTTGTTGCTTCAATGCATCAATTGGAGCTGGAGGAAAGCACAAGAGGTAGCTGGAACAAAGCGATATTGGAGTGGGGTTTGCAGCATCTCCCTTATTCAGGCAGGCCAGGGAAGGCAGAGACAGAGCAGATGCCAACTTCCTCACCTCAGCTCTGCCACGTCGCAGCCAGGGAAGCTTCACAGGAGCGAGTGTCTGCAGCTTTGCTTCCTCCTGCTGCAGTGAAACTCGCCAGGAGCCAGGATAGCTCTGTGATATTCTTCTTAACAAGAACACACTTGTTACTCAGAAAATGAGTCCATCTCCTCACCTTCCCCTCTCTGCCACCACCATGACCTTGTTTTCGCTCAGCAATGGGACCCTTCAAGGTTTGGAGCCGTAAGGAGTGATGTGGTCTCCAGCCAAGAGGAACAAGGACAAATGGAGAAGAGACTCCTTCAGCTCCTGGTTTCAGAAGACAGCATCCTTACTGCTGTGAGGCTCTTGACTGCCTGGGTGCTGGCTGGAGCAAATTGAGTTGTGGCTAGAGCAGTATCCTACCATGTGAAAAAAAAGAAAAAGCCCTCCAAAAAAAGAGAAACACTGTTAGCTCTGTAATTGTGGGATGACTTTGCTCTAATGTAAACCCCTCTGAACTTGTGGAAGTCCCCAGAGAGGACGAATTTGCTCCAGCCAGTAATTTGAAAGGGGTGTGGGAAGGGGAGAAGGGGAGAATGACTTCCTTGCTCCTGGTGCCCTTAAGGTGTAGTGTGACACACCCTACAGTAGAGATGCATGCTGTGAAATGCAGCAGTTTTTCACATCCTTTCAGCAGAGAAGCAGGGCTTGACATCGAGGGTTCCTTTCAAATTTCAAGTGCTGATTTGGGTCCAGAATCGGGAATGAGAGTGGAAGTTGAGGAGCAGTAACCAAACAGTCCTGGTGTTTGTCCAGTCACTTTACAGGTAGATTGGCAAATATCTCTGGGTGCCTTAAATCTTTCTTTAATATACATAGAAGTATTGACAGCTATTTGCCGTTTTGGTTTTTTTTTTCTGAGTTATGAACATTCAAGGGGTTTCTTAATTATTTAATTGCCTACATTGAACTGTGGGTGCAGATGATTTTGAATGTATTTGAGTTAGAATTTTTGTTAGACTAAGAAACAGATACAACACTTTAACTAGAACTTCATTTGAGATATATATATATACCTATAAATATATATATATATTTTTTGGTGGCATGTTTGTATCCTGGATGTATGTTTAGCTTAAACAAGTCTGTGAAAGGTGGAAGCAGAAAAAGCAGCAGTGGGACCTCATGGCTAAAGCAGCTGGGACCTGTTCCCAGCTTAACAACTCGCTCACTGCGTGATTTGGGACAAAGTCACTTAAAAACGCTCCGTGCCTCCGTTTCCCTGTCTGTAACAGGGGGTTATGCCCTGCCTCCCAGAGGTGTGGTGAGGCTCGCTGCCGACCAGCCGAGCACAGGAAGGAGCCGTACGAACCACACACACCACTGCTGGCAGAAGCATGGACTGGTTTGTTTTCCAGAACTGCTCCCAGCCCTGCTGGTATTGTGAAGAGCAGAAGTCCAAGTGTTGGGTGTTCAGGGAAGGATTGGAAAGTTGAATCTGCACATTGTCTAAGCTCTGTCACTGTTGAAATGTGAGTAGGATACGATTTTTCACAGCTTAGGGATTTCTGCATAGTAGTATCTCTGTTTTGTGTACTGGAAAAGAAAAAAAAACCTTTTTGAAATAATTTCTACTAATACGGAAACAGACATCTGGTTGTGCTGATCTGAAATTTTATTTGTTCATAATAAAAATGATAAATGTTACTTTAAAACTTGTTGGACTGATGACATGTGGGCAGGGTTTGGTAAAGCACAAGATGCTCCATCAGGATGGGGAATGCTGTGCCTTACTGTTTCCAAACCCCTCTCTCTTCCAGGAGAACCACGAGAAAAAAGCCTCTGGCTCTTTAAGCATCATGAATGAGTGGATTATAATGGCTTTCATACTCCAGCGCAGGCCAGGCAGGCACACCCCGCCAAGGCTGCCCCTGCGCCTGGGGTTACTGCAGGTTAATTCCAGCCGGGGCCCCTTGCCAGGGCCCTGTGGCTGGCGGACACACATGCGGCACAACACGTAATACCGGCAGCCGCCTCCCGTCAGGCGGGTTCATCAGCCTCAGTGAGGGGAATTTTCCTCATGCAAGAGCGAGCGCCCCTGCTTCTCCCCACCCCTTTTGCAGCTGGAGGGAAGTGAAAGGAAAAGGGGGAAATCCCCATACCAAGTATTACTTTAATTGATAGTAGCTTCCCTGCACCCCCACCCAAATGCCTTTTGACCATAGTGGTAAGGCCATCTCTGCATGGCACCAGCTTGCTCCATGCACAAGCAGGCAGAGGGGATGGCCTTGTTTGTGGCATCTTTGCCACCTGCAGCACACAGGGACCCCTGATCCAGCCCATGTTTTCTGGCACTGCCAGACCCTTGCAGCTGGGCATGCTGAATCCCTTGGAAAAACAGGCCTGTGCTGTGGTTTCCAGCTGCAGCTACTGCTGCTGGGAAGCCCTTTGGGTCGGGAAGCCAGAGCCAGCGCACTGCAAATTGGAGCAAGGGGGTGAAGAGAGAGTTACTCAGACAGAAGGTTGAGGTTCTTCCAGCAGCTGTGTTCTTCCACCTGGAGGTATGTGACCAGCCCAACCAATTTGACATGTGGCTGCTTTGAGCTGTAGAAAAAAGCAAACCAAACGCTCCTGCTCATCAGCTGGTCACAGCAGTACGTCCCTGGAAGTGACAGAGAGGTGCTGCTTCTGGTAATCTGGTGTACTCTTGATCCCAGCTATGACAGCGCAGCCCCTCCCAAAAGAAGTGAAACAGACAAGGCAAGTCAAGTCTTCAAAACTCCTGATTATTCAG
This sequence comes from Aleadryas rufinucha, assembly GCA_013397815.1. Classification (NCBI taxonomy): domain Eukaryota; kingdom Metazoa; phylum Chordata; class Aves; order Passeriformes; genus Aleadryas; species Aleadryas rufinucha. The sequence continues at coordinate 326,674 of VZTH01004896.1, forward strand.
CCAAGCCTAAAAATAAAGTTAATGATCCCTCTGTCTGGATTTCATGAGTGCAACTCCAATGGCAGCCTCTCCCTCTTCGTTAAAGACTGTTATTAAATCCCCTGCCCAAAATATGTTTTCCTACACTATCAAGCCCTTCAGCAGTGCCAGCTCAGCATTTTTAGGTCATTGCCTGGAAGCATTTCATGCACAATCATTCCTGGTTTCCTATGTAGTCTGCATATTTGGGTTGCAATTCCAGTGCACCCCAACTTTGCCCCTCTGAAAATCTCCCACCTACCAGAGAAGGAGAGGGAAAGGAAGAGTTAATGTACAAGCCAGCTCTGCTGGGTAGGAGAGAACAGGCAAACAAGTGCCTGCTTGTTCAGACCCAAGGGAGGGAGAGCAGGGCGGGCTGCAGGCTGTCAGGGGAGAGTTTGCTGCATCTTTTCACTCTGAACACAACATGCAGAATATGCCAATGTGATCTTTAGGGAAGATCAGGTTCCAGCTGCAATCCACTCCCCAGAGGTGGGATGCAGTGAACACAGCTGTGAGGAACCCAGAGTGTCCAGCTCAGGACCCTGGGAGCAGGACCAGGGAGGGTCCCCAAGGGAGGGTGCCCAAGGGAGGGCAGCAGTCCCCCCAGGAGCTGCCCAGGAGCAGCACTTGGTACCAACTTTGCACCAAGCCACGTGCTCCAACCATAGCGAGAAAGCACCAGCTGCTGCTGACCCGCCATGAGGGCCCCACAAGCCTGTGGGGACTTTCGGAAGGAGACAACAAAGTCCCGGGAGAGCACGTGGGGGAGATGGAACCACAGCCGCCCTGCAGAGCAGATCGATGGATGGAGTGGCATGTGCCGAATGCCCAGTCCCCTCAGCCCAGCCCCTGAGGGAGCTCTTGTCCCGGGGGCCGTGGCAGCGCTCCGTCCCGCGGCTGCCATGGCCACAGCGGGGCTGTGTGGGCAGCACGGGCCCCGGGGCAGCCAGGGGCCCCCGCAGCCGGGGAGGCCGGGCACAACCAGCGCCAGCTGACGGTGCAGGGCCGGGACGGGGGGAACACCCGCAGTGGGCCGGGCTTCCCCGGGGTTACTGCCGGTCACCGGGCCCCGGAGCCGCGCGTGTGCAACAGCCCACGGCGCCTGACCGCGCCGGGCCAATCCCGCCCCGCCGCCCGGCCCGGCCCGGCCCCGCTCCTGCCCTGCCCCCGCCCCATTCCCAGCTCCCATCCCCGCCCCGCCCCACCCCCCCCCCAGCCCGTCGCTGGACTTTCTCAAAAAAAGCACAAGATGCTGGAGTCGTGGGAAATGCTAGCGCGTCAACTTGTGTTTAAAAATGAGCTCCGGTTTTAGCTTTAAAAACACAGTCTGAAAAATCCGGGAGGCAAAAAAATTGCAATTCAGCATGCGTGTGGGCGCATGTAGTCACACTCAAATACGGACACATATATACATACATAATCAACACGAAAGTATCATTCATAAAGCGGAATACTTAGATTTGGGATGGAGGCTTAAAAGTATGATTTTCCTACATATAAATGTAAGCTGTGTTATAATCTGGTCGTTTTGTAACTGTATTTTGAAAGCTGGCATCACATGAAGACAATCAAATCCTCACTCACTTGGATTTCTTAAGTTAAAATAACCAACCTTGTAAAACTGTGTCTTTTATTTCTTTTTAAACTGCATGGAAAGATACAGCACTTTGCAGAACAAATAGTATTTCATAATAGAGACCACAGTGACAACAGCTCTTACATGCCACTTTGGCTTTGTAACAAACACAGCTGCTTGTTTTACATTTTTTTATTCAGTTCTCCTAAAACAGCTTTTCACAAAACTCTGGTCTTTATCACTCAAACAGAAGAACTGCTTACTCCTTTTGAAAATACCTATGACCTTCAGGCACCTTATATGCTGACTAAGTGGTCATTTTGATAAAATTATCTAAATACTTGTTCCTTCATCTACAGAGAGGTCTAACATTCTGTCACATTTACACAGTCATACAAAATTAAAAGTTTCTAAGCTAATCACACAATTCTGGTAACCCCTGCCATGTGACTCTTAATATTCAGAAACAGAAGGAGACTTACACAATCATAATATTGCTCTTCTTCCTTGTCTTTTTGAGTTGCTTAATTAAATACTGGTAATTCAAATATCACGCATTTTACTACCATATTATCAACTAAAATAGATTTGGCCTGATCCTGAATCCTGAAGAAATTATGCTTGGAGACATTGTTCTTGGGTGATCACTGGTAAGTGCATCATTAGAAAACTAAGATAATTAATTTTAAAGCCCTGAAAGACTACAACTGTGACTGAGGTCAAGATGTTTTCTCACCTCATGCAGGTGACAGAGCGTCGGGCTGCCCTGCACTCACCTGTTCACTATCCCCCTTCAGCCAAAAGTCTTTCAAGATGACTTAGAATTCATGTGTCTCTTTTCACAGGGCAAAGATGGTGGGGACACGTTCCAATTAACTTCAGCAATTTTAAACATGTGTGAAATCCACTTTGGTTAAATAAACATCCTCTAGTCAGGGGAGACAGGGAGGCGGTGCCCACAGTGACTCACAGCAGCAGTCTGTGATACCTGTTTTAGAAAAGGGTGAATCATCTGCTGGTGGTGCATCTGTAACTTCTATATACGGATACTTGGATTAGTTTTTGGATGCCTGTCTTTTAGATCACGAGTTTGGTGCAATGAGTTCCACACCTGGATTTTAATGACGAGAGCCCTCAACTCTAAGCATGGGCTCTGAGTGCTCAGAGTGAGACACATGGCATCTGAGGCATCTTGGTGGCTTTGGCCTATGACTAAGCTTCCTTGTTTGAAGCTAAGGAGGTTTAAAACACCCCAAGAATTACTGGAAATTTGAAATGCACTTGACATGTAAGAGTACTTTTTTTTCTACTGGGGGCGATCAGCTTCTGGAAAGTGTTTCCATAGGATGTCATGGCAGCAGACAGCATCAACAGGTTCACCAAGGCTTTAGGGAGATCACAGCAAACAAGGTCCATAACCAGATGCTAAAAGCAGAGATGTGCCCTCTAACACACATAAAAGTTTTGTGGACACAGGTCTGAGTGGAGCAGACCTGGAACAGCCTCAAACAACTTGCAGGCTCTCCTTAAACAGCCTCTCTGGCTGCCACTGATGGAAAATATGGTATGTCAGGCAGGTACAGCAGCATCAGGAGTAGTTGCCAGTAGTTGCCCTGCTCTAAATTCTGCTTTCATGACAGCACCTGTTGCAGAGGGCTGGAATGACTGTGGGGCCCACGATCCCACCCAGCTTTGGAGACAGCACTCCTATTCCTCCACATCATTCCTTCCAGAACTTCCAGTTCTTTTCCCTAGGCTTTGTTTGAGCACTCCAAGCCTCTGAGAAGGCCAACCATCAAGTTACCAAGATGTTTGATGGCACATAATAAATATTGAATCTTTGGGAATGAAGCTCATAACTGAGTTTGCCACTCCTGACTAACAAGCCCATCTCAGACTAATTAGTTCTTCAGACTAATGACCACTTAACATGCTGGGATTGATTTTGTGGAAGATACTGCAGACATGAGAGTGTTCAGGAAATAAGTCTCTAGAACTGCTAGTAACAACACAGTAGCTTTGTGTTAACATTTGTGTGGGATTTATTTTCTGTGTTTATGAGATTTTTTCTTTGTCTCTACTCTCTCCAGTGCCAATCAAGCTGAGTCATATTCAGGCAGAGCGTAAGAGGTTATAATAAAGAAGCATCAAAAAGAGAAATTTTTGTTTCACAACTAGCTTTAATTTGGATTCAGAAAGGTGAAAAGTTGAAGGAAAAAATTTACAAACTTTTTGGATTTATCGGAAAACAGACAAAAAGCTGTGATCTCCCAGCTTTCTTGTGTGGTTGATTGTTCATGAGGCAGTTTCAGCCTTAAGTGTTTGCCTTCCTTTGTCTTTGATTTGACTCCTTCCATTCCACATAATAGTATATAAGATCACCACCTTTGCACACAAACACAGCTGAAGAGTCTTTTCCAAGCAACATCTAGAAGCATTTCATTTTGAAAATACCCAAACCAGGGTATTTCAAACCAGGAAATTATACCCAAACCAGGAAATTTCAAAATGTCCAGAACATCTTTTTTCTCCTTCTGGTTTCAAACAATGTTTCAATTATGATGACCGCATTTTCTGCTGGCAGGTGGCCCCCTCAGTGGAATTTATCCAGTCAGAAGGATGATGCAGATTTATATGCCTTGGGCTGGGCCAGCCTCAAGTCTGAATCACTACTAGTGAATTTGTTTGGTTCCCACTCTGCTGTTGACTTCCTACGTGATGCTGTGCAGGTCTCTTAATCCTCCAGGAACTGGGAAAATTTTGCTTTCCTCCTTCCCAGGTTTTCTGCTGTGCTCTGTGGACAAAAGACTTCATGTTCCACATCCAGCACAGGGAAGCCAGAGCATGGTTAGGGATGTTTTAAGACAAAGAACCGTCATAGAAACCTTCCATCTTACCTGCTCTACTGAGAGTTCAGCCATTCCTGTTTCTCTGAGGTTCACAAGGCAGGTCCTCGGGCCATCCCTCAGTCTTTGAGGAAAACCAGAGCATAGTATCCCATCCTTTGCAGAAACCCTTGCCATAATAAAACTCCTGTGCAATGAAAGACACTGAAGCACTGAAACTAAAGCACTTTCTCCCAGAAGATGCATGTACAGGTTTTTCTCTCAAGAGACTCAAATCAGTTTCGATTGCACATTTAAACACATAATGCTTTTGAATGATTGACGGGTTAAGGCACAGCTCTCCTAGCTTGTTCTATGCCCTCATTCTTATCTGGATGCCTTGAGCTAACAGAACAGCACAGACTGATACTAAATGCTTCTGCCATGAGAACTGGACACATTTTATTTCTTAACAGCATGTTTACTGTCAGCTCCTTCTTCTCTCTGAGCAGGTACAGAACATACTGCAAGGATCACTAATTGCCTGACACATCTTTGTCAGTAAACCTGGCAGCTGAGTTTTCCCTGCCCTGGTGAGTTACTTTCATTCAGCTGCAGTATGTGTTGTGCTGTGATAGATTTCTGTTTGGCTGGAGAAACACTTCTGCATCTTCCGCCCAGTGCTGCTCTGCCACCCAGCAGCAGAGCCACTGGGCTGGGACACCGGAGAACTCTAAGCTCAGCCTCTTTGCACTTTAGTTGCACCCTAAAGATACACCTCCTTCCCATGTGGCCAGTACATACAGACATTTCCAACCCAAATGTTTGCCTGGGCAGAGTGTATGGTGTCAGTGCCAATGGCCTCCGGCCTTCTCTGGTCCCTAAGAGATAGGGCAGAGAGCTTTCCTGGCCTCATGGCATCAGCTCTAGCACAAGGGTGGTACCACACACACCCTTATAAATGTGCTTGCTGTTCACTGCCAATGTTTAAGTGCATAGGACTGCTCAAGGCACATCGAATAGTAAATATTTATATGATCAGTCTGTGATCAGGTATTGTATCTTTAACACAAACCCCACTTCAGAGCACATTAGCTTATTAAATGCACTCAATTCCCTTCTGTGAGGTCACTAATGGGGAGAAAGGACTGATTCCTGGTCATGAGGAGGCCACAGTGCAGCAATAAAAGAGAGCAGTGCTCACTTAGAAAGTGAGATAGCTTAAAGATAATTACCCTCATCCTCAGTGGAAAGTACTGAGACACTCTAGATTAGCTGGCATAGATAAAGCACCTCCCAGTAAAAGCTCAGATTCATAACTACTGAAAAAGTGCCTCCTTCCTGATGTATTTGCAAATGCCTTTTCCATGGCTGAGAGGACAGGGTTAGGCAGCTCTTCCTGTTGGGGGAGATAGGGACACTGATACAAAAATGTTCTTACTGCAAGATAGCGATTACGAGAGTACCATCGCAGAGAAACCGGCAGCAGAGGCTGAGAAATAACCTGGCTGCCAAAGAGCTGTTTGACTGAACCGGCAGGGAAAGGTGGGTGGGAGCTAATTCCAGTTAAGGGCATGACAGGTAACAAATGCTTTAGTTGCCACGGCTGGCAGGGTGTCTGTCACAGTGACAAACAAATAAAGAAGAGAAGGCACTTGGCACTGCAAACCCCCAGCAAAGACAATGCAGAGCACGGTCTGTCAATAAGGGCTGCACATGCCTCTGATTTCCCAAATGACAACTCTGTAGTAAGCTGGGTAAGAAACCTGGCTTTGTGAAACAACCTGTAGCACTTCACTTAGCACTTAAATCCACAGCTAGAGACTCTGCTTCACTGACATACCAGCATGGCTTTTTCACACTTTCCTGCTGGTTTATACTTTTTACCATACGATACATAAGCTACCACGTTTTAAATTTATAATTCTGTATAGGACTTCTGAATGCTTTTGAAAACTAACAGAAAATGCCAGTGATGGAAAGACATGGAATGTATGCTAACCTACACACCTGCTGACTTCACCTCCACCATCAAAGGTAATAGCTACACATTCAGCTGTCTCACACAGCAGCACAGCCCTCTCAGTTTTCTCCACTGTGCTATGTGGTGAATGAATTTACTAATTCAGAATGTTTCTGCATTTTGGTTCCTCCTAAAAAGCCCATTCCCCCTGTTTCCCTGGTTACACTACTCAGATCCCCCTGTGCATCCTGGTTCCCCTGCTGCTAGCTGTAATGTCGATCAGAGCATCAGGCTGCTGATAGATCAGATCCACTGGGTCTGCTGCAGTTGCACTGAAAGTCAGCCCTCCAAGTAAGACAAGGAACATGATCTGAGGGATCCTGCAGTAGGGAAGGGCCCATGTAATGGTGATCAGGTGCCCTCAAACTTCTCTATCTCAGTGCTCCTTTAACCCAACCCTTATTCCCATCCACTTTGACTTTTCAGGACAGGAGCCTCTTCAGAGGGCCAGACTCCATGGAGGTGAAAAGACAAGGCTGGATTTGGGAAGAATTTTGAAGCACTCACCCCTTTCCTTCACTGCGGGCACCCAAGATGGTAACACTCCTTTCTCCAGGCTTGCTGGCTTGCTTTACATTCAGGTTGGCCAGCTCCACACCAACTACAGCTCAGACTTCTTTGGAGATGCTTGCTGTGCAGCCAGCAATAGGGTTTTTCCTTTCAGCAGCAGAAGACCAAGACACATCTGGGTGAGACCAGGAAAAGCCAACCAGGAGCACTAGCAAAGGCACCAGCATGAGCCAGTGCTGCTGAAAAAGGAGCCAGGCTAATTGAGACTTGCTAAAGGAGCAGACTGTCTCATTACCACATGTATAGGAAAGCCCCAGCAAACCTATTCACGAGTAACCAGCACTGCATGCCATATGGCTAAGATCCCACAGAGCTCCCTCCTAGTTTGAAAGCTTGGGCCATGCCACTCTGTTAAGTTTCCATATAGGGTAAATTGTTGTCTACTGGGTGCCACACAGTTACACTGCTCCTCCTAACCCTTCTAGGGTCTGCAAAGAACTCTGTTCTTCACCAGCAGCTGGGCTGGACATTACAACACAGCTGTCAGAGGAGGTTATCACTCCATGTATGAGAGAGCTGGATCACCAGGGGGACCCCAACCAGCCTGCAAAACATGAAGAGGAGCTGTGGCAGGGAGTCTTTCTTTGTGTCACATGCAGGCTCTTAAACCAGCTGGAGCAGGTAAATGTCAACTCCATCCACAGAAAGATGACAGCATCAGTGTGCTCAAGTAGTGGTATCCATCCAGCTTATTCCCAATGAATTTGAGCCCACCTCATGCCACAGTATCACATATTCTGCAGAGGACATATATGTTCCACCACCCCCTGCCAGTTAAATACTACCTCCTGATATCATAGAAGCCCCCTTTGTGCAAGTTTGTATGCTTCTATAGATTCAGATGGAGAAATAGTTACCAGGAAATATTACAGGCCAAAGTCAAGACAGACATATGTTAAGACAGTATGTGAAAGTTTCCTAGGGGCTGATAAGATGCAGAGATAACTAATCCTCATGAAATTATAAACTTAGACCATCAGTGTTTAATGGTGTACAAGGCTACCAGCACACATTAGCACCTGCAACAGGTTGTATAACCTGGATCACACCCAGGAGGGCAGTGGCTGCTCTACACAGATTAAGAATGCGGAGTTATGTATACAGGTGGTGAAACACAGTGCCCTCTGAAGGAATTTCTGAAGACCTACCCAGAAGGCAGTGGTGCGCCAGGATGACCTTCTGCTTCCAAGCGTTCACATTGGGATTGGCCTTCTAATGACTGCTCCTGCTAATGAGTGAACCTGAATGAGTGGTGTGTTGTGTGAATAGTTACCTGCTTAACTAATAACACCTTGATTCTATTAACAACAGCAGCTAACAAATAAAAAATATTTTAAGAAATAGCAGTTGTAATCTGTGTTTTCCCCTAAGAGTATTCCATATCAAAGAAAAAAGGATCTTATATTAACTGTTTGGGAAAAACATGTTGAAGACAGTGTGGCACTCATAACTCTTCATGGTGGCACCTTCAGATGCAGCTAGGCCAGACAGTGCTAGCACAGAACAGCTTCTATGACCAAATATGACTGGTCACAGAAATGGTTTGTGGAAAGCCCAGTGAAACACATGCTACTGTTTGCCAGAGAGAATTAGTGGCTGTGGGGAACATGTTCCTCCTCCTAAAATGTACTGTAGGAAATGAAGTCAAATTCAGCCCTGTGGAGGGACTTGACAGGAACCGCGTGCATGCCTGTAAGGGCTAGATCTGTTCAAAGGGAGAAGGTTCCACGTAAGAGCCAGCTAAGTGCTTTCTGCTCTATCACTCACACATTGTCTTCTCTTCATGCTTCAATGCATGGCTGGGGACCATGAACTGGCAGACCCAACTCTGCCACTTAGTCACTCTGCAAACATGGGCACTGCTCAAGTCTGCTGTTTTACTAAAGCATCTCCATAGGTAATGCCTTGTGGCTTCCACAGATGTCCAGAGAATCTGAGCAAACTCAGCACTTCTAATGCAGAAAAGTAGCAAGTGTTGAAAGTCATGCTGCTGCAAATAAGTAAGACCCATGACAATTTATATTGCAAGTCTCCCTTTTAATCTGCCTCCAGGTAATCTGGATTCCAATCTCTCCAGGGCGGTCAAGTTTGTACCTCCAATTAAAGAACAGCCAGATTTTTCCATCTATAAAAAGAATGTGAGGTTGTTTGAATAACTGTTGCAACAAAACTAGCTTTATTCAGTCAGACCAAAGGTATCCTCTGACTAACCACCACCAGCAGCAGATGCTTTGAGCCCTAAAGAAGAACAGCCAGGTTATATCTGGACCTCTATTTTTAATAACTACCAATAACCTCACCTTCTGTGAAGCACTCCTTCCATGTAAGGCTGAAAGATTTGAGCAGATCACACAATCTTGCAGCTTCTACCCCAGAAAGAGTTTATAACCCAAGAGGCAAAAGCCCCATCTACAAATGCAGGCACAGATCTGCCTTGCAAGAGGCAGCCCAGAGCATTCATGGCAAAGTTGAGAATAAAATACAGTGTCTTGCCACTAGGTTATATTTTCAAAACTATCTGTCCAAAACATGATGGGAGTGATTAAACTAAAGAAACAAAGACTTTGACAGACAAAATTTCCTTACAGATTTTCTGGCGCTGTTTCAGCCTGATCACTGAAATCCCTCACGCACACCTGACCTCCAGGTGTGCATGAGCCCAGTGCTAACGCATACCCAGCTGATGCACCACTCAAGCAAAACTTTCTGCTTGATGAGGCTATTTCCTATTGCCTCCAGTAACTCCTTCAATACCAGTACACTGATATCAGCAACATTATGATTTATTAAGACATGGAAGAGAGTTTTTCCAGTGTTTCCCCTCCCCCACCATTGTCATCACTGATGAGGTCCTGGCTTTGAGAGCTTTCTGGGTGCTGGCAGCTGGAGCTGGCAAGCTGTGGTCAGCAAACATTTGCAATCAGCAGCTGACTTCCCACTGTCACCTGCCTGCACAGGCAGACAATGAAATGCTTTGCTTTTGTGCCCAGCACCTCACTTTGAGGACAAAAGAAGGCCCCCCAGGCTGTGGGACCTCCTGAGCCTACACATTGCCTACAGCTGTTGGATTTGTTTGGTGCTCAAGTAAAAGAAGCCCAATTGTGTATGATCGAAGAACAGGGAAAGTGAGCTGGCTCAGCTACGCTTTAATGATATTAGTCATGAATTTTTACTCACTCAGTGTTCTCAATGCTTGCTTTCCTTTTTCCTCTAATCTCTTTCATCTGTGTGAAATGGGTGATAGCAGTCCTGAAAACTTTGCTTAGCTTTGTAACTTCCACCTCTGCCTTAGACTTTAAGGAAAGCCTTTGGGGTGTCAGCACCTGCAGAGCTAGAGGAACTAATTTCCAATCCTCTCTACCAGTGCCAAAACATTGTCAAATCCCCACACTTCAAGCAGAAGCCTCCCAACTTCAGAATGCAACATGCCTTTACCTCCCCCTGTGCACCAGCAAGTAGGATAGCTGATGGCATGGCTCCAGTGCCCACTAAAGCTTCCACACTGCTGCTGCCAGCAACCTAAACAGATGTCACCTCTTGTGGCATTTAGAAAGCCTTAGGGTATCAAGTAAGAGTTCTCCAAGGCTGTTTTGCCAGAAGTGCCAGAGGGGAGCCAGCAAGAACACTAAGATTAAATCCTATCACTTTAAGACTTAAATTAATTACAGGGCAAGGGAAGCTGTATGAGGTAATTTATATACCTACTCAAGTTAAACCCCATTTACATCCATTCCCTCCCCTCAGAGAAGTGTCTCTGGTCTGGCTCTGTATGCAACAAGGTGAGCATATCAGCTGCTCCATCAATAGGGCAGGAATTTCCAACTCCCCTGTACCCCTGTAAAAGTCTCATGAGGATTAAGATAATGTGCTTTTTTTCAGCTGATGCATAAAACATGAGCTGAGCTGGAGCGCATTCCCACTCTGCCACTGATCAGCTGAGCAACCTCAGCCAAGTCATCGTGTTCCTTCTTCACAAGAAGTACTCATCCCCACTGCACCTAGCCCTATGCAACAAACCCCTACTGCAGCCTGTGGTCCTGCTGCACCTATTAAAGGCATAACTGGACCTATCCTAGATGGCCAGAGGCTTGGCAGAGCATTTGGGTTTGAACCATCCACAGCCTATTTGATTCTGCAATCTTGATTAAGATCTTTTTGCAAATGAAGAAAAAAGTCAATTTCAGGTCCAAAATCCTTTAAAAATTTCACATCATTAAGTAATACAAAGATTTTCAAACTATTTGTTTGCCTAGTGATGAAAGAGCAGAGTGACTATAGCCACCGGCAGCCTTTCAGCTTGATACCTGCTTTTCAGATATCAGAGGAGGTATGATAGCTGTTCAGATCTAGTAGGGGTCCCCATGGACATTGTTTGAAGATTAAATTCTGTCATTTTCCCTCAGACCAGTTCCTGTCAACCACTGCAGGGACATGGTCACACTAACACAAGTGCCAGATTTTCTGTTTGGCTACATACACCAGGGAGTTGCAGAATCCTTGGCTGACCACAGAAACCTGAGAACAGTAACCCTCAGATACGAGCGGTGCCAGGCAAATGGCTGGTTGATGCACCCCCAGCACTCCGTGACTTGTGAGGAGCAAGGGGTTACTTAAGTGAAATGTCCTGACCAGGCACTGCCAGCACACTTACACTGGCTGAGGCTGACATCACCCAACCAAGATAGCAGGTCAGTGACAGACCTCATCCAAGGATGGCCTCAGTCTCCAGCACCTCTGATGGCACTTTCTGGTGCTCTGCCCCTCCACCCCAGTATCTGCGAGGTCATCAGCTGAGAAATACTCCTGGCTTGCTCAAAGAGATCCCACATCAGACCTGCTCTGGCATAGGGAAAAGCCTACAAATCAACTATTAAGATGTTCAGAGACCTAAAAAACATAGCTTTCCTATGAGGGCACAAAGGCACTTAAAGTAGCAGCTGTGTCTCCAGAACTAGTTCATAAACTTCTAGACTCTGATGATATCCCAGCAATAAGCAGAGAAATGCCACACAGAAGGTCAGACTACCATATCATCATCAGAAGAGAGAAATTCACAAGCCTTCATTGCAGGTAAGGCCAGGGACAAGGGCACTGCTCTCTGCAACAGCAGGAGACCCTAAACTCTCAAAAACATTTACAGGCACTGGGGCCTCAGGGTTACTTCAGGCTCCCAGTATCAGAGCCAAAAAGTTTCCTTTACGCTATCCAAAGCATACCTAATTACAGAAAATAGATAGAAACAAGGGAGAATTAAAAAAGGTAGGTCTCTACTCAACCAAGTATGCTTCCCTCCCTGAGAGCAGACCATGCATTGCTTTGCTCCCCTTCCCCTCCACAGTACCAGTTATAATAAGTAGTATTCAAATTCATCTGCTTCCCCTTTTCTCAAGCAGCTGCTTTACCAGCCTTAAACAATGGCCTGAACCACAGAGATTCTAAGCCTTAATCTCCAAACCTGCATTACAGTTTTGCTGCAGCTCACCTATTCCCTAGCACATATTATCAACACCCTATATACCCACATCCCCCCACTACCTCCGTAGTCTCCTTTTATAGGAAAGTCCAGCTGCTCAGCTGCCCTCCATTCCCTAGAAATCCCCCTACCTGGAAGGAGGGATAAGGCACAGCTGAGGCTCAGAGGGGGTCAATCTACCTTTCTTCAGCAGAGTAGTTTCCACCTTGTGCTAATTTCAGCATAAACTCTAAAATGCATGGGCTGAGCCCCTAACTATACCTGGAAGAAATTTATTAACACATGGCTGACCACAAGGGAATGATCTACCATCTTAGCCTTGCACAGAAGACACCCAGCCCAAGGCTTTTATATACAGGTGATTTTGGAAATCCTACCAAAGATAGTGTGAAGCACAGTTTTCAGAGGGTAGAGACTCTGGTTTTTTTCCAGAAATCAGAGATTTTATAACTGTTTTTGGTTTTTTTTTCCTTAGATGTTTTCTGAGTTTTGCCCTTGGAAACTCACTAGTAATTGCTAGTTCCTCAGGAATTCTGGCTTTTGTTCTGTCAAGATAACCCAGCAAAGTGGGAGGAAAACCAGCTCCAAATTAGCATTTAGCTGATGCTACAAACAACATATTTGGGGCCACCTTCTGCCAGTTATTATAGGGCTTAGCACATTTTGGATGTGTGTGCTTTGACTCACCTCAGATGAAGCCCCAGCTGTGTCTGCTGGTGGTCCAAGCCAGAAGAGTCACTCAGCTCTCAGTGAGAGGTATCACATCTAGGGCACGCTGGGTCTGAGGTCACAAGAGGACATAGCAGTGGACACAGTTCCCATTTGTTGGGACATCAAGGGCAGAAATCTCAGGGGACTGAGTGATTTTTTTGGAGGTCCTATAACCTCCCTTGAGGCACATAAGACACTTGCTCCTTTGGTGTTTGGGGAAGATCGTGGACTTGGTAGGATGTTGCTGAATTCTCTTCTACGACATCATTAATGCAGTTGCTTTGGGAGAGAAGGGGGAAGAGACCCCCAGTTTAGTGGAAATGCTGACAGAGTCCTGATATCCAGATGCTTCCTCTGAGAGAAGAACTTTGCTACTGGGGTCAGCTTAGCAAGCAAGATGCCATTTGATTAGTCAGTTGTTTTCTGACAGTCAGGCCAGAAATGATTGCAAACTGCTGTGCCTTTGGCCAGACATTTGAGAGATTGCCACATTATATATTTATTAAAGGAGTGAAGAAATCCGAACTGGATAAAAATAGCAAGGCTTGGATTAGAAAGTGGCTGGCAAATGAGGAACAGAGGTTCACTGTTGCTTCAGGATGCCTAGTGTTGCCAGGAAATCCTGCACAGTGTGGATATGGGTCTGTTGAGCTGGGGTGGAGGAGAAACATAAGACACAAAACTGGCCTGAGGAAGCACTACCAGGTCTTTTGGATGACTGACTGATGTCTTGGTCAAGAGAGGTAGTACACCAATGAAATAAACTCTCTCTGGTAGAGGCTGCACACAGATCCACTCTTTGCCGCCCAGCAAAGCTGGAAGACATACCCTTGGAGGTGAGGTACACAGTGGGGTCTGCTCTTCTGCCACACAAGATGGGCAGTTCAGTCTCTTAATGATGGTGAAACGGTATTAATGGTCCTCACACTACTTATGCTCAAAACCTCCCCATTAAAATGTTCTTTGTGAGATTTTTTTTTAGTCAAAAGGGAGTTTTCCTTAAGAACTGATACTTCCTATCTCCCGTGGTGTTTCTAGTGTGTACTTAAAAATGGAAAAGGGACAGGGGGGCTGGAGGGTACAGTCTCCTCAAACCTGTGTTTTTGCTCCCTCTTCAGATGGGTCGATTATTCTCTTGTAACGGAGGTACCAGGATGTTGCATGAAGGCCTTGTTGCCTTTGTTAAATCATGGGTCAGGCCTGTTACTTTGGCTAAGTAGAAAAGGACTGTGGGAAAGAGACACAGCTGAATTAGGGGTAGAAAAACACGCTGCGTGACTGTCGCGTGTTCACATCGTGGTGCATGGTGGTTGGCTGAATTATGTTTGTCATGCTTTAAAACTGTGTAAACTGATAACTGGCTAACTGCTTAAAAAGGCCAGGTTTTTGCAATAAAGGGGCTCTCCTTTGCACCTGCCTGGGGACTCTGTGTTGTTCTTTATCGCAACACCAGTTCATTCTCTGGTGCCAGTGTAGTATTAGTTCAGCTCTCTGAGGAGTTGCTCCCTGAAGAGAGCCACCACAATTGCTACAAAATTGCCCTTTGGTATCCCAGACTTGGAGTTAGGTTCTTATTCCTACTCAGAAGAAAGCTTCAGCAGGCAATGGAAATGGCATACACGTGTCTGAGGTGCAGCGCTGCCACTTGGAGGGCAGTCACCTCCACTCAGAACAAAGAAGTTACATCTTCAGTTACTGCAAAGACACAAAATGGTTTTATACATGCACACTTTCCTCTGTCACTTCTTATCACATGTCTGATCTGGAGTCAGTATGGCCAAAGGATTGTTCAGATAAATTGTTTCATATCTAGACTTGGATGCTTCTATTAAGATAATAAGTGAAGGCTGCCATCAAGATCAAGGTCTCCATTGTTTGGGGTGCTGTATCTCCACGCTATGAGACACCCACTGTCTCCAAAAGCTTACAGTCTAAGTAGAATTTGAATAGGGAGGGAGACTGAGGCATGTGAAAGAGGAATAATTTATCCATGATCAAAGGCTGAGCTGGAATTAGAAGAGCCTGTGTCCTGGGTGGGATCTGTTATCTCCTCTTAGCATAACCACCTACCAATGACTGACACCATCTGCAAATACTCATAAGAAAAAGCATCCCAGAAACAAGACACATGTAATTTCTTAGGACATTCTGTTCTTCCTCTGGTTACAATCCATGGGCAGGTAAGGGCTGTTCTGGCAGCTGCATGCAAGGCTTCAGATGTAGCAAAAACAGGCGGACCGTGGTTGTAAGAATGACTCCTGTCATATGCAATCATCTCTCAGCACACCCTGCGATGCTAATAAAAAAAATCCCTTCACAGAGTGCACAGTGTACATAATTAACTGGAGTAAGAGCTGAGGCAGCATCGCCATCCTGGAGTCAGACAGGGAACTGCAGGTGCAATGTGTCTGAATTACAGATTCCCCTTCGGTCACCCTGATGGCACGAGGTCTGAATTATGTTGCCATATTTCTGAAAACTGAGAAGAGGAAAGGTTGGACTCTGTCTCCAAGTAGGTACTGCAATCTGACAGTACAAAGTCTGGGAGTTAGCACATCTTTCACAGTGGCAATGAGTAAGGATAAAGCTACTTAAAGTACATTATTCTGAAAATTACCACCCTGTGATGGATAAATATGAACATTTGTATAAAGAAACTATATAAAAAGTTTCTTTTAATGTGGTGGTTGGCATTTTTTGCCGCCTCCTCTTGTGGCAATGAATACTTTGTCCTCCACAAAACAGGGCTCATTCCTACTTTGCATATGTTAATGTGAAACCAGTGCAAACTTTGCTGTTGATTTTCATTCTGACACCAGATAGAGGGGTGTCAGATTCTCATATAAATGCCAATGTTTGGGAAGAGCTGACTTCATACAGGATCTTCTTGTGCTCCTGAGGTAGTGCCATTCCAGTGTACTGGGGTCTCAGCCCACAGCAACCTCTGGCTGGAAGCCAGGATGTTCTTGCATCTTCTGCTATAGGGTACCTTCCTTCTCAGCAGTGATATGTTGTATGGGCACCCTCAGCTCCCTCTTCTTCTCCCTATTAGCAGGCTGGTCTGTTTTCAGCTGGTCAGTTTTCAGCTCAGATGTACCATATGAGACATCATTTGGCTGCCTGTGTCTGGGCAAATCATTATCTGTGTCATGCCTCAGTTACCAGCCTCTAGTCAACAGCTGACACTTTGTAAGTATACTGAGAGGTTGTGGTAGCCCATGTCCTGGGAAGCTGCAGTGATGGAGGTGAGATAAGGATGACTTCGTAAAACATTTATACAAAGCAAGCTTGACTGCTGTCAGTTGTGACAAATGAACATAACCAGACAAAAGTTTGTCATCATGTACTGACTCCCCTCAGCAGCACCCGACAGCACAAAGCCATCTTTCCTTTGAGTGGCACTCAGAAAAGGCTTATTATTTCTAGTCACAATTCTCTTTCCTTCACTCTCTGCATCTGTGGTCTTTAGGACTCAGGGAAAATCGTGATTAGGACACAGACCATGATCTTAACTTGTAACCAAAATATCTGGTCCATTTAAATGGGAAAAGAAACATCTCCTTCAGAGAGCATTGTGCTTCAATAAAGCACCTCTTTGTGGTGGCCCACATCAGTGGTGAAACCTTGTTCAGGCTGGCAGTATGAAAGCCAAGGGGCTTGTTCCAAACAGGCAAACAAAAGTGATGCTTTATTATTTTTGCCTCTTGGGACACTTATAAAAGGGGTCAGGGTTGTCCAACAACAGTCTGTATGCAACATTTTTCCAACAACCATCAATAAAAGGGCTTCATGTTTAAGATTGTGACAGAAAGCTGGATAGTGGCTCTGTCAGCAGTGGCATTTGCAAAGGACTGGTGATAGATTTTGTGGTGCCAGTTTATCCTGACCATCTTGGAGCTGTTTCTTCATCTTGGCTGCCTGATTCGGCCTCCAAGCTCATCATCACCATTTATTGGGACTGGCTGACTATTCTGACAAAAGAAATAGTCCTAATCAATGCAGATGACACTGGGTAATGCTGGAGCTGGAGCCAGATCCTGCACCCTGGGTTTTATGGGGAAATGATTCAGCTTTCCTTACAGCTCACTGGGAACCACAGCACCCCATGGGCTGATTTGATGTTCACCACTAAAATGCAGCCACTCCCAAGGTGAAGAGTAGCAACAAGTATTACATGCAAGGACAAGAGGAGTTCTTGGCCAAGGACAGAGCAAAAAGGATCCAGTATTTTAATGTACAAACACTGAACGTGTGAGATCTCTCAGGCAAACAGCCAGGACCCACACTCTGCAAGTTTTGGTCAACACAGTGAGGCCCTATATGCCTGCCCAGTCTCACTACCCCCATAATTTCTGGCAAGCCTTTTGACATCGGGTGTTCATTGGAAAGTCCTTTTGCCTGGAGCCCAGGACTGTCAGCTTGCCTTTCATATGAGAGAACAGCATGTTCTCAGCTCTGCCATTTCCAGAGGAAATAAGCCCCAAGAGTACCTTAAAGACTTGGACACAAATAGCTCGCACTGTGTATTATTTTCAAGCTGGTCTCATGATTTTACAGGTCTGACTCATTCTGGATAAATGCAGAAGGTTACTCATGATAGACAGCTGTAGGCAAAGAGGAAGGACCTCACCAGACTTACCCCAGAGCAGTTTTCATTACTGTTGTAGGGCAAAGAGCTGAGCCAGATTTGCTGGCCCCTGACCTTGGGGTTTGTCCCAGGACCTGTTAAGGGGCACACCAGTGAGGAAGTGTAGATATAGATTTGTGCATACCACTGCCAACCTTACATCCGAGTTGGCGAGCATCTGCTTGTCCCTGAGCTAAGGCCAGGTGTTGGTAGGAGTCTTGTGGGCTGCCACAGGGGCTGGCTGTGGGAAGTGTGCTGCAGCACATGGCTGGTGGCTGCACCGTGGTACTGCTGACCCCCACCCGTGGGCACAGCCATCAGCAGCTCCACACCACTGTTGTGACACAACCAGTCAGAATTATCTTTGGACTTTACCTACTCTGAGGCCTCAAGATACTTGATCTGGAGAAACAAGGACGAGGAAAGGAGAACTTTTAGGCTTGGATCTTGTGCAGAGCCTGTTGTCTGTGCTGGACATAGCCATGTCTAGCACAGCAGTATTTCCCTACACCCCTGCAATCCAGGAATGCTCTTCCACAGCAGCGCTGAGCCGCAGCCCAGCCGCAGGCCAGGCTGGGAGCACCATCTGCCGGCTTCGACATGGCAGGCTGGCTGTCAGAGGGGCAAAGTACAGGGTAACCCAGAGCTGCGCATGCCGCTGCACGGTCATTAGACTGCATAGCAAATTAGAGATGAAAAAGATCACAGGGCTGGACAAATCCCTCAGCTAAACCTCCTCCTGTCAGCCTCACAAAAGGGACTCCAAACCAGTCAATCTTTCTGCACTAGAGCTGAACAAACTGACTTGGGTTAAGGAGATCCAGCTGTAAGTTAGCTGGAGTTATTTAGGGCTCTTGCAGAGCTTGTGAACAGTTTCAGCTAAAGAAGTTTGAAGCATGTCACTGGGCAGTCTTCTTAATGCTTAATTCTTACAGCTCAAAATGTAGTTTTGTTTACAAATATTCCTGATAATAATAATATTGAGGGGAGCACTGGGAGCCTGAAAGGGAAACAAAATGTATGTCTCTGGTGCAACAGTGAACCTGTTTAAGCAGCTCCCATGTAGGTGTTTCTTGGGTTCCTCAGGTCTGCCAAAGACCCGAACTAACAATTATTTACACCACCCTGCTGAACCATCTTCCTGCTGTACCTGCCTCATCCTCTGGTCCACAGAGCTCCACATACCTCGCAAATCCATAGCCCTTTCCTCTTCCCGCTACTAATCCTTCTGGCCAGTACAGAAGGATTCCTCTGCCTTTTTTCTTTTTTTTTTTTTTGTCACACTCCAAATCCTCACATGGAAGGCCAAGCATGTTTCCCCCTTGAGAGGCAGAGCCCTCATGGGTGCTAAAGGGAGGCTCCTTTTGCAGAGCTGCCCACACTGATGCCTGTGACATTCATACCTCATGACCCCGATCTTGTCTGTGGTGACCCAACCAAGGCTCTCTGAAGGATGTTGGCCGTGTCCAGGACGAGCAGTAGCATGTGGCCTGGGCTCCTGGTCCCCAAAGGGCAGTGCTAGAGAGCACTGCAGATGCCACTTCACGTGGGACTCAGGTTTTCCTTTGGGGTGCACAGGGACAGGAGTGAGGTGTGGCTGGTGAGCTGCCAGGGTGTGTTGCTAGACCTGGGAGCTCAGTATGGTCCCTGGCTCCTCCAGGGGTTATCTCACCAACTGCTAGCCGGCCAGGAACGTGCTTTCACTTGCTCAGTCCTGCTCAACCTAATTATACCTTCCTGGTGTGCTGTACACCATTTGCCTCCCACCCCCATTGTCCTTTCTCTCCAAGCTGATCCTGCTTATCCTTTAGTGGCACACTACCTTCTCATTTTCCTTTCATTTTCATCCCCATACCCACCTCTCAGAACTTCTGTCCCTTTCCCTCTCGCAGCTCTCAGCTGCCTAGTTTGTGAATGTTGGAAAAAGATGCACTGGACTCGTACTTGCTTTCTGAACTCTCAAAATAAATAATTTTTTTGGCCAAGACAGCATGAGCCTGTGCAAGTCACTTTCACAGCAAGACCATTCCTCTAGTACTGTAACTGAGAATATGTGATAAAGGAATCATTGTAGCTCATGCTAAGGATGAACAAGAGATTTTGAAGTATCCTAAACTCACTTGCTGTGGGGCACAGGCAACTTCTACATACCATGACTAAAGAGGATGTTTCCCTGAAGATCATTGCCTTTCCCTTGAAACTGGCTAACTTGCACGTCAGATGGAGGCTGGGGCCAGCCTAGGATGCAGGGCACTGGATCCATCCCCTAACCACTGCCTGGCTCGCTCCAGGCCTCAGTTTTGTATCCTGTAAAATGAGAAAAGTGGGGAGCTGTTTCACTGAGGTACTTTCACTTCAGGTGGAAAATGCTTTGTAGGTGTCCTTCCCTTGAACCCTGAAGCAACTCTCTATAGCCACTGCAACAATTCTGACCCTTCTGATGTGATTTTCCTTAAGCTTTTCTCCAGCAAATGAAGAACAGCCTAAACCTCTGACCCTTCTGCCTTCTCCACAGCTGGGCAGAAGTCAGTTCCTATGATGTGTGATGGATGTGTGCCACCGCACAGTTCACTGCAGTAGACAAGGATCCACCAAGCTGTCCCTGCATGAACCCTACAGAGAACCTACAAATGTGAGGGTACTTTCAATAACTGGTAAAGCACAAGCAGACCTCACAGGAGGCTGCCCTGCGTGCATCACCCACGCATAGAGCAGTGTTAGGGAACAGCGTTAGGTTACAAAATCAAGCTTACAGCAAAGAGGGCATTCCGCTGTTGGCATGTTCTGGTGTGTCAATACTGTCTTTAATGGCACAATCTCAGACTGACACAGCTAAACACAAAAATAAACAGAGAGGCTTCTGGGTACACCAGCACCTCTCCTGCCTTTTCAGAGTCAAAATGCTAAAAATCCCACGTTTGCTTCCATTGCATGTCATTCGATCTCATGAAAGCTATTGCATTTCCCCAGCCTTTATTTGGCTTTGTTTCTGGAGCCACTTGACTGAAGAAGCAGACTAGCACAGAGCATGTTCAGCACAGGATTGTGAACGACATGTACACCTTCTTGGGGTGCTGGTGGATATTTTGACAGGCTTTAGACACTATTGAAGCTGCATTTAGCTGGTCCAAAAGGCAAAGCTGCAGTCGAGTGAATTGAAATTCATTTGCTACACTGGAAGCTGGACCTTCCTGAGACTATTTCAGCCCTTTCAGGTTTGAATTCTGTGTGTTGCCTAGACAAGATTAATTTCCTTTTATTTTGATCTCATACCTTTTACATACCTTTTAACAAAAGAAATGTTGAATTCTTTCTTGACCTTTTTAATGGCCATTTTGTTTTGACAAATCTGTCCTTTGGGCACTTTGCATTGACACCAAGAAACTTCTGAAGTATCTGTGAGCCAGACTTGGAATTATTACCCCCACTTCTTAACCTCTTTTTTCATATCCATCAGTTGCATTGGTACTGGGGTGGAAGGCAGTAGAAGTGTTAAAGGCCTTATTTTTCACCTTTTCTCTGGTTTTCATGATTACTTGTACAAGTTCTTTTATGATAGTTCAGATTTTCTCTGCACTCTGGAAATTAAAGCTAGACATATTATATTAAAATTTTGTTGGTGGTTTTTTTGTTGTGTTTTTCTTTTTTTCTTTTTTTTTTAAATGAACTGAAAACAATTATTGCAGATGGTGGCAGGTTCTCTATCTGCTGTTGTCCTCAAGCCCTGCCTGCCATTCTGGGAGATGAACAAATAGTCAAACACACATTACAGTACTCAGCACAAAGGTTAGAAGAGATCTGTATTGGCCAGCGGGTCAAGTGGGGTAAGGTACCAGTCCCGGCCATAACATGTATTTTACTGCTCTCTGCATCCATTTAGTAAATTTACAGAGCTTTTGTCAGTAACAATAACAAAATTTGAGGAACATTATAAAACAATTTTGCATCCCATTTCTTTAGATAGTTCTTCATAGAATCTTTTAAACAGCTTTTGAGAACTGTAATTAAATACTTTGAAACATGTTTGGGACAGTTTTGTTTCAGACTTTGCCTCCAGGTTCTTTGGTTTGAAAAACATGCTTGTTTCTAGGAAAGTGAGTATTGCATTTAATTGGAATTAGATGTTGGCAGAGGAGGCTGATATTTCCAAAGCTGCTGGTGCTTCTGTGAGCTTGGAGAAAGGCCTGGCTGCCTCTTGCAACAGTTAATAAAAACAATTAATTGCATCTGTTTATTTTGGATCCACCTACTATTAATTTTTTCCTACTTTTTGTCATTTTCTTACTTAATATGTCTTGGAGTAACAAAAACAGCTCACCCCAGTGAACCCAGTGGTGTCCTTCCTTTTCAGTTGGTCAAGAAATGTCTGAAGTGTTGCATGATTTCAAAATGCTGTTGCTGCCAGACCTGAGAAATATGAAAACGCCAGTTCAAGAGCCCTGAAACAGACAGTTGGAGACTTACAAGAAACAACTGAAAATTCTTCCCCCTCCTAACACCAGAAATAGATGCCAAGTGCAGGATGGTGGCATCTCCTGCATCATGACTGGCACTGTCCCAGTGGGACTGAGCCCCTTGGCAGACCCTCAGCTCCCCTCTGCAGCTGCTCCCTACACCGAGTCCAAGATGGCCTGGGAGGAGGAGCACAGCCACCTCTACTACTTGAATTAGACCACCAAAACCATTAAACTGTGCTAAACGTCACAGCACTGAAATTTTGTTTCAATATAATTAAAAAATAAAAATAGTATTCTTTAAAAATAATTTAAGAATAAATAAAGGGCTCATTTCCCTCACCTTTCAGTTTCTGGGGTTTTATCTTCTACCACACAAATTTTCAAGCTTTTTCTCAGCATACATAACACCTTAGTTTTTAAAGTGCTCAGGGCTCCAGAAGCTGGGGCTTTAATGAGTGCAAATACCATCAGTCTTGCTGTAATAGGACACAGCTGGGGGCAGAGCTGGCCCTGGGATAAATTGCTGGCACCTGCATTTTCTCCTCCTCTAGGTGCCCACAAACTGCCCAGCTACCCTTGGGGTGAAGGGGTGCCCTGGCTGGACAGGCAGTGCTCCGGGTGAAGGTAGTGTCTTGCCTGGCCAGGGCTCCCTGACTTGAGCAGAGCTGTGTGGGATGGCCAAAATCCATCAGAGAGCAAATCTCCGCCAGGCAGGTTCCCTCTCCTGAGACTGTGCAACCCAGAAGAGACTTTCATCCACCTGAAGGGTCCCCAAGCAAAGCTCAGCCTCCTGACAGCCCTGCCTGGTGGCTCAGCCACATGGTCTCAGTCCTCTTCAGATCCTGCCTGGGTCCAGCCCTTCTGCTTGGCAGCTGGCCCTGGATGAAATGAGTTTGACTGGTCTCAGCCCATTTTGGCTGATCATGTCCACAGCACAAAATTCAATTGCATAGTGTGGAGAAGATCTTCCTATGGCTTTGGGACATGGTGATACAACTGGTCATGTTGATTTAGGGCCAGTCAGGGTATCTGTGGTGGGTGCTGTGACAGTAATTGGGATGTCCCACATGGCCAGCTGCCACGGGCTGGATGCACTTCTAAGCGGATCCAGCAGCTGTTGGCCTGGGATAAGCCCTAAGTGAGAGACTGCTAACCCTTCCAAACAAAAGACCCCCTCCCATGGACTTTAGAGAAAATGCCAAAAGCAAAAAATTAAGGGGGAATAGGAAGGTTTAGTCAGAGGCCTTTTTCCTGGGGTGAGGATGGCCTGATGCAAACAGGAGGTGGGGAGAAAGAGCAGGTCACCATGATGAAGGAGAAGCAGATGGAGGTAGGAACTGGCCCTGATCCTCCTTAAACTTCTGGGGGAGACTGAGGCAGAGGCAATGATCACGTATCTGTGAGCCAAGCAGCAGACACAGACAGTCTGAACCCAATCCCCCCATCCCAGAGCACCCAGTGCACCCCAGCTCAGTGGTGTCTCCAAGGCAGGAGGAGGAGAGGACACTCCAAAAGCAGCCCTTCCAGTTGCCTTTGCTGGGAATAGAGAGCCAGGGCAGTGCTGGTGGAGATTGAATCCAGTGATTACTTTAAGGGATTTGCTGTCTCTTTCTTTATCCCTCTCTCTCTCTTTTTTTTCCTTTCTTCCCCCC
>VZTH01004896.1:350678-545678 GCA_013397815.1 Aleadryas rufinucha
GCATTTGTCTTCGAGGAACCTGGGGTGTTCTTTTCATCAGTTCAATCTCTCTGGCACTTGAGTCCTGATTGGCTGAAGGACTTAGGGAAAAAAAAAAATCTTTAATTAAGTAGATAATCTCTTCTTAGGAAGTTCTGCGGCTCCATTTCACCAGCCCCCTTTAGCTCTTACTTTAGGATTGGTTACCCCTTGCAGAAGGTGGGATTCAGGAGGCATCCACCTCTTCATCACACCAGGACTGCCGGGTGGAAAATAACTCCATCCCTTCCCTAAATTAGTTGTGCTTCTTTTTTTTTTCCTTTTCTCTGGTGGTGGTGGTACCTAAGTTTGGGGGTTTTTTAGGATCCCCTTTCTTCCTCTTTATTTGGATTTTATATTTCACATGGACCCTTATCTGGGCATCTTCTTCCTCACTCCCTTCTTCCAGTCCTGCTATGCCTGGTGAGTATCAAGAGCACCCCAGTCTGTGTCACAGGCAGGTGCTCTTCCCAGATACCCTAAGGAAATTCCTCTTCACCTTCCTAAATGTCTCCTCTTTCTCACTTAGCTCAGTTCTGTCTTTAATGGAATCAGGTATTTAACCAAGTCCCTACACACTCATTGGCAGAGAGGTTAGATCCGTGAAAGTCCCCCTTTTCCCCTGTACCTCCTAAAAATAACTATGGGCCAAATTGTGAGCTGGGGTAAAATAGAGGAGAGTGGATGCTGAGGACCTAGCCCCTCACTTTCAAGTGGGAAGATAACCCAGTGGAAGAGTCAGGGACTTCTGTTTTTCCAANTCTCCCTCTTATCCCTTTCGTGGTGCATTTGTCTTCGAGGAACCTGGGGTGTTCTTTTCATCAGTTCAATCTCTCTGGCACTTGAGTCCTGATTGGCTGAAGGACTTAGGGAAAAAAAAAAATCTTTAATTAAGTAGATAATCTCTTCTTAGGAAGTTCTGCGGCTCCATTTCACCAGCCCCCTTTAGCTCTTACTTTAGGATTGGTTACCCCTTGCAGAAGGTGGGATTCAGGAGGCATCCACCTCTTCATCACACCAGGACTGCCGGGTGGAAAATAACTCCATCCCTTCCCTAAATTAGTTGTGCTTCTTTTTTTTTTCCTTTTCTCTGGTGGTGGTGGTACCTAAGTTTGGGGGTTTTTTAGGATCCCCTTTCTTCCTCTTTATTTGGATTTTATATTTCACATGGACCCTTATCTGGGCATCTTCTTCCTCACTCCCTTCTTCCAGTCCTGCTATGCCTGGTGAGTATCAAGAGCACCCCAGTCTGTGTCACAGGCAGGTGCTCTTCCCAGATACCCTAAGGAAATTCCTCTTCACCTTCCTAAATGTCTCCTCTTTCTCACTTAGCTCAGTTCTGTCTTTAATGGAATCAGGTATTTAACCAAGTCCCTACACACTCATTGGCAGAGAGGTTAGATCCGTGAAAGTCCCCCTTTTCCCCTGTACCTCCTAAAAATAACTATGGGCCAAATTGTGAGCTGGGGTAAAATAGAGGAGAGTGGATGCTGAGGACCTAGCCCCTCACTTTCAAGTGGGAAGATAACCCAGTGGAAGAGTCAGGGACTTCTGTTTTTCCAAAGGCTCCCAGTCAGCTTGTCTCTTGTCTTAATTAAATCAAGTGGGGCTTCTCTCACGCTTCGCTCCCTGAAGAGGACAGTCCGTGATTAAGAGCTCAGAGCCAGCAGGGGTGAGCTAGATCCACAGGAGTGTCACTCCGGATGAGCAGCCTGAGACCCAAGCTCCTTGGCACACACAGGGTCAGAATTACGTCTGAAATTCATGTATTAGCATTTCCTGGGGAGAAGCTTTTGGTACCAAGTTTGCTATGGCTTGGTTTCCAACCACTTGAGTCCCATCAGACAGTTCTGCTGTGCATAAATCTGTGGCCATCTCCTGTGGACCTCTTGCTCTGTCCTGAGGACAGTGTTATATTTATTTCCCAAAAAATTCTATAAGGGTGAACAGAAAGAGATTATGCTAGCATCAAATCTCGTATCACTCCTTGTGGGATATATCAGTCCTATTCCCAAAGGGAGATGGGCTCTGCTGGTGTTTTTCCTATGTCATTTTTACTGAGTACCCAAACTTTATTCTTCAGTGCTGTGATGCCCTGGGGAATGTACTCAGCGGGTTACAGACTTATCTCTAACAGCAAGGAAAGTCTTCTACCATTCAATTACTAAAATCCCCTGCCTTCCGCATAGCAGATCTCTAGGATTATTACCATGGATGGAGAAACCAAAATTACAGAAAGAGAAACTAAAGAGTAAATGGGAACTCGTTCCTGTTAGTCTGGAAGTGAAATTTATATTCTTTCAGAGAGTTTCTACTCCCTTCATTAAAAGAATGTGCAGCAATTTGTATATGTCTAAATACTATAAAGCAGCAAACTCAAGATAAACCTCCCTTCTGGAACAAGGGGAATATATATGTTCTGCAGAGAGACTAAGCAAGAGCTCATGCTGATTTTATTGTTATTTTTCTGCTCTTCCTGTGTATGTGTCTTGCTTTCATCAATAAGAACAGGTTTAGAATACATTAAAAGAAAAAAAAAATCAACATTTTAAAGAAACAGTTCAAAGTAGAGAATTTTCAGTGCACAAAGTAGAGCTAAATGTGCAAATTTAGACAAGACATTTTCAGTCCAAAGTTGGATGTTTAAATTCCCTGTCTCTCAGCAGTTTTTATCTAAGAGAAAAGTTTACAGATCAAGACAACCCCACTTCTCTCTGCATATTGTTCATAGGTCATGAGTTCCAGAGAGAAAGGAAAATTGCAACCTTTATTTGAAATTATCCTTTTGCAGACATTATCCCTTAACTCTTGAGGAGAAAAAAGACAAGTTTGTGGGAATCATAAAATAATTCTGCTTGAAATTTGTGCTGGTTTTCTTTATCTGATCCAACAGCTTAAAACACAACAAGTTATTTTTTTCCTGTGATTTAATCACAAGAATTGGGAGTGGGAGCATGGGGGGGAGCAATATATAACAACAACAAAACATTTATATATATGTGGCCACTTCCCTTCTTTGAGTGTGGATTAGAATTTACCATTTAATGGACCATTCAACCAGTGTATTTCTAGGTGATCAAAATGTCAGGGTTGCATTTAGGAACAAAAAAACCCCAAATAAATACAACAAAATAGAGAAAAATGAAGAAAAAAGAAGTAAAGCTTGAAATGTTATTGAGTTACTGCCCAGTCTCCTCTCTTGTGGCAATAATATAATGATCTTTAATGCAGCAGTTTGTTTCTAAATGTATTTTTTACACTTCAGCTGTGGGACTGCCTTTGGTTTCCAGCCTCCCTGGTTTTCTAATAACATCGGGGAACTCATATTGAGAACGAAACTCAGATCCAAAGTGAAATTCTATCTATTTTCTCCATTTACAATAATGACAGTAAAGATCTAAATACAGTTTTATCATTTTCTAAAGAGTAGAACCAGCAGGACAGTTGCCTGAGTGGCTGGTAAGGTATCAGACAAATATTACAATGAGAGATTAGATAAGGCTCTTAGGGTATATTAAACCGAGGAGTGGTGCTGTTATTGGTTAAAGTTGTAACTGAGACAGAATTATCAGAGGCTTGTTAGTATTTGATATGAGTAAAATATAATGGGACAGCTGCTTGGCAGGGTTCTTTGCTTTCAGATTCAATAAAACTATGATAGAAAACTCCTGCTAAAGATATTCATTAGCTTAGAGATAATTTCCTAATATTGGATCCAATGAAAATCTCTTGCCCTAGATTTGCTTTTTACCTGGAGACAGAGTTGTGGTGAGGGAAGCAGTGCACCCTGGCCAGGGCCCTGCACAGCCTGGGGAGGGGGCAGAGGAACTCGGGGGTCTCCTCTCTCTACCTGCTTTGCTGTGAGCCTGCTCCACTTCAGTCTGTGTAATGCTGTCCTGGAGTCTGAAGGTGGAGGGAAAGCGGTTTACACAGATAGAAACCCCGTGAGCTTTCTCGGAGAAGAGAAATTGCTTCAAATGCCTCTTTTCATGTACGTGATACAAAAAATCACCAAACTCATGGGAATTAGGTTGGTTAACACCAGCTGTGAATGCAACTACTTAGTTTAGTATTACATTCTGCTTTCCTTTGCAATGAAATGAAAATTTAGTAGAAATACATAATTTCTTTTTAAAAATCACACTACAGAGAAAATAATGAAGTGAGATTTTGGTAGTGGTTCCTATTTGCAGCACAGAGATTATTCTAGCGACACTGTCACTATTGTACTACATCTGTGTAAGTAGTGGCTTAATTGCTCTCTGCTCTTATGGAGACTATATACAGAATGGAGATGCATTTTTCCTAGCAAAATCATAAGAGCAAAGACAAAGCACACAGATTCTGTCTCCATTATTATCTTTCCTTCCCCCTCAACACAAGTGAGAAAAATTTTAGCCAGCCTCCAGCCATACGACAGTCTCATCTCCCCTTCTCCTGAACCCACTTGCAGTTGCAAGAGTTAAATGTTGGGGTGTCAAGTGCACCAAACACTTGAATCTTTGTGAATCTTTCACTTAGCTAAGTCCTACAAACGCAGCCAGCAGCATGCCTGCCTGTTGATCTGAGAGCTCAAGGAAAATGCCTTCTGTCTCTCTGACTTTATAAAGTGTTTAGAATATCCTGCTGGGAAATTGCTACTGTATCATTTACTCAGCTGCAGATGGAGAATTGGCATATCCTGAACTTGGCCTTTTTGTGAACCTTGAAGTTTATCCTGGAAGGAACAGATCCTCTGCTTCAATGCAGTTGTGTCAATTGACTCCTGCTAACAGGCTGGTTTGCTGTAAATGCTGAATTTGTGGATTACCATCTTCCTCCTAAAGCCATCCTTGCAACTTCTCAGATGTTCCGAATCCAAGGGTTTGAGGCAAATCCCTCCTATACACTGTGAATTTGTTTTTTCCTACCCACATGGGAAGCAATGCAGACAGGATACATCTCTTGTTTTGGTGACAAAAGGAAGATAAGAGAGGACTTGCAATTTTCTAGCTCTTGCCTACGCAGAAGCATTTTACGAAAGTTTTCTCACAGCTGCAACCAGGGGCTCAGATTCACACTAACACCATCCTGAGTGTGGTCCCCATAGCAAAGCACTTAAGGTCAAGGCAACGGACAGAAGGGAAACCAGATGGAAAAATGACTTGTTCATGCTGCTACCCAGTTGCGTTAGGATGGGGACCCATGGAGCTTACACAGTCTGATTAGCCCCAGGTTCATGGCCCTGTGTGATTCAGGTCACCCGATGCTCTAATCACTTGGTTACAGATGCCGTCTCTCCAAGTCCCAGGAAATATTTAATTAGCTGTACAATGCAGAAGCAGCTCCCAAAGGAAAATTCCTCTGCAAAACAACCATCGACTTCGTGCTAAAGTACCCATGGGGGCTGGAGCACAGCCGGGTCTGAATCCCAAGCCTGGAACAAAGGGAAAGAATCTCCTGTTCTTGCAGTGCCCTGGCACAGCCCACTCCTGGTGTGACCCAGGGGAATCTTTCCCAAAGCAAGCTTCATCAATATAAACACATTTTCACTAAAAAACCCACAAAACCCAAACTAAAACAAAAGAAAGCTAGACTTGCCAGAACGAAATGTTGCAAATTCATTCCCTCAACTCTTTCTAAACTTCAACAGCAAAGATCAGGTTTCTTGTGATTTTGACCAAGCTAAAGTAATGAGACCATTTTGTGGAGTACTTTGGAAAGGATGTCTCTGAGTAAAGTTCTAATGGAGGTGAAACGGGCTTGCTAACTGCACAAGTGGTTTTCCAGGGCAGGACAGCATCCTCTCCCAATGTCTCCCATGGCTGATGCCTGGACACCAGTCCTGCCACCCTGTCTGTCCCTGTGTCTATGGCAGGGCTGCACTTTGATCCTCAGCTTGGGACAGCAGTGCCTGCCTCTGCCTGTGCTTGAGCTCACCCTGGAATGTCCCCACAGTGTCTGTGCTGGATTTGTAGCACAAAAAGACAGTACCTCTCTCTCCCTTATGAGGGGATACTTGTGGCTCATTTGAAGCAGAACATCATCTCGATAAGAAGCTGAAGAGCCAAGTTTCTATCAGTGCATGCTCTGTCATTTTCCCAGTCACTCACTCACTGCAAGGTCTCAGTCCACTCATGCCACCTCTCTGGCCTCCGTGTCCTCTCTGGATGATAACAGCACTCACCCTTTTCTCTGAAGTGCTGGGTTGACAGCGGGGAAAATGCTCCAGATACTTACCAGAAATAGTGATGAGTGTTATTTTGCAAATCTGGAGAGACTGGAATTAGGTATTTTTAGGACACTCTCTCTTTTCTTACTTCATTTCTGACTTGTGATATTTGGAGTTGGCTCTTGGGCTTTTTTAAAGTGTCAGTCCTTTCTGCCATGACGCAGCTAAGCAGGATTCACCCAGCCATTCTCCAGGTTCTGTGGGTGGTCACTGCACCATACAGAGTCCTAATGCTGACTGACCATTTGCACAGAAACAGTCTTTCTCACTGGAGAAGGACTCAGACTGGACAGCATCAGTTCTGCAAGCCCATAGGGACAGTGTTGGAGACAAGCCACGCTTCCTGACCCTTGGAGATGATTGCTCCATACCTTCAGTGGGAACACCAGAAAGCTTAATTTCATCCAGGACATCCCACCCACCCCAAACCCCCGGGATCCCCTGCACAGTATCCAGGAGGATGGGGAGGACGTGTATTTGTGCTCAGCCATCACCATAACCTGATCAAGAGGAGAGTGTGGGCAGTCAGAGCTGGCACCACAGGAAAACAAGGGATTGTGATGTGGAGAGATGCATCCAGACACATATTGCAAAGGAGCAGTGGTGTGATGCCCTCCTTCCCTCAGCATGGTCCCACAGGGAGAACGGCGCTAGCACATGGTCCTGCTCCTGGGGCTGGAGGAAATGCTACCCTGAGTTTAGTCAAGTGAGGTAAAAAGCAAGGCTAGGGGAACAGGAAAGGACTAAAATAATGGGTGGACTGGTACAAAGGGTAGCTGAGCAGAGGAAAGCAAAAGGAGGGAGCAGTGAAGGAACTGCAGCCCAGTACAGCCTGATTGAGGGGAGCAGGGTGGGGGGAAGGAGATGGCACTGTCCTGTTCCTCATGGAGCAGCAAGGGGACATGAGGGAGAGACTAGAGGTGCCTGCAGCCAGGAGACAGACAGATTGTGGCGGGGTGAGAGGAGAATCCTGGGATGCCTGGCATTCCCCAGGCCCCTCCGCCATCACCCCCTCCCTGCTGACACTGTCTCTGTCTTCCAGGTCAGTGAATAATTTCCTGATGACGGGCCCCAAGGTAAGAGAAATCTCTTTGATCTCTGTCCCTGATTCCACTAAACCCAGGGAGGGAAGGAGAGAGAGAGAGAGAGAGGCACTCCTCCTTCCCACTCCTCTCCACCCAGCCTTGGCCAGAGCTCCCCTCACCCCCAGGTTTCCAGCAATAAGGCAGAGAAAGGCCAGGAAAGATTTGCTGTGAGCTGCAACTGGTGAGCTCCATGGGCTGCATCAGCCCCGACCAGTGCTAACCTGGAGTTCTTTTAAGCTTGTTGGGGCCAGATTCTGGTGATTTGTCTATTGACACCAGCCAAGGCTCTCACCTGCCATCTACTGCTTCCTGAGGATCAGGTTGGCGTCAGGGCCCACACTGATCCAGCCAGAAAGTATTTTCTGTAGCCCTGTAAAACATACTTCCTCAAGGAGCATAACTAGAATTGCCAGGAGTTTGTTCCATATTTTTGACCCCTCACATCACTGTGCTCCTCTTTCAGAGGCCTTTTTTCTTAGCCAGGACCAGTTGTAAAATTTACCCAGTTTTTGTTCTGGCTATTCCCCAGGAACACCTCCAGACCCATCTAGCTCCCAATACACTGGTGGAGCAACCTTGCCCCAAAGCACTAGTTCTCCCCCTGGGGCTGTGGTGAAGAAGGTGTCAGGCTGAGGCATCTGCTGGCCTGGAGCTCCCTGATCTCTGAGCAGAAGGCTCTATTTCCTCTCATGGTGGAGAGATAAGGGGTTCCCCATGGCAGAGGCTGGCTGGCACATCTCCTAATGTGGCTAACAGCCAAGAACTCAGCCTTCTCCCCCAGGAGGCTCAGGCTCTGACCCAGCACAGCAGGAAATGGGTTTGCTGCTGCTGGTGGTGAGCACCACTTCCCAGGGAAGCCAAGCCTGGGAGACCTTCTCAGCTCTCTATGTGTTGCTTTTGTAAGATGGCATGCAGGTTACTTTCAGCTGAAAAGAGGCATCGTCCCTGTGCTGACCCCCAGCTCTGCTCCTAGGCCTATCTCATCTACTCGAGCAGTGTGGCGGCTGGGGCGCAGAGCGGCATCGAGGAGTGCAAGTTCCAGTTCGCCTGGGACCGCTGGAACTGCCCGGAGAGGGCACTGCAGCTCTCCAGCCATGGTGGGCTGCGCAGTGGTAAGGAAAGCATTGGATACCACTACTGGGACCCCCTTACTACAGTTTAGAGCCCATGGCCCCCTCCTCTCTTCCCAAGTGCCTCCTTTTCTTCCCCATCCCCACCTGAGAAGTGCCTCTCCCAGGAATCCCCCAGAAGGATCTCTCCAGGAGACTCCTTCACCCATCAGCTCCCAGACACACTGGGATTTAGCTCCAAGGCATCCAATGCCAGCCTCGCCTACAAACCTGCTGAACCCCAGCTGGCGCCGGACCAACCCTCACACAACTGCCTCCCCACAAGGATGCACCCCCCTGACCTGCACATGGGCTGCTGGACACACCATGCCTAGATGGTATCCCAGGGTATCCCACGGAGGCCGAGAACCAGCGCAGGCTGGTTGGGTAGCAAGCAGAAGGATAAGGCTAAAGGGAGCAGGAAAGAGTTCATCAGTGGCTGTGGTCTGCCCAAGAGGCAGAAGTCTTCCTACATCTTCCAGATGTCAGAATCACCCTAGGCAGAAATCCAGCATCCCTGACCTGGGCCACTGTAGGGCATGGGGCTGTGGTCATTGTCCCTGTATCCTATTCCTTACCTATTTGCAGGTCCCAGGAAATGTTTCAGTGCATATCTGGCCCTCTAGACCCATGTCTGATGCTGGGCTGGGCTCATACCTGCTCTGTAGAGGCAGGACATAGGTATGGAGGAGAGCCTCAGGCCTCTGGTGGGATTTGCAGCAGACAAGGGACCAGAGGCCCAGGCAGAGGCGGACAAAGGTTTCAAAACGGGGCCTTGAGGAGACAATTGCAGCACAAGGCCCACTCTGAGACCAGAAGCAGGTCCATGAATCATTCCTGTCAAAGTTATCTGCTCAGATCCACACCTTGCTGGTATTAAATGAAAGCCAAAGGCTCAGTGAAGCCAGCTGATGATTCCTCAAACTGATCCTGGTGGATAGGTATGGTCACTGCTCAGAGCCCTTCCAGCAGAAGGTAAGGCTTGAGGGGGCTGTGGGGAAGGAGCTCTTTGATCCTTGGAGAGGACTCCTTCCTGTTGGGAGTGTGTTAGTGAGAACTGGGGGACATTTGGCTGTCTGTGCTATATTGCCACTGTTGAGCTCCCACGACAGCCAGGTGCTCTCTCGTCCACACCCTTTGAAATGGCACGAGTCAGTCTGGATTATGTTTGGGAGCTTCTGCCTTCATGCAGTTCAAGCCCAAACTAAGCTAATCTGACATGTAGGGCCTCTTCTCCACCCCACAGTCTTCCCCACTGCAGATGTCCTGTGCAGACTCCTGCATGGCAGGAACAATTTCTAACACTGCCCCTGCCATGAAATCTTTAGCACATCTGCTCTCTTTGTATTCCCCCTTGACAGCAAACCGAGAAACAGCCTTTGTCCATGCCATCAGCTCTGCGGGCGTCATGTACACGCTGACCCGGAACTGCAGCCTGGGGGATTTTGACAACTGTGGCTGCGATGACTCCCGCAATGGACAGCTGGGTAAGGAGAGATGAGCTGCTGCCCCTCACTCGTCCTAGGCAGCAGGAGAAGCTCTTCTCTCCTCCACTGAGGCCTGCAGAAAAACCTCCCCTTCCTGGTCCCCACACTCGGGAATGATGCTCAGAGCAGAGCTGTCCCTGGTTCAAAGCAAAGTAGCTCTGTGGAAGCTAACGGAGCAACCTCCATTTTACACCAGCCAAGCTCTTGATGCTTTCCAGTACTTTCTAAATGAGCGGGAAAGTATAAGGGGTTGCAGGTTCCCTGGTTCAAATCAAGAACTCTGTTTAAGCTGCTGGAGAGAATGACTATATTATACGGGCAAAGGAATTTGCCCGTATAATATAGTCAAAGATCTACCATTGCCAGGCACCTAAATGGTAGATCTTGTTACAGCAGCATAGATCAGGGACATCAGGGTTCCCAGTGTCTGCAGGACCAGGGTAGATCTTGTTTCAGCAGCACAGATCAGGGACCTCAGGGCTCCCAGGGTCTGCAGGATCAGGGTGGCCCCACAGCAGAATGACCATGAGGAAAAGCAGGGTGGCATTCATAAACCTCTCTAGCACCTGTCAGCATGGCAGGCACACAAGAGCACAAACAGGAGAACCACTGTGGCAGCACATAGCCATCACACCATCCACATGACTGTGGTATCCAGGCACTCAGCCACCAAGCACCCCTGGTGGGGAACTCCAGGCTGCACCACTCCAGCTCTCCACTCAGCTTTCACAGAAAACATTGACATTTAGGGGTTTTGTTTTGAATAGAAAGAGGTCAAATTTCAAATTATCCAAATCTTTTAAAAGCCATGCCCTGCCCAGCCACGCTCAGCAGTCATTATGTGTCACTTTATGACAAACTCCTCTGAGGTGTCCAGTATTTAGTAATTGACTTTACTGGCTGATAGTTTTGAAAACAGCCACTGCTGCTTAGGTGTCCAAAGTCTGAGAATGCCTGTCTCTAGCAGAGCAAGACTTTTGGGCAACAACACATCAAATCTTACCTTCTCTGGAAAACCAAGTTAGTCATGGTATATCCCTTTTCCCTCAAATATATCTGTTTTTCACGAAAACTTTCCATTGTGAACTTAAAACCTTGTAAGGCACACGAAACCTTTGGGCTTGACCAAAACAGCATGATTCAATTCAGCCACTGCACTGAATCCAAGTTGGTGAAAGGTTTTCATACTTCCTTCAGTCCCAGCTCTTGATTTGTTCTGCGTCATCCACTGCAATTACCCACCTCCCATGAAACACTCCTGTCTCTCCCTGGGAAAGGGGATCAGGATGCCCTAGGGAAATCCAGGCAAGGGCCAGGCCTTTCCAGAGAGGCACAAGGCCATTAAAGCACAACTCCCAAGATGTACCAATGTGGCATGTCAGGGTCAGAATGTTCCAGATTTCAAATCATCATTAATAATTTGGCATCTTTCTCTAGGAGGAAAAAAAGCAAACCACATGACGTTTTTCCAGTCCCACTCAGTTAGGAAAAGTACCTTCCACATATTTTTGTGTAGTTTCACAGTTCTGTACTGACTCCCTTGTTTCTTTACGGTAACTAGAAAATCAGACCCTTCTAAGATGCCAATCATCATCTCAGAATTCTGGGTATGCCAAAACCAGGGCCTCCTTGATACACACGTGCCAGGCTTGGGCTGTTCCAGGAACAGGGGAATCTATTGCCTCTGACCAGGATGCCTCCACCAGTTTGCTAATCAAAGTTAGCAAGATGCTGTCCCTGCAAGTCACGCTGAACCAGCTGAAGTCAGGGTTTGAGAGGTGATTAGAGATCCAAAGGCTTATCTGCATGTTTGCTAACGCTTGATAACTGACAGCTTCTAAATCCTACTCTATAGAAAGCCTGGAAAGCCCAGCATTTGTAGTACAGGACATACCCCTTTGCTGCCTGCCTGAGTCACTTACTATCCAGGCCTCAGTAGAAATGCCATGAACTCAACAGGAGGGAATCTGGGAGTATTGTGAGGTGAAAGGCTGGATTTGCCCCACAGCCTCCATTCCCTCCCATCATTTCTGAAACTTCTTCTGGTTCTTCGACAGCACACATTTCATCTCCTTTCTTAGGGGGACAAGGCTGGCTGTGGGGAGGTTGCAGCGATAACGTGGGCTTTGGGGAAGCCATTTCCAAGCAGTTTGTGGATGCCCTGGAGACTGGACAAGATGCCAGAGCTGCTATGAACCTGCATAACAACGAGGCAGGTAGAAAGGTGAGCCCCTCTCTCTCTCCACAGCTGACGGTGCATATCAAATTGGCTCTGAACATTCACTGTGGAGAGTCACAGTTTGCTGTGGCTAAAAACACACGTCTAGAAGAAACATCTTCTGGGGGGGATGGCAGCAGTACAACCGTGTCTGCTCTAAGGTAGCAAAGCTTTTGTGTTACAGTGTTAATGACTTTCTGCAGTTCTCTTTTTCCCAGTTCAAGGAGGGGAGCACTGTGGAAAAGCAAATCTGTGAGCTTCAGGACTACTGTGCAGGGAGAATTGATACCAAACTCCTCCACAGGCCTGGAGCCATGTTTCTGCATGCATTGCAGTACAGAAACGGCCCCTCCAGGGTTTTTTTCTTGAACCCCTCTCTTTGCTCACCCTGTAGGCAGTGAAAGGGACCATGAAGCGGACTTGCAAATGCCATGGTGTGTCAGGGAGCTGCACCACCCAGACCTGTTGGCTGCAGTTGCCTGAGTTTCGGGAGGTGGGCACTTACCTCAAGGAGAGGTACCACAAAGCCCTGAAGGTGGACTTGCTACAGGGAGCAGGGAACAGCGCTGCCAGCCGGGGTGCCATAGCTGAGACCTTCAGTTCCATCTCCAAGAAGGAACTGGTCCATTTGGAAGACTCTCCTGACTACTGCCTGGAGAATAAGACACTGGGGCTGCTGGGCACAGAGGGCAGGGAGTGCCTGAAGAAGGGCAAGGCGCTCAGCAAGTGGGAGAAGCGTAGCTGCCGGCGGCTGTGTGGGGACTGCGGGCTGGCAGTAGAGGAGAGGCGAGCCGAGATGGTGTCCAGCTGCAACTGCAAGTTCCACTGGTGCTGCGCCGTGCGCTGCGAGCAGTGCCGCAAACGCGTCACCAAGTACTTCTGTGTCCGCAAGGAGAAGCGGGAGCGGAGCGGAGGCGGCGGAGCCAGCCGCAAGCTCAGGAGAAAGCTCTAACCTGCTTCTGCTCCTCCACAGTCCTGTCTGCCCCTCTCCTCTCCTGCCCTTCCCATCAGCCCCTGGCACCATTTCCGTTTGGCATAGTTTTGTCTTGTTCCCACTGCTGCCTCACTGGGGCTTGGGCTAGGCAAAAGAGCCGTGTATGAGTGCTCAGGCCTTGCCCATACACGGCATTAGTGCAGCGGGTAATGTCTTCTGGGGAGATCGGTCCCTTCAACTCAGCGTCACTCTATCCAGTGACTATGGCATTATCTCTGAAAACACAGGAGGTCTTGGTGGCTCCTGTGGTTTTGAGCTTGTCTGTTCCCCAAACAATCACCTGCTCTGGGCTTTTGAGTAAGTGAGATAAAAAGCACAAGGAAATTGAGATGGCACCAACAGTTGGGCAACTCAGATCAGTAATCCATAAATGAGAAGAGGCTTTTAAAAAATAGAGGCGCTAAAACAGTTATTGCCCCAGGCCTACACTATGAGGAAACAGAAAAGGCATGCAACTCCTTTCTCAGCAAGCCAGCCTCCAGAACTCCACAGCTTGGCATCCCCTCCTTTGACAGCTCTGCTAAGCTTGCCACTGCTTTACTCTGCATTTGAAATGGCAGCAGCAAGATCAAAGCTGCTGCTTGACCTGTCCATCACACAGCTGTCCAAAAAAGGGGTCTCATCACTTGGTTTTTACATGCTCTCTCTGTGTCTTCCAAGCCTCTAGGTCTGGTCTCCCTTTTCATGCCAGCATTCCTGCCAAAGGCCCTGACTGATGCCATAAAGATGCCTTTACACTTCTCCACTCCCTCTTTCCTCCCACATCTCTCCCAGAGAGGAGTTGCCAGCTGAGCCTACTCCCCATGTCCTGGTGTACTTGCCAAGCACTCTTACTCTGTCAGCTAACTAACTAAATACTTCTTCCTAGTCTGAGAAAATAATGTCAGTTACTATTTAATGGTGGTGTAAATAGGAAAGTGAAGCACTTTGAAGTTTAATTTATTGCACAGTTACTGTGATATATACATAACAGTTTTTCCTCTACCACTTATTGTATATATTCTATAGGCTAAGCAAGCAGCAGGAAGACTTGGTTGATGCATCTCTGTTCCCTTGCTGAGGTTAGGGGAGGGAGGTAAGAAGCTGCCAGCTGCAGGACGTGGGGAAGCTCACTGCACCATCACAGCAATCTTCCCCGGTGCTGCGATAATACCATCTACTTTGCTGTTTGAAGTGTCCTTTAGCCAGATGAGAAGCCAGCAGAGCTGTTACTGGCCATTAGACCCATCTTGTAACCAATATTTGTAAACCAATAGCCAATGCAATAAATCAGTAGCCAAGTGCTTGCAAAATGCTGTTGTGTCTAAGTGGCTGGGCATTCTTTCATCCCATTTTGTGCCTGTATGTATAAATTTAAGAGTCTTGGAGATTAAAACAAACTGCTTACCCATCTGAGCCCAGGAAGACCTAACCAGTTCCAGCCAGCACAACCTCAGCCCCTACCAGGAGGGGAAAGGGTGTACTCTCTCCTGAGCTTGCTGAGGGCGCATCCAACCCCAATGCAGCTGCCAGGAGGAAATGGGGTGGGAGGGGGGCAGGCAGAGCCCAGTTGCCCACTTCATAGCTGATATATTAAAGACACTCAGCAGCCTGTATGTGTCTCTTCATGATCAATTAGCCCCTTGATCCTAGGACTACCTCACAGGGAGTAAGAATTTGGACCTAGGGTCTCACCAGAGCAAGAGCATTCATGCCAAGCAATAATCTGGCCTTTCAAAAACTGCAAGAGCTCTTGGCCCATTCTGAGGGAAAACTGAAATACTTCCACTTCACACACAAACCACCACAGTGTGCACAGATTATTATTGTGCACAACAACTATTAACACAGTGACCCTGCCGTAGGTCTCTTGCATCCCCATCAGCAGTTCCTCTATGTCCTTGAGGTTGGCCAGAAAAGGAAAGAGGGGGCAAGAGACTCTCGACCACCAGGGAAAGCTCCAGGATGGGCCTCCCTTTTCCTTGTGAGCCCTCCCCGTTCCACAGTCAGCTGGAAAAGTTGTAGAAGCCGTTTCCCTCTTCCTCCCACTCGTACTCCATCCCTCCCCTGCTGACACTGCTGCCCCACGAAGGCCGTGGCACAGCCCGGGCTGGCGCGGTGGCGGCTGCTGGCGAAGGGGACATGTGGGGCACCTCAGTGTGAGCCCCACCGCCACACGCTGCTTCCGCTGGGGAAACGGCGACACCGCAGCTGCAGAATGCGCTGATCTCAGCAGCGGGTCCCCCGTCCTGGAGCCCGCAGCGGTAAAGGCCCTGCTGCCATTGTGGGCAGGATTGGATGCTTCCATGTATTCATTTCGGTTTAATGAAGGCGCATTCCTCAGAGGAGAAATATTTACATTCAGCTTCCCAGGTGGTCACCTTCGCCCAGATGACACACAAACAGGCAGCCCCCTGCTCCCTTTTCCAATCCAAGCCTCTTTAGAGGGCTCAGGAGGAGGGGGGGCTGCTGGGGGAGCAGAATAGAGAAGGGAACAAAATGCTAATAAATCAGCCAGCCAGCCCTTTTCCCCTCCCCTCAGTGGAGTCAATGGAAAGTGTCATTTCACATGCTAATCCCCCTCCGCTCTCTTTACAACACCTTTTCCGAAAAGTGTTTGGGAAAAATCCTTGTGGCCCGTTTACAGCTCCCCGCCGCTTCAGATTCCTTCTTGTCTAAGGCCGCGGCCCCGGTGTGGGTCTCTCTCTCCAGCAGGGCTCCTTACAAAAAACATCTCAACAAAGACTTTGGAGTTCATCAGCCTCCCACTGAAATTCACAGCTGCTGAACAAACTAATCCCCTCTCTTGGTCTTTCTTCCTTTCAATGGGTTCTTGGCTTCAAAGACACTTTGGGAAAGGACTTTGTGGGGACTCACACTGCTCCCTCAATAGAAGTTAGTGCAAGCATTATCTTCAGAGCAAGTGGCTTTACAAACAAATACTGCCTAACAATCTCTGCCCCTCCAGCTCCCCCAAACACACACAAGCCTAGCCTGCAGACATGATGTTATCTGTCACAGGATTAGAGCTCTGTTCTCTGTGCCCAGGGATCCTTTCCTACTGCCCCCTTCCCCCCAAATTCTTTGTCAACCAAAAGGCCTTCTCACCCAACTGAAAATGCTTTCTCTAGTGCCCGGGTGCTGTGAAAGCATGTGCCCACATGGGAGGGGGAAGTGCCCACCGCCTGTAGACCAGAAGCTGTAGCCAGCCAGCAAAGAGGGTGCTATAAATGGAGGGGCACTTTCCAGCGGGGTTTGAAGGGTAACATACCACACCAGGGCTGCAGAGACAGGGCTTCTGCCGCAAGCCTCTCCAAGACTTACAAGTGAAGTCACCTCACTTCCCCCTCACCTCACTTGCTTTCACCACAAAGACCTTCAGGGATTGTGTTTATAGGAGTAAACATGAAGCAAAATACAGCAACAAAGGGGCAGGTCGGGAGGACTCACATCAAAGGCAGGATAAACAGCCAGTCTCTGCACAAGTCCTGGGTAGCAGCCGCTATGTGTGCTGGAGGGAACTAATGTCAAATGTATCTGAGAAATACGTGGAAAATCTGTGCTTATCTCTCAGCAATAGAAGTGGCCTGAGTTAGAGAGCAAAGGGCTGGACTGCACAGGGTACAACAACTAAATCCTGAAAGGGAGAATCTAAGAAATGCCAGGCTTATCAAGTGATCTCAGATGATCCTGGGCTCATCCCAGCAACACCCCTTCAAATTTTCACCACCCAAACAATCTTTCCAAGCCTTTGCTTCCTCCCAAGTCTTCCAACCTTGGGCCCTGTAATACAGTCCTGCATATTTCAGAGTTTCATGTGTGCTGACTGGCAGGCTTGTACATACATACTACCTAGCTGACAGAAAAAAAAAATTAAATCAGAATTTCTTTCTTTTATAAGAAGCAAGTTTGATTCCTCCTAACTTTATCTCAGTACTATGTTTCAATTCAGCCTTCTTACCTCCTTAAAAGATTAAATGAAATCAGCCAATAGATTCCTAAGTTATTAACTAATGATAAGAACTGACAATTCAATGGTATAAATTTCCACACAGATCCAATCCTTATCCTAGTTCAAGCTGCATGGCTTCAGTGGTGTAACATTTATTTCCAATGGGAGAGGATGTCATCAGGGGCTCTCTGTTTACTTACTGACGTACTTTCAGCTCTTGATGTCAAGTGCAAAATCCCCAACACCGCTGACAATCCCCAAGAGAACATGAGTCTGGGGGCCTTCTTGTGTCTGATGCAGATGAACAGTCACAACTGACATAGGTGATCTGGAGAAGATCAGGGCTCTGACCCTGCAGCCTTCGGGAGTGGGTAAGACCTGAGATCTCACCACACCAGGATGAATGTTGCCCAGAGCAGCAGAGCCCAAAATCTGGTTTGCCCCACACAGTTCTCAACTGCCCCCTCAGTGGGTGGCCATGCAGACTGAGGAAGTCCCCTGCAGCCAGAGGTGACAAGCCTATGAAAAAAAGCATCACAAAACACAGCTTTTATTTCACTGTTCTGTAATTTCTCAGTGAGTCAAACTGCAGCAATAGAAACAACACAGCAGCAACAAGGAGGCACTTTGACCTAGAAAGGAGAGAATGAGATATGTCCTCTTCCTCCCTTCGCTGATTCTCCTCCCTCCTAAGTCTCATGGTAGACTAGGCTGATTCGTGTATGTCACTGAACCACAGGCCCACGATAGCATTATCACTCAAGCAGCAAGCAGAGAAAGCGGGGGCTGGCTGCATCCAAACCTGAAGGAAGAAGCCTTGCTCCCAGCTATGGATCAATGATTATGCTGCCTGGTTAGTAAGAAGGATGTTGAGAGAGAAGGCAAGGAGGGAGGAAGAGATGGAAATATACACACATAGAGATGTGCCCTAAAATCCCATCTGCCTTCCCAGACTTCTTCCTCAGAACAGATGTGCTTCATTCATCTATTCCCAGAGGAATTGCCACAGTGATGACAAGTCTCAGCACAACCCGTATCTTCAAGTCCTGATAGCAGCACCTCATGCAGCATATTTCTACCACCATAGTGCCAAGGGGCCTTTGAGAACCATCTTTGCACATATCTGTAACTGCAGGACGTATGAATGCACCATAACTGGAGCAACGAGCTGTCTCTCCCTGCTCAAGTCTGGGCTGGTCAGGGTAGCTCAAAGAAAATCTTTATGGGACTTAAACAATCCCCGCTGCTCTTAAAGTCCCTCGGCCATCTGAAAAGCCTGAAGTAGGAAGCCTTTAGATTAACACCAGTGAGTAAAAGTCCAGCTGTGCTAAAATAAAAGAAGTGAAAAAGGCCAGGAGCCAGAGAGGGCAGCTTTTAGCCCCAAGACAGGATGTGACTGGCTCTGGGGAGAAGTGCACAGAGCACAACCTGCCAACATTCCTGAATGGGAGAGTCCCAGAAATGGGAAAGGGGAATCATCCCTGGACCTGAAACATTAGGGGCTTGAGCCTGCAGCTGATAAGGGAAAAGATATCAAGGAAGGTGGACAGAGGGTAAACAGGAGATTTGACTTTTAAAAACAAGAGAGATGGGTGAAGAAGAAAGAGAATCAAAGCTGGCCCAGAGTAGACTAGTAGTTAGCCCCAGCCATAGCAGGATATGGGTGCAGAGGGGTGAAAAGGTGAGTCAAGGATAAGAATGAAGAGAAGGAAGGAGCCAGGAGAGATCCTCACTGTAGCCCAACAGAGTGATGACACACCAGCCTAGGTTCCCAAGGCAGCCCAGCTATCACTCAGGAAGTTTACTCTGCAGCAAGGAATAGAGCCTGAGGCTCTTCTGTGGTGGTGCTGCAGGTACCAGCCCTGTTTGTTTCCTGAAAAATAAAAAGCAATGTCAGCCTAGAAGGGAAGGAGTTTCCCCTTTGTGCTGGGGATATAGGGAAGAAGAAGGACCTCTGTGCAACCTGGACAGCCTGAAATTGAGATCCCTGGGCTGGAAAGTGACCTCAGACTAGTAAGAAAGAAGAGAGGAAGAACAGTCTCCAGGAGCTGCAGGCACCAGTGGGCTGACTGGAAAGTGGATGGGGCTAGGTGTGCTGGCCTAGCACAGTTCCAGGCACTGGCACAGACCTACTCCAGAGCCAGAAGGAGAGTCCACAACCTGCAGCATGTCAACAGGTGAGGCAGTCCACCAGCTCTTGGTGTGCACTGTTCCAGCTGCTCCACACTTTACACATTC
Source organism: Aleadryas rufinucha (assembly GCA_013397815.1). Classification (NCBI taxonomy): domain Eukaryota; kingdom Metazoa; phylum Chordata; class Aves; order Passeriformes; genus Aleadryas; species Aleadryas rufinucha. The sequence goes on from VZTH01004896.1 coordinate 369,970, forward strand.
AGCTTGCCTGCAATGGTCATGAGGACTTTCAGGATGGGCATGAAACCAGACACCTCACTGAAACTGCTGCTGCTCACCACTTGGGTGTGAACCAGGAGACCTTGTGGGTAGTTCTTAGCCTCAATGCATCGGGCAATTTCGTGGAGGCCCATGAGGATGTTTGGAGAGAGCTGTGGAGAGGGAGCAGAAATGAGTCAGCATGTTCAGCAACATAACACAGGTCTCTCTCCCTCCATACCCTTCCTTACTGTTGTCCACTTCATCTTCACCAAACAGCACCTATACAGGCAAGCACTGGCAGGAGGGATAGTCTGTTTCTTCCCTTGCTTTCCCAGACTACAACAACTGCCAGCTGGCATCAGCAATTGGAATCAGCAACTTCAGAGTTTTCTAAGTGAGTTACACTACACACTTAACCACCCCCAGTTGCCCCTTCCCATCTTGGATCTGTCTATGTGCCAGTAGGTACATAGACAGATCCAAGGGTAATAGCACCTTGCAGATACCTCCTCAGATCTTCCTTAACACTATGTCTGGGCCAAAGTTAAGAAAGAAGATACAAGGCCTGCTGGATTAATGGTCATTACAAGGTTTGGCACTCCCCTTGTCTTCCAAGAGAGTATGTGCTGGTTACACTGGTACAGACACCAAGACCCACAACCCAGTGCAAAGGTGAGCTCAGGGAGCCAGCTGGACCACAAGGAATGGTGGTATCTACTTACCGCCTGCTCACGGAGCTTCTCATACAAACACTCCAGCCGCTGCAATGCATCCTCCAGCTTCCTTCGTGTTTTCTGAAGCAAAACAGGTATTTCTTGTCTGCCAGAGCTTCAAAGCCATCTCTCCAGAGCTAAAGTGCTCTCATTCAGTCCCTCCCTTCCTCTGTCTTTCCACAGCACCTTACACTTCAGCTGCATCGCAGCCTCTGACAGCCAGGGACTGCGATACAAGCCAGCCATGCCCTCACTCTGCAGGTGTACATACATGTACATATACGCACATTTTCTCCCCAGGACAGAAAGATGGAGTGCGCCTTTTCCCATCTCCCAGCCTAGGCATTCCTCCCTTCTGCCAGTGCTTGCAGAACACAGGATAGAGTGACTACTTCCAAAGTGTGAGAAACATCCACAAGTTGACCCATGGGGTGTTCAGACAAGCTCACCCTGACTGACCCAAGAAAGAGCTTCCTCCTGGTCTCCTTAAGGAAAAGAGGGAATATCCTTCCCATTCTAGGTAACCACCAAGGAAAGTGCCTGAGTACTGAAGCTCTGATGAGACTGACCTCATTAACCCCATCTTGAATAATCCACTCACAGGTAAGTTATTCCATGAACACAAATGTCTGGCTCTGGGCACTGCTGGAACAGGCCTGGAAGCCTGGAAGTTCAGGTGACTCGCACTGCTGTACAGAGCCAGCTGTTCAACCACCACCTGAGTCAAGTGCTTAAGCCCAAACCAACAGGCCTTTCTGTCCATAGAGGGAACCTTTAGGTCATCCCCCAGAAATTGCTATGCTGCACTCTCAGAAAGCACAGAGCAAACACACTGAAGATGCTGCTCTAATTGCCTGACTCTGGGATAGCAATCTGGGCTCAGTGTTCATCCTAACACCTATCAAGCAGAGGTATTCTGGAAGGCTTCTTAGTGGCCCCAAGCCCTGGGAAGACTTATCAATCTAACACAATGTGCAAACACTGCTTTTCTGCTTCCAGACAGTCTGGCCTGACACATTCATCCAATGTGACACGTGCCAACAGCCTTCCAGGAACCAGGGTGGAGAAATTACAGTGACTTAGACACAAAGATTGTTTGGCTTTCTTTTCCAGCTGGGATATCTCAGCCTTTCCCTCTAAGCTCTAAGGATAGCTGGTAATACCAGCTCTGCAGGAACTATCTGCAGATTAAGCCAGTGAAACTGAATTAGCTGAGTAAATTCTTCTACTTTTCTTAAAAAAAAAAGAGCCAGGAGAACAGAATCATTGTTCCAAGAAGGCAATAAGAAGCAGTGGATAAATGCTAGAGACTGCATCTCAGTTCCCAAAGATGAACAAGCCTGCAGCCTAAAGGAAGGAGGCAGATGGAGATTAACTTGGTTATAGGGACAAGACTTTTCCCACTCTTTACTCAACCATAATAAGGAAGCACCAGTCAAACATCTATAAGGGAAAAAAAGTCAAAGATCAGAGAAGGGAGGACTTACTGGATCAGTGGCAACAGCCGAGCAGCGTTGCACCAACCCTTCAAATGTGGCCTTCAAAGCCTGGTGCTCAGGGGGCAGCTCCTTCCTCTCAATGCTCTCCACAGGTAGCTGGTGATACTGACAGAAAAAAAAGCAGCTGAATGAAAGCAACAGGACCATGAAAGGCTGGAGCAGGTAGATTCCCCTCCTGAAACTAGAGAAGAGAAGGCATTTCACCCCTTCACAAACCCAGAGAATACTGGAAGCAAAGTTAGATTATCATCTTCAGACTGTGATACAGCTCCAGGCCTCTGGATTCTCAACTCGCAGCAGGCTGACGGCCTGCCTGGTCTCCCTCGCTCTCTCCCACCCAGGTATCATTTTTCCAACCTGGCAACTCCTCTAACACTCAGGCAGAGATGCCTTGTAAGGGCTAGGGAGCAGCATAAGCCCTCTGCAGCTGCCAAGTAATAAGAACCTCAAAAGCTGAGTTGTTTTCCTACTTGACAGGATACTGGTGGCTGGGGAATGCCCCACTTTCCCTGGTACCTGTAGGCTGCCTTCCTTGGGTGCTCCTGGGGGTGACTGGCCAGATTCTTGCAACCTGGATAGCTGAGGATGGATCCCTTGAGGTTCAGCAGGCAGGCCCATTACTGGAGCTGTGATGGGGGCCAGAGGAGTAAATTTCTCAGGCAACTGTCAGCAAAGAAAGGAAAGAAAAAAAAAAAAAAATCAAGAAAACCAAGTCCAAGGAAGAAGAGTTGGCTGCCTCTCCATACAAAAATTCAACTTCCTTTCTAACTTGAAGAGTTATGTCTCCAGTTCTCAAGATGATGCGTTACACATCCCTGTTCTTTCAGCCCCCTGACTCAGAGAATGGGGCCCTTCCTCTTGCATCCTAGACGAACAGTCAAAACGACAGCAAGAAAACCCCTCTGGAATTGTTCAATCAAACAGATCTGTTACCCTTGAAAGCACTGGTCCTCAGAAAGCCGCCTGGTCTCTGCAACGGCACGAGTCCTGAATGTAGAGATTAGCAGCAGTAAAGTGTCCAACTGAGCAAGTACTGGGGAAAATCCCACGACATGGGGGGAGATTCCTCTTGCAAACACTTCATCATGCCCCTGCTAAGCCGGAGAGTCATGACAGATTCTCTCCAACAGCGCTAGATCAAAAGGAGATGGCTTTAACAAGAGGCTAATCCTGTTGTAGTGAGCACAGCCTAAAGCAGGTTCCCAGCTACGCTGCCAGAAAAAAGGGCGAGAAGTCTGTTCCAAGTTAAAGAAGAGGAGTGGGGGGTGGGAAGAATGCCAAAGAAGCTTCTCATCACACCTGCCAGCAGGCAGCAGTGATAGAAATGGGGTACTGAGAGCATTTGTTGCAGAAGAGCTCAGCTCACAGGCCCTCCAGTGCAATCACGACAAGGCAGAGAGCTGCAGGACCAACACAGCAGGTAGCTCACAGCTACACCTGTCCCAACTTCTCTCAGCACAAGTACCTTATCATTTGGTATCAGCATCTGAGGAAAATCACTGTTGATCCCAGTGTGCTGACGGAAAATGCTGCCCCCAGCTGTCAGGTATGAAGGAAACATAATCTCCTCAGCCACTATCAAAAAAATTGTGTAGGCAAGGGCATAAGATTAAATCCGTACTTCTAACAACAAATTACTATAGCCAGCCTGGGAAGTACTGACAGAAGATGCAACATCAGAGCTGATAACCATGTCAAAAAACATCCTGCAGGACAGCATGTGACTTTGGATGGCAAAGAGTCAAGATTACTTAGACTCCAGTCCTAGCCATGCATGCAGTGCAGACGAAGACAGAGCTACAGGGACAGAGACCTGCGGAGTTTGACATAGAGCATTTCTAGGAATGTATCTGTTACATGGAACTCCCTGGCTAAAAGACAACCAACACATATTGCAGCTTAAAACTTACCTTTTTCTTTTGAAGGCCTCCTCTTCCAGTAGAGGGATCACTCCAAGATTCCTGAGCTGCCAGGACAGAGGACAAGACACAAACCTCAGCCTGTGAGAAGGTGGCTGCAGCAACAATTCATGGTTGCTTGCACGGTTTAGAACTTCCTTCAGGAGAAGGCCCTTTGGCTCCAATTCCCTTGTCACTGCACCTTTAGACTGTTTCAACTGAGGAATTTCAAACCCAGCTCACAGGCCCATGAGATGTTCTTGCTTCCCTTTCTCTTTCTTAATTTCATTCTTAGTATCCAAGTACGTGCACAACCTTCATGAGGTGACATCTGATCAGACTGAACTGGCACACACCCACTCCCACACGGAATACTTTTTTGGAACTACCTGAAGCTTTCTGGATACTGTATAAGCTGCAGATGTCAGCCTCAGAGTCAGGCTAGAACCTTGGTGGGGACCTGCGTAAGTGTGCACCTCATGGTTCAGGAAGTTCTTGGGGTTCCCCAGAGAATTTGGCACTATGGTAGCACAGCAAGAGCTATGCTACAGGGTGAGAGGGCTTTTCACCAGCGCTCACAGGAGTGCTCACGGTGGCAGTCCAAAGCAATACAGGCTGTTCTGATAAAGGCAGAAAGATTTAGGGGTTGGGTTCCCTTCCAAAATCATGTTCAGAACCAAAGCTTAGCAAAATTTGCTGACTGCCAAATAGAAGGGAATAGACTTAACCGCTAAATGCCTTGGGAGCAGAGGGGTGTCTCAGCAGATGCTTCTGTGGTACTCTAACCTCACTCCAGGTAATTTAAAATCCATCAGACAACACGACATCAAAGGACTTCTGTCCACTCTTCATTCTGTAAAGGATAAATTGCAACTACCTTGTCTGCTGCTGTCCTGTAAAGGTACCTGCATCTTTTAGACAAAACCCCAGTATTAACAACCTCAAGCCCATGAGACAGGAATAATCTGTGAAAAAACAGAATAATTCTAAGCGGCAATATCAGAATTGCTGGAGCTCAGAGCCACACTTAATGAGCTACTGATCCTGAACTGAGCTTTAAAAATCACAGGGGAAAGATGCAAAAGGTGCTTCATTACTTTAATTACCTTTATTATTAAAATTCTGGCAGCCTCTTTTCGCCCTCCCTTTTCCCATGATTTCAAGACTCGCTCTCTGATGAGTTTGGATCAGTCGTTTAATTAAGTTGGCACCTATTTCTAGCTTGGGGATTCTGTGCCCTAGAATTCTGCTGGCCCCCACTGAGCCTGTGGCCTAGCAATCCTTGGCACTGTTCCAACCCAGTGGCACTCTATCCTCACTGGAAACCGCTATTTAAATTATACTCTTTAAGCCAGGCACTTAATCATCAGACACAAGAGACAACAGACCCTGTTGCACTTTGCTGGGGTGAAATGCTCTCTTCCCTACGCTACTTGTGAAATAGGATTTCTCACCATCCCTGAAAGGAGTGCCCCGTGGCAGCAGACTCCAGCAATGCCTGTCCTGGAAAAAACAAGACCATCAGAAGCTGGAATCAGGGATTATCCTAGCCAGAAAGGATATGAGCCAACATGTTGCTGTCCTTCACCCTGTCCCTGTCACTCTCAGGAACTTGGGATTTCTACAAGTGGAGGTGTCTCTTCATTGCATTACTAATAATGTTCATGAGCTGTAGATACTATGTTCAGGAATTTCCAAAGCAAGCAATTTTGGCCAGTCAGATTGAGTGACTTTACAGTCCCTTTTCAGATTAAGAAAAATACAAATCAAAATCAGAACAATAATAGCAGGCAAGAAAGCACTCTTAAGGAAGCCAGTTTGCACTGTTGAACCAGGCATGCCATATATTGCCATTAAAACTGGGGGCAAATGCTGCCAAGGAGAAGGGAATTTCTCAGCAGTGAATTCCTGAAGGGCATCTTCAGCCCAAGGAAGTGCCTGAAATCCTTGTCATGGAATCATCTTCTCTTTAACAGGGAGAAACTGAGGTATTTTGTTTCTCTGCTGAAGGGACAGCTCCCTCTCTGGAGTCCCACTTCACACAGCCACCTGCTTGGTGGTGTAAGTGCCTATAAGTACTTGGATTTCCTAAATAAAGCTGTGAGGTTCGTGCCTGGCAGATGGTCCCTCCAAAGAGCACCAATCATGGCGTGACAGACCACTAAGACATTGAGCCTTACCCCACTGACAATGTAGACTAAAAAATGACTACCCTCCAATACCAATGAATCCCAATGAGAGAAATCAGTACAAAGTATCAGTCAAAAAAAAACCCTGGGTCCAAATTTTCCCCAATAGTCGACCCAAGATTCCAAGCCAAACCTCACCCTTTAACTAAAGCCAAAAGGGCTTTCCAGTTCCTCCCCTTCCTTTCCAGCCCTCTTCCTCATATTCTACTTGAGAAGCTCTACTCCACTACTGCTTCTGCTGAGATTCACCTCTTTCAAACCACAGGGGGAAAGCACAAGAAAAACTATGCACTAGGCTGGGAGTGTAAAAGGGAGAAAATGAGAGATGAGTTAAAACCACGGTTCCATGCCTAGAGAGCCGAGACAGGAAAACTGTCTGCTTCCCTGTCCTGCTGGCCCAGCAACTGCCTGAAAAGACAGACTGAAAATGGTCTAACACCTCCAGAACTGGACGAAAATAGTAGAAGGAAGAAGCGGGAGACCCTGGTTTCTGTACTCAAACTCATGAGTAATAGCATAGTACTTTTATTTCACTTCCAATATCCCCAGCTGTCACTTACTAGTCCTCAGGACAGGTCTGTTCCCCACCCCAGCTGTACAGCTCCTCAGGCATGCAAGGAAACCACAAACAGCAGTGAGCGAGCATGCATGCATGCACACACATCAAAACATGCACACTCCACACATTTCACTGGAAGCAGCAACACTGCCTGCCCCACAGGTCTGGAGGTTTCTCTGGGTACTACCTGCATGATCCATGTGGGGACCTAGCCAAGGGAAGAAACCTGAAAACCAAGACAGGGTGGAAAAGGCATGATCACCAATAGCTTTCACTCAGTGAGTAATTTCACTGGACTACTATGCCAAAAAGCTTTTCAGGAAGGAATGTGTCCAGCTGTAGCTTAGAGCCTTTGTGTGTAGCCCCCATAGACTTCACACAGTGGGATTTGCTATCCTTGGTTAAACACAGGTCAGCAAAGGATTTCAGATGAAGGCAAACATCATAGCCTCAGTTCCTTCACTCTCAGAATACGTGTGACTTGGGGAAGCATCTGCTAAAAAAATCTATGGATTGTCAGCCTTGTTGTAAGGGATCTCCACAGCCTGGCTAAACCTGTTCCTTGAGACAGCAAACAAAGAAGTAACAAACACCAGATATGGTGATATTCTGGGAAATAGAAGGAATACCCATCCATGGGGAACTAGATCAAACAACACTCTTTCTCTCCATCATGCTAGCAAGGACTTCACATGCCAGACTGGATTCAAACTATAGACCCAGAGGGGTCTAAAACACTGCAGAGAGGAATCCAGAAGTGATTCCCACACAAGCCCTTTATGACAACAGGAAAAAAATGGGAGCACTATAGCACAGCAGACAGAGGAATTCAATCCTGAAGCTAAGGGGCATCTCATGGACAGGGAAGCAGTATCCTGCTCTCCCACCATTTCAAATGCACTTCGCATGTAAATTGCATAAGCAAGGGCGAGATGAGCCAACCTTCCACCAGGCGTTCCAAGGGAAACACCACCCTTTCTGTCAGAGCAGATGCCTACTCAGGGTGCATTGAGGACCTGAAGAGACAACATCTTGCAACCACAACCTGGGAGACAGAACAACTGAACAGGCTGAATGAAACTGTTACCATTGTTGTTTTTCACCACCACAGCAAGACTCGGCACTCTGTGCCTGTAAGGTTTGCCTCAGCACTACATCCAGCCTTTATGGGGACAGACCAGACCTCAGAAGATCCATGTCCATTACGTACGGCAAATCCCATCTGGGCTTGTCATGGACACACAAGTCACACAAGCAGTACTTACCTGTGGGAGGAGGAGGAATGGCTGCTGGCAAGGGTTTAGTAGATGGAGCTCCAGGACCTCCCTGAGGATAACCCATGTTCATGGGGCAGTTGAAAGGTGCTGAAGAGTAGTCTAGAGGAGACTGGCTTGCCACAGGGAGAGGACAAGCTGTAGGAAGCTGAGATGATGAGACTGAGGCTGGAGTGAAGAGGGCAGGTCTGGGTGGTGGAACACCAGGAGATGTCATGGGCATGGACTGTCCTGGCAGAGAGGGCTGGCTGGAGAAGGGAACAGGACCAACAGGTCTGACTCCCACTGGTCCAAATGGCTGAGACTGTGACACAGCTACAGACAACAAAGAGAGTGTATCAGCATCACTAGTTTCATGTGCCAGCTACCCACGACACTATCCTTCTTGGTAGCAAGTCTTCCCTTCTTCAAGCCCTTTAATATCTGTGTCCTCCCTAGCCCAGGCTACATCACTCAAACTGCCACCAAGCCAGCTGTGGCTTTTCCACCCCTATGTATGCTTAGTATCAGTGCACATGCAGCAAGAGTTACTACTGTGAGATGTGTAAGAAGCACTGAGAAGCCTCTCAGGCGGCTGACTTGTTCTTTGTCAGTACAACAGGCCTGTGAGGAAAAAAGTACAGCAGCCACCCACATTGAAGGCTTTAGTCTCAGAAAACCTAGAAAATGGACACAGCTATCAGCCAATGCTTACCTGGCCCTGAGACAGTTGCTGGATTCAAGCCCAAGTTGTACTGTGGGTATGGGTGCCCTCTGGAATAGACACTTGTTTGTGGACCTGTGCTGGCCTGGGGAGGGGCAACATGGTGAGGTGTCACAGACATCGCTGGCACTGGCTGAGGTGTGAAGAGGGAAGGCACTAAAGGCTGAGATGGTGCTGAAGGGGCAAATGATGACTGATAGTTGGGCTGCAATTAAAAAAAAAAAGAACTTGCAAATGGCCAACAGAGTCATATGCATACACATACTAGCAGATGCAATTTCTATCCCTGTCACTTCTCAGGCAAGAGAAGTTGCTGCTGCTCTTGGTGCCCTGGATGCACTCAAAGGCCTTTCCCACCACATAACTTGCTCAACAAGATGAGCACCACACTCTTCAGAGTATTCTCCAGCTCCCTGAAGGGTTAGTCCTCAGGAGCAAGTTCCCATACAGTGACTTCCCGGAAGCAAAACCAGAGGAAATAACGAAGGAACGATAATGGAATAATAGAGGTTGGAAGCAAAACTTCACTAACAGTCTTCTTGTGCAAGAATGGAGATGAAGCCATATTACACTGTTTACTAAGATAAGAGGGTAAGATGAGCATAGGAAAATGACCACAGCCCCTTTCACCCTAAGATTTGAGATCTCAGTGGATCACCACACTTGTAACATTCTCCTCTAGGAACTGCATGTAGGACAGGGCTTTGCTAAAAGATCCCAGACAGCTTACTTTTGGATAATCACAGAGCTTGTGTTTGCTCCGTGAAGGACATCACTGAGGAGTTCCTCAGTGTGTGTAATGTATGTCATCTCATATTACTTCATATGCTTTCCACAACCCAATAGCCTTCCTCCCTCCTCCCAAGCCATGAACACCTGAGTTTAAGGCCTACCTTCTCTGGATGTCTGGGACCCGCTTTGTGGGCTGCTCCTTCAAGGGTGGAACCACCCTTGGCTGCTGGGGGTTTAATGACCCCTACATTGACATGAGCGTAGGGAAAAGGGGGTGGCTGCTGATCACCCATATTGTCTCCTTGAGCATGAAAGAGCCGGTCTCGGAGCTGTTCAATCAGAAGCTGAAACAAACTACGCTTTAGAAGAAGCACCTTGAGAGCCCCAGATGGAAAATGCTGGGGAGGCATTTAAAGTAGACCCTGACCTAAAGCACTATGAATCAAACTGCAAAACTAACCATGTCCCCAGAAGCCACCAGGAAAAAAACCTCAGCAAATGGTAAATGACAGTCTGGGACATCACCTGTCATACTCCCAGGCAGATGAAGTCTCACTGATCGTTCCTCCAGTCTTTAGAGTATTCCCTCCCCAACTTCTACCCACATTTAGGCACTAGATGGATTTGTTTCAAACTGTCAGGTGACCTCCCCATTCCCTTCCTCTACCAGCTAGTTTCAGGAAGAGAGGCAGCTTCCCTGGAGAGCTGCTTCCAAATGTTGTTCTCCATCAACCACTTTACAGTTCTATAGCTCTTTTCCTTTTCCCTGAATCAAAGGCACTACAAAGAAAACGCAAATGAAGACAAAACCCATATCCTGGAACACCTTCCCCCCTCCCCCTCTATTCTCAAGTTAGCATAACTAAGGTGAAACCTTAAGTCCTAATGCATGTCAAAACCCCAGCTCTCTCATACAAAGCACCATTTCCCCCCCATACTACTCTTTCCCACAACAGCTTGCTGCTCACTCACCTCTTTAGAGCTGCTGGGTAGGTAATTCATTGCAGCTGCCAAGCATCCTTGTGATGCCAGGAGACTGGCGTATTGGGTGATTCGTTCTGCCAAGACAGGGCCTGGTGCTGGTCCTGCTGTGCCTCGGAGCATCTCAATGGACCTGCTCAGCACCATCACCTTCTCTATAAGATCCTGAATAAGCCAGGGGGAAGGAAGAAATAAGACTACTCAGAATTTGACTAGCTTTACTGGTCCATCCCATTCTGAGACAATATCAGATGGCCCTCCTCACTTTCAGCTGACGTTGGGTCCAATGTGGACAGAAGTTACTCTGCTCTGCACCAAACACTGTCACTGATGACCATTTCCTCAGGTCCACTTGGAGAAAAACAGGAACCAGGAAGCAAATCCTGACATTGCTACTTTAACAGTAAGGGAAGAAAACCAGAAGCCACAAGAACATTTCAATCAACTGTGATCTTTTTACTAGGAAGCTACTACTGTTACAAGCTATCAGCTTGGAAGAGGAAGGCGTAAAACCGTACCAAGAAAAATTCAAAAAACTATTGCTGGTGACAAAAGGACCAGAAGGTTTTAAGTTACTCAAAACTCCTTCAACTCCCAGAAATCAAAGTAGTGTTTACAAGTGTAGAATGATACATGCTCGTATCTGGTAAATGGGAGGAGACTAGTTTCAAAAACAACCAGGAGTGCTGATGATGGCTTTTTGTTGCTTTTACTTACTAGTGGGATTACAAAACCAGGGAACTCTGTAGCAGAGGGCATTATCTGCAGATATCCAAGTGGAAGACATGTCTAGCTCATTCTAGCAAGTGACAGACCCAACAGGGCTTAGTGACTTAGATTTAAATGTAAAATTACTGAGATTAACTCAGTTGGTCAGAGCATGGTGCTGGTAACACCAAGGTTGTGGGTTCAATCCTCATATGGACCATTAACTTAAGACCTGGAGTTGATCCTTGTGGGTCCCTTTCAACTTGGATTATTCTGTGATTCTGTGAAATAATCAATAGGAATGAACAGAGGTAAGTAAAAACATTGACTTAGAAGTACTGATTCATCTGCAAGATGTGATTTCTCATACATGACCATTCTACTCACAGTGGGAATAACATGGTCCAGACTTCACTTTATTTTGCTAAGGCTGTTCTAAAGGTACAGCCAGATAACTGGAACATTAAGTTATACATGACAAGCACAGCAGCAGATGTACTCCCAGGCTACTACCAGTAAGAAAACAGGTACAGCTCAAACTTTGCTGAGAAAAAGGAAGCTCAGAGATGACATCAGTATGTAAGAGAGGCAGCTAGGCTGTAACTCCTATCCATGGCTGGATTTATGTGCAACGTAAACACACAAACCCTGAATGATTAAGAGTGCAAGCCTCCTTTCGAAGTAGGCCCATAAACCAGGCTAGAAGGAGATACCTTGGTGAGTACAAACAGGTCTCCACTGTCTGCTGGAAACCAGATACTCTGATGGGATAATGCAAACGGTTCAGGGCTACCAGACTGGCCTAAAGAGGAGTCAAACCAACATTATAGCACCTGTACCTGTAGGGCAAGTGGTGACGAAGTCTCATGGTTTTTTACCCAGCATTCCACCAACCTCTCCACGTTGCCTGACGAGATGTAGCAGAGGCAGGCATCATTGGACAGGGCTGCATCTCCCTCCGACTCCAGGCGGGCACCCAGCACATCTAGAGAGGAAGAGATGCAGCCAACATTTAACACACTCCCCTTTTGAAGAGCTCATTAACCACAGTGTTTTGGATCTGCACTTAATTAGAATGATAGAATCATTTAGATCAGGAAAGACCATTACAATTGAGTCTAACTATAAACCTAATACTGCCGAGTCCCACTAAACCAAGTTTTTAAGTGCCACATATACATATTTTTTAAATAACTCCAGGGTTGGTGACTGCACCACTTCCCTGGGCAGCCTGTTCCAATGCTTGACAACCTGTTGAGTGTAGGTGGTTTTCCTAATGCCCAATTTAAACTTCCCCTAGTGCAACTTGAGGCTGTTTCTTCTTGTCCTATTACTTGCTATTTTGGAGAAGTACAACCTCCTTTTGGGTAGTTGTAGAGAGCAGTAAGGTCACTCCAAACCTCCTTTTCTCCAGGCTAAACAATCCCAGCTCCCTCAGCTGCTCCTCATAAGACTTGGGATCTAGACTCTTCACCAGTTCCATTGCATAACTGTTGGGTAACAGAGAAATGGCCATCGGGAAGGAATCCCAAAGACAACTTGGCCGAGAAAAAAGAGCTTTTTCTACATCTGCCAATTTTTATATGTTTGCTCAAACATATAAAAGAAAGAAATGACAGATGAATTCAGTGAAAAAATCCAACACCTTTTTTTTTAATTTCCAAAACAGGTGTGGGAATCTCCAGGCAATAACAGGGTGCTCAAACCTGTTTTAGATGGAGTGAAGCCCACTAGACCTTTTACTGTAAAGGAAATACCCTTCTCTATGGAATAAAAATCACCCTCTTCATGTCTCAGCCTAGTGACAGCATCTATCCTGGCTTTTTCCATGCTGCTCCTAGAGGTCACAGGAAATATCCACATATGTAACTTCACACCATTCTCAGCTACAGTGTGCATCTATTATCCTCCTAACTCAACAGTCCACACTTATTTAAGTTCTAGGTAATTGTAAATGAGTAAGAAGTGCTTTCCTTTCTTAACTCTATCCACTTCTTTCTGTAAGCAGTCCAGAGGTACCCTGTGCAAGGGAAATTGTATCAAAACATAGTACACTGCATACCACAGAGCTGAGTGTAGTCTTCGTGCTTTGAGTATGTTAACAAGATGGCCAGTGCCTCCTTCCAGCTCCGTAGGTCACACGTGCAAACAATACCTTGCCAGTTCTGCTGCACAATGGAGGAAAGCAGCTGTAAGGGAAGCAGAAGGCCTGTCAATCACTGAAGACAAAGATAAGCTGACAGCCTAAGCAACAGCTCAGTTTCAAACACACTTCCCACTATGTAGCGACTACCTCACTGTACATTAAGGTCCAACAATCTCAGCATCCCTATGTTAACAGTAATTGGAACCTGACACATCTAAGGAAAGTAAAAAAGCCCAACAAAGCACTTAAAAGAATATGGAAACAGCCCCACTAGACAAGACTAAAGATTTAACACATATCTTGTTTCAGAGCAGCTGGCATCAGTGACTGGAACACAGTATTAAGATATCCCAACCTCTGTTACACTTCCCCATTTGTAAATTAATAAGCTAGGAACTTCCTAGTTGAGCTGTAAAGGGGCAGTATGCTCCACAGATTACAAGCATAAGAAGCTGAGACAGAAACCATTAAAAAAAAAGGAACAGAGAACACAGACACTCTATGTAGACAACGTAAAGTTGTCATAAGACTACCAAGATATTAGAGTAAATGTCACATCAATAGGAAATGCACAGATTCTGCTGACATTCTACTTCCTGCATTATAGAAAAAGCATTTCCACATATATTCAGAGAAACATTTGCCAAGACAGTGCACACCTTCCCCTGCTCAGTGTGTACACAAAACCATCACTTACCACGGAGAGATTTGTTTTCCGCTTGGCAAAGTAGCGCTTCTGGGTTTCCTTTAGGAGGTTCTCCCCACCAGCTATAGCTAAGATGATGGCATCAGCAAAGCGCTCTGCTCGCATGCACAGCTCCACTGCACCCTCAAAATTCCCCAACAGAAGGGCTTGGCTGATGAGTCCATCTGTATCTACAGAGGTGAGAAGCAGAGTCAACCCAAAGGGTCACTGCTCAGATGCTTTGATGATGCTTGTTTTAAAGAGCAGGCAGTAAAAAGCAGTAACAGCTAAAAGCCCAGCTAAAGGAAAATTTGGAAACCCGAAAAACCCCAATGACTTGACTCTGAGTCCTCCATCATCTAGAATATTCTTTTGTATTTTTAAGGGGTCTCTTATGTGGGAAAAGTATTTCTCTGCTCAGTGACATATGCTGCATGACACCTGAAGGGGTCATATGTTTTAAAAGGATCCATCTGCTGAAGTGAACTAGATTCTTCCTGGTCTCCCCTTTAATTTTCTGGTTTTCCCCCCTCTCCCCTTTTCCTAAGAGGGCAGAAACACTCTTCATATAAATACCTTCTGTGACAGGAATCTCCAATGTGCTCATATTCTGTGGGATGAGGTTATCAAAAAAGGCTGAAGAGGAAGAAACAGCAGCTACATCATCGCTGGAATTCATCAAAAGCTGTGCAAAAAGTACAAGAGCTTATTTAATTCGCTGCACACACAGATCCTACCCAAAACAGTTTAGTGGATTACAGAGTGGGACAGGGCTGCTCTCCATTTGGTTGTGCATGCTCATATAAATCTAATTTCAATTTGGAAACTCCTGTCACTGTGCTATCAATCTGCACAGTTTCACAAGGGCAGCAAGAAGAGCAGTGCTGCAACTGACAAAGCTTAGGAGATTGATGGTGCACGACATGCAATGCCAACAGCACTGCTGGGCAGCATTCATCAACTCAACCATCAGCCCCTGAGCAAGCTGAACTATTTCAGAAGGAACAGAGACAAGACCAACAAGTAAAATCGGTAAGTAACAGGTTGGATCACAGCCATGCCTGGTGCTCTACTGAAATGCAGGACACAATTGCTACTCCTAGAATATCTCAGCCAGTGTTTGAGGCTTGTGAAGAAGATTACTAATCAGAGGACATAAGTTTTAGATACCTCAGAGGAGAAAAATTTACAGTGAACCAGGCCTTAGAAGGCATCTGAAGATGGACATCCCAAAATTATGTGAAAATACATTTCAGAGCATAGAGGTGAAAAGGAAAGAAATACCACAGCAGAAGCTTCACAGAGGAAATCCAGAACAGTAGCACGAAGTTACGCTGGGGTGAGGCTAATTCTACCACTGAAGAAATCAACACAGGTGAAGCAAGCCTTTTTGCAGGAATAACAGCCAGGAGTCCTTCTTCATTGTTCACGGATTAGTTTTAAAGCCAGAAGGGAAAGTTATGATCATTTAGTCTGACCCTGTGAGGGTCTGACAGGCCTGTGAACTGCCCTCTGAAATGCTGGCATGGAGCCCAACAAGTTGTGGCTGGAATTAGACCTTCCAGTTCATTCTGCCCTTCTCTGCTCTCCCAGGCTGGCAAGATGTACAGGACATACCTGATCTGGTGCAGCATTTGTATCATCTGCCTCAGGAAGGGGCTGTTTATCTGGGATCCCGTCACTCAAACATGAGGCAATCTAGAAAAGTAACAGACACACACAGAGTGAAGTCCCTTCCAAAGTAAGCACCTGGATAGCAAAACTACTGAGAAACTAGCAAGTTCCAGACACAGTTCTCCCAGATCTTTCACCTGTTCGAAAACTTCCACCTCACCCTATTCCTGGCTGGCTGCCTATCAGTAGCTATTTATCCCTTTCAGAGCATTATCCATCAGTGCTATGCCAGACTGTCTCCACCTGTCACCTACTTCATGGTTGAAGAATCCCCTGAGATGCAGAGAGCTAAATGCTGAAAGAAGCTCTCACAACTGCACTGTTGTTAAACATTTCCCAGTGCACCAACAACTCAATGCAAGATAAACGGGCTCAAGACCCCTTTGGTTTGATTCAGTACAGCTACAGTTACACCCTTCCAAGTGCTTGCATCTGCTTTTTAGTGGGGTATACTTCATGTGACTCCCACCTGAAATTTCATACAGTTTTATCTTTCATGTGCTACGAGATCACTTGCTCAGTTCCAGTAGGGACTCTACAACTCTCCTGCAGCAGCTTTCGTCATGTAAAGGTTTCTCTCTATTGGAAATACCCCTTACCTTTTTTTGCAGATCCTCTTTACTGTAGCCCAGCAGCTTGAGAAGTTTAGTCCTGGAGTCCTGCTCCAAATTCACCTGAATGCCAATGAATATTAAAAAGACAAAAAAATATGTAAAATCATAGACATCTACACATTGACAATAGTTAGCTGCTTCTGGCAGCAGCAAAGTTTAGAGCTCAGTTTATAGATAAAGAACTCAACTATGAAAAGTCCACCTAATGACTATTGTGGGAAGATTTATGGAATTTAAGTTATAATCACAATAAAAGGGCAAAACTCAAGTTTGCCACAGTTACAAATGAAACACAACTGTGTATCAAGACCACGACTGTATACCTACCTAGTGTACTTGGTCATTAATTCCCTGGATAGTTTAGGAATTACCAAGCTAATCTCATCATTGAGAGAACTGACTGATTTGAGTATGGATGAAACTGAGACAAGGTGGTTTCCCTGAATTGCTAGCTGGCTTCACAAGAATTAGTTAACTGTTAAAGAAGCTCCCTGGATGAGGATTTCAGACAATCCAAAAAATTCCCAAAGGCTGCACATAGCCTAATTGATCGGCACTATTTATATGCTTTAATGCATGATTAGCATTCTGCAAGGAGAATCTGTCTGTCTCAGCCAAGTCCCATGCTGCTCCTACTATACAAATGATCAAACTGAACATGGATAAGACACTTGCAAACAGTCCATTTCAGAAACTGTTCCTGCAGAGACAGGAATGGTGCTGCAGGACACTTTTCATACAGAAGCCTGGTTTGTAGTTTAAGACAATCAATTGTAATAGATCCTTTATGTGCTGGAGTGGTCTCTCAGGACCACACACCAGATGGATTAAAAAACGTGACTAAAAATGACAGTTTGATGTGTCTCATTTGATGCAACTGAAGACATCATTGCAATGGAGACCACTGTCACCACCTAGATTAACAGCTGGCCATCTTATTCAAGATTCCCCATGCAAATATAATACTGTGGAAAAGATCCCAATATTTTGCCCTCCACACAGTCTGCTATGAGTGTCTGTAAACCCCTGCCAAGACTAAGCCCTGCCTCATCAGAAGGATGACCATCTCTTATTACCAAACTCTCATGTTACCAAATTGTCCATGAAGGCTAGTCAGTCCTCACACCACCACAGCTCTCTCCCTTCTTCTGGGGTATCTCATTGTCCATTCGGACTTCACCTTGAAAAATAATAACGTACAGCTCCATAGGTAGCAGGCAGATATAGCTTGGCAGTGTGCTGAGATGAAAAAATCTTGTTTCAGGAAGCCCAAACAAGTCCACTGAAAAGACCACTCCTAATGAAAACCAAGACAACCTCCAAGACCTCAACTTTCTTTAGACAAGTAACAAGTCTATTCATTGAATTCCATTTTATATTTTGAAGAACAGGAATAGAAATGGCTAGAGAGGACCATAAAAGAACTGACCTGTGTATTTCACCACAGCCATCCTACCTTCAAGAAGTTCCAAAGGTTCTCATCAAATGGCAGCTTGGCTGTTTGGATCTTGCCCTGGCAGTAATCAAGGAGGTTCCCTGACTGCAAGGCCATCTGCAGTTCTTTGGATCGGAGTAGGAATTCAGTTTCAGTAGTGACTTGACTGATGAATACCTGGTGTGGGTAAGTCTGTATTTGTTGTCCAGCAGCTTTGGTAAGACCAAAGGTAATCAGTTTTCCTCCAAACTGAGAATAACAGAGGGAGACACAGTAAGTATTGTATTCTTATAAACAAACGTAAAAGCTACTCAGTTCTTCATTTAGCAAGGCAGACCCAAACTCCAGCAGTGATCAAAAGGCCCAAGAGTTTAGTGTGTATGGATGGTATGAACATTGAGGGAGTTCACATAAGCTGAACACTGATGAACTTGACACTTGTGCCTGTTTGATTAAGCCTAGCCAACTGTGAGTGCCAGAGAGGCACAGCAGAAGAAGTACCATTTGGACTTGTTAGTTCTTCTGTTACATGGAGAGGCAGACTGCAATGATAAAAACTATCAGGTGAAGAGCAGGCACTAGACAGAGAACAAGTCAAGCAACAGACTAAAAGAACAATTCAGCCTTACAATTTAGGAGCAAAGATGTGAAGAAAATTAAATGTCTGGATAGGAAGGAGACAGAGAGAGGAGAATGGGAATGCATGCCAGCCTACAAGGACAGCTTTTACAAATTTTTCTTAGATTTGTTAACTGCTACTTATAATCTCCCATTCTCTGCTACAGGACTCTTTCTTATTGGAAATACACCTGAATGTAGAGAGTAAACAAACTTCACTTCATGGGACACCACAGTGCACATTAAACAGGCATTAAAACAACTAGGAACAGGTTCCTCCAGTGAAAGAAAAGGATTGTGTCACAAGACAACACATCTATTGCATTTTCAGCTAAGGATGCTCCATTCACTTACGGCAAATGAAACCCCCACAGGTCTGCGAATCCATTTGGGTGGCTTTTTTAATGGTGGAATCAAGGTGGTCTGAGTTACTTGCTCTGGCACCTGCAAAGGAGGAAGGCTCTGTCCTGTGCCAAAGGGATCCAGGTTGTTGAAGGAGGAAGAGATCTAGAATTAGATGGAAATAGGAAGAATTATAATTCAATTCCTCTCTGTATGGAGTAAGCACAAAAAACTATTGCTTAGGAATTAGTTACTTTCCACATTGATGAAGAATGAGGCTAGTACAGCACCTCCTTCTGGAATACCACCAAGCCCCTGTGCAAGAGAAATGGCATTTCAAAACAGTTCCAGAAATAATTTCTCAAGGAATTTTTACCCTAAGAGATTTTCAAGTAGTTTTTCCTTAGCAAGATGCAAATTTCCTAACACTGCTAGGCCTAGCACCCAGCTCAAACATAGGAGTTGCAAAATTACTTGTTTTATGCAAGATAATGACAATATATGGTCAAAGTTGTCCAACTTATTTCTTGTTTTTCTCACAAAGGAATTCTGACTCCCTTTTTGTTGCTGGAGTCTTTAAAATGGGTTAGTTTCAGGGACTGTCTCAAGCTTTTATAGCTTAGATGAGACTGACAAAATAAAACCTTCTTGCCTAGACAAGAGTCAAAAGTGGCCCCTGAACCAGATTTCTGACATATAGGGAGTCAGTGAACATACACACAATGCTGTTCACAAGCACTTTTCATTTTTAACATTGTCTGCATAGATTTGTTTGCTAAAGACAATTTGTTGTTTGCTAAAGATAAATTTCTTCAAGTTTGACTGGACCATAGGGAATAGCTTTAAAATTCAGCTAACTAGCATACTCAAAAGGAAGCAACATCAGGCTGATCAAGCTAAGGTTACCAAACCTTAGAATCACAGGCACTGTTTTGTCTTTCTTCAGGGGAAAGCGATTCCAAAGAAAGAACATTTCTTGAGGAACAGCTTATATCCAACAAATCAAGCACCCTAAACCTTAAAGAAATAAATATACACAACCAGGTCTGCAACAGTGTTTCTGTCCTGAGACTATTGAATTCATAAGAGAGAGACCTCTTGGTCACAAACTCCCTGCCACTGTAACTGTCATTATCTCCTTCTGCTTGTGTTTTTACTTGTTATTCAACTTATGCAGGAATTATTTGACACTACTGTTCCCCAGTTTTGAACAGTGGAAGTGTGGTGCATGCACATGAAGAACACAGAGAAAGAAAATTCTCCATGGGTTAAATAAATCCTTAATCTCCCGCAGCTGTTGTTTGATAAAGTATTTTCTGTCTCTTGCAAATCCTATGAAACTAAACTCAGTCAGCTGTACATGACTATATAAATAACATTTAAGCCAGCTCATATGTATTCTCTTAAAACCTGTATTGTAAGGCATTTGTTGGCTGGGACAGAGGGAGAGAATTAAAAGACTAGACACCAGATTAAAACTAAAATTTTAGACAGTAGTGACATTTAATCTGTTCAGAGTTTGCTCATCTATTCATTGGCTAAGTAATGGGTTTCAATATCAAAAATATTAATATGCTCCAAGTGGTAGTCGACAGACTTGAGGAAAATTGCTAGTAGTGGTTTGCAACCCACTTTATAAAATTATCTTCTAAATTAATGAAGAATAATGTATCCCATCAATTAGTATCAATGTATTTAATGTTAACCTAATGACAAGAAAAGCTTGTGTGCTGCTTTATTTTTAGTCTAATAGTAATAACAATAAAATATATCTTAACATCACAGCTGTGTTTGATCTTGGTTCTCTTTACACACTTTGTCAGAGGCCATGTGGTCCCTCTTTCGGATTTGGTGGGATTATTAAGCCCCCACACAGGTAGCTTCTTGTTCCCACACCATACAGCCATAGGTCCTGGTGCAAGGGACAGATTGCATCACTTAAAAATCACACTGTTACACACGTGTGCTTCTACCACTCTGAGCAGTCACGGAGAAACTGCCAGTCTGTCAAGGTGTAACATGGTCACAGGACTTTACCTTGTCAGCCTGCGTCTTCTGCTGAGCTTCCAAGTTCCCACCCATAATAGAATAAACGTTGATCCACCCATCAAAAGTGGCAGCAGAGAAGACTGAAGGGCTCCTAGGACACCACTGGACATCAAAGCACCACTGACTCCGAATGGGCAACTCATACACCACCTATCATAGAAAGAGAGAAGATAGAAGCACAACACAAATAGCCTCCTGCTTTCCCCAAATTACTTGCCCACAGCAAGCATGTCACTTTATTTACATGTCACCATTGCATACAAATCTCTTATTTTTGCTTCTTGAAGGGTGCATTTGCAACCAAATTATACCACATTGAGTCCAAACAGCTGGAAGTCACAGAAAGCTCATGTAAAACTGGATTCTGACTGTAGAACAAAATCCAAAAGCAAGAAGTCACTTTTGCTCTGCTTCCCAAGTACTACTGTACCAGAGTACTATAGCACTGTCACATTTGCTGTTAAGCAAGGGAGAGACACCAGAAAACAACACAATAAAACCAGAAGTCAAGAGGCAAGAATGTGTCATGAGCAAGAACACATAAACAGAAAGAATAGTGTGGAGTAACAAATGTGACAAGGAAAATAAAGAGCCTAAAAAAAAAAAAATAGAACAAGAAGAGAGGAATGCAATAGCTGCAGATGAGCTATGAAGGACATTGTAGCCAACAAGTTTATGGTTCAGCACTCAAAAACCCAAAGTTCAATTCATGGCCCAGTCACAGACTTCCTACCTGATGTTGGGCAACTCACTAACAACACAGCCTTGACTTTAAACCTCCAGTTTGTAAAACGAATATATTTCCTTTATGGTTTACAGGAACAAAGCCCAGACAATCACAACTTTGTTTTCTGCGGGAACATGATCTGTGTTTTCTGTTCCAGGTATAAGCAAATTAATGTAATTTGCTTATATTAAAATCTAGATTGCCAAATAGAAAAACTAACAAACAAATCCCAAAAAACCAAACATCCTTCAAACCCAAAGAAACCAATACTTCCCTCAAACTTAGGAGATCAGCCATTCTGCATAACTGTATCAACCCTTAATGCTGCAAACCTTCCCAACTTTTTCACCTGAAAATTTGCTGTTCATTGGTACCAAGTCAAAAAGAGCCTCCTAACAGTAGTTTATACATGAAAGTCTAATTTGAATTTGGACTCTACAAATCTACAGCAGCATGCATAAAGATAAGTCAGCCACACTATTTTTTTTTTAACTTTTCCACTAAAAGACAGTGAAAATACTTTTGTAAAAATTAGACATCAGGAACATTTCAGAGTCTGATTGTCTTCTAACCACTAGAGATCTGGATAAAGTGAGCATCAAATCCCATGAAACTACAACAGCAGCATTTCACGCATTTTAGGAAAATTGATTCATTTTTTTCCTTGCCTCCAAGGCAAAAACGGTCAGCTGAGTGATAATGTCCCATGAAATGAATCTAGCCTGGGGTTCCCAGCTGGACTTCGTTCAGTATTGTTAGAGCACTTTCCCCATGCTTATCATCAAGACCAACTGCATTGTCCAAAGTTCAGTTTTATCCAGGAACTCAGCATTGAATGAATGGGTGTGCATAAAAAAATTTTTAAAAGCCCAGTTTAATTCAGCTGATATCTAAATATACCAAGTACGGTAATTCTGAGATACATGACTAGATAAGCACATACATGTGAAACCATTTTACTGTGACTAAAGTTTACACACATTATTTAACTACACTGCTGCCTTCTCAGTGATCCACTCTAACTTGCTCTCCTTCAAATTTCCTCCCAAAGTAACTTACTACTCTAGGAGAAGGAAAAAGAAGAAACACATGGAAACAGAGAACACTAAAGTGTGGGCACAGCAAGAGTAATCATAAATAGTTGAAACTAAATTTTAATTAAAGTTTTCTTCCCTCTGTGGTCTCTGGAAAAAGATGTATCAATGAAAACCTATTTCAATCTGGATATGGACAACACTCATTCACTCCAGACAGAAAGAGTACAGAAGACACGCTTGAGGGAGTTACATTGGCACTCCACAAGAATAAAGGGAAGGACACACACAGAGCAAAGCACACAACTCTACAAAGTAGACCATGGGTACTGATAGCCGTGGTTATGTACCTCCCCCATACTTGGGTTCCAGCACAAGATCCGGTTGTCTTTGGCACTACTCAACAGCAGTTCAGGGTCAGCCTGGCACCAAGAAACAGAGAGAACTCCCCTACAACAGATCAGAAAGAAATCAGTCATATTTCCTGTACAGTCCACTCAGCCACGCAGTCACTAAGAAAGCACCATGCACCAGCACTTGGGCTCAGAAATGCTAGTTCTCAACTCTACCTTCAATCAGATTCATCTGGAAAAGAAAGCAGGCCCAGGAGAAAATCACAGTTCCCCAAAGTCCAGTCTCCCAGATGTCTGACTTGAAAAGATGCAACACAACATGCAAGTCCTCACCTGGTGTGCCCTTCTAGCTGGCTAAGAGGAGAGGTAGCAAAGCGTAAGTCCCATATTTGGATCACTGGCAAACGGTCATCCTCAGAGGAAAGGACTAGCTGGGTTGCAACTTCTGGATGCCAGGCCATTCCTGAGCAATGCATCTAGGGACAGAAACAGCACAGGCTGAAAATTCAGCAAAGCAAGCTGGCAACAGCACAAACAGCCCAGAGCCATGTCATTCTGTACTGAACTCGTCTTGAATGCTTGACATAAACCAAGTCTAGCAACATCTTGCTCCAGGCAGCAAGTATTTCTACCTTCTCTACACAGCAAAAAAAACCCCACTAACCACATAGAAGTCGAAGTCCAAAGCTGACCTAGTAAGAAAGCTGGGAGGATTCTCATAAATGAGTTGTGAACACTGAAACTGAATGCAAGAGTGCCTTTATGCACTCTTTTTAGGAGCAGTAAGGGGTCTTGTTTCCCCATTTCATTAGAGAAAGAATAAAAAGAGGTGCTTTGATGCTACAGCTCCAAGAGAACTAGTTCCAACAGCTCCTAGAATAAAACCCCTTATCCCAAGAGTCTGTGCCACTGCTTTGTAGTCACATGTGGCATGTTGTAAGCTAGTTAGAAATGCAGCCTTTTCTCCACTCACTCTGTTGCTGTGGTCACTAACTTTGATGATGGGCTCATTCTTCCTGAGGTCCCAAACCACAGCCTTACCGCTGGGGTGAGCAGAGGACAGGATATGCTGCACCTGCCGATTCCAGGACACCACACTGATGTCTTCATGAGGCTGCCAAGACAGGAAAGGCCACATATCCATTATTCCCAAGATGAGGGAACACCAATCACAGGAGTCTGCCACTAGTTTAACTAAGGGATTAGGGATTTGATGATACAAAAGATTCCTCTCTTCAATTGCTGATCAAGTAACTGGAAATACCGGCAGCACTGACCAGAAAGACTAGGCAAAATCCCTTACTCAGAGTACAGTGGACAGTAAAGTTCTATGGGGGAATGTCACCTGGAAAAGTATCTTTGCATTTTAGAAACGGGTACTGGATTCTATACACGCCAAATGTGTTATAAATCACTCCAGAGAGAACCGCAGCTGAGCACACATATATGTTTCTACCCCAACTTCTCAGATGAACTTAAACGGAAAGATGACCTTGTGCAACATTTCAGGAGTGCAGTGAGATGGAAAATGATGCAGTATTCATGGCTAATTGCTGTTATTATATCTACTGCAATGCAGGAGACAGGCACGGAAACAAACAGGAGACTTACTGGAGGAAAAACCTGGCCTGCTTTTAGCCAAGTTTACTATGATTTTTCTACTTTCAGGACTTGATTGCACTGAATAATATAATAAGCATCAGAAGATCAGAAACTTCTTCCTCTTCAAACTCAGGAAACATTATCTGGGAGCAATAGCCAAGATGCATTTAACGACTCACTGGCTCTGCTAGGAATATGACTTTCATGAGATATGAAAAGCCTCAGCTGAAGCCTGAAAGAAATTCATTCCTCAGAGAAGGTCCAATAAACCTTCTTAATCCATCACACATGCCCCAGCTGGATCACAAGATAAACTGGTCAGTTACTTGATTCAAATCCACAAAGAGCTTACCCATCCATGCAAAGTGCATCCTTCCAGAGCTTGCCAGCCTACCTCCCCTCCCTTTACAGCACTTCTTCCACGCCCAAGAACGAAACCAATCAGTCTCTTCTGATTCATCTTTCTCCTGACAGACATCAAAGTCACTCCCCTTTCACAGACTGACTAGGCTAGGATGTCTCCACACACATTTTTGTCTTGCCTACTGAGATACAAAACTGCAGGAGTATTACCCAGAGGAAAACTCGTTTACCTGTGATTTAGTCCCCGGAGTCATAGGCACACTGAAATTATTCAAGTCCCAGATGAAAATTTCAGAATCATTGGCTCCGGAAGCCAAGAGATTACTCTGCAGGGAAAAAAAGGAAAAGCTCAGCTGAGATTCCTGCTCACAGGGAAAGAGGACAGCTTTCTTAAAAATAAATGGAAGCAAAAACCCCCAAATCTTCCGAAGTGAGATGAGAGCTGTATTTCACAGTCACTGGCAAGCATAAAGATACTAACTGGATTATAAACCAAGCACATCTCTGGCCTGCATGCCTTCCACTGTGGCACAGTACAGACACATTTAAAATTTGTCTGTTTTGTGCAGGTGGCTGCTGTTAATCTGCTGTTAATGATGAAATTCTGCCACAGGCCTGGAAGCCACTGTCTCTGGCCAGCTGAGCCTTTGCCCTGCATCCTGGCACCAAGGACATTTCTTCCGAGAAGAGGCAGGTTTCTCACAACTGACAGCACACAATTTTTCATTTGCCTTTGTGCTACCACAAGAACCATGTCCTGTTCACTCCTCGTTTATGCTGCAGTCCCTTCAAGTGTGATCAGAGACCCACTGAATCAAACAGCAACTGAACAAATGAAAAAAATAGAAGTTCTAATTTTGAAAGAACAATGGTTTAACATGTAACAATATTACATGACATGTTTTTGTAGAAAGATAAAAGATTTGAACAAGATCACAGGGGAATTCAGTGGCAAAGCTGTGAATAGAACCCAAATCTGAGTCTCAAACCAGCCTTGTGTCATGACTACCATGCCTCTTAAGTTAAAAATTGTTTCTTCACTTTATAAATCTCTATACACAAAGGAACATAATTTTCCAACATGGAGGTCAACTTTCCTTTGGTATCTTAATGTCACACACCTGGAAAGGGTTGAAGTCAAGGGCTCGAACAGGACCTGAATGCTTCTCTGCCTGCCCAATGACAGGATCGCTCTTTGAAGTCAAGATGCGGTGCACACTGTACATTGTCAGGACCCCGTTATCCCCTCCACCAATGAGCACTCCAGAGGACTCTGGAGACCCATTTCCAAAGTTCCCCCAGATCAGCTTATGAAACCTAAAAAAAGAAGAAAATAAAGCCGGCATAGGCCACAATTTTTGGTGAAAAGCAAGACACCTTCCTCATTACCAAACCTCACATCTATGTTTCAACCTATCAAATATATCCATCAGTCTGCACTTTAAACAATCATCTCCCTTTTAAGAAGACTGTGGCTCTTGCATGAAAAAAAAGAAATAAGATTCCTTCCAATGATTTTTAAAGGGGACTTAAAAAGGAAGAGCTTGTCTCTATTTTTTTGGCTGTTTTGTTTTGTTTAAAACTTTTAGGACCTCACATGGGATTTGGTGGGTGAAATCCTCTAGCCTACACTTTATTGAAAATTAGTTAAGAGACCTATGTGCCTTCATTTCCAGAGCTGTTATCTGAAAAATACGTTTACACCCTTTAAAATCTGCTAGTCAGAAATCAAGGCTGTGTTTTACACTGGGTGCAGATGTCACCCATGCTGATGGGCCTAACAAATCATCTTGTCTAAAAATTCTGGAAGTTTCACTCTCTCTGTAGTCTCTTCAGTGCAAATTGTTAGTCCCAGCAACTTCAAATTATACATAATGTCTCTACGGACTGACTACCATACAAGTAATTTCAGATTTCTCTAACAGTCCAACTGCTCTACTATTATACCCAATACGATCTGTATCAACAAAAATGTTCCATTTTTGAAGAGAGGTCAGTTGATTCAAAAGATCACTTTACATGCTGTAAACATTATCTCCTCCTCTCCTTTCTTGCACCAGAAAACCCTTTCCAGTTTCATTGATTGATACATCAGTATGAGCCTCTAGTACCTGCTTGAGGCAGGAAGTGTTCCTTTCTGCTTCATGTCCAGGGAGGGATCCCTGAAGTCAACCTCAAATATTTCCAAGGTGGCATTTGTACTGAAGGATGCATCCAGTTGCTGAGCAGATGTTCCTAGTAGAAGTGCAAGGGCAACACAAGTGGGCATTTTTATCAAAAGCACAAGATACAACAAGAGCAAGGCACTGAAAACTTCTTCATAGTCACACAACCTTGGTGTTGTAACTGTTCAAAACAGGACATGACTGAACACCTCAGAAAAAGGAATCAACAATTATGACAACAACTCTGAAAGAAATTAGAAGTTCTTCAGGAAATTCTGGGCACCAAGGTTACTGTTGCACAGATAACTTTCTATCTTGGGATAGATGTAACTTGTGTACCTTCCTCCAAGCAACTATGGCTTTTGATATTAAGTTCTTCTCTAAATTACAATTGCAGTGACATAATAAAATCCAGCTATAATTATGATCCCAAGTACTTCTGCACACCACTCCTCAACCATGACCACATGTCTTAATCAGACCTTCTAAACCTACTCTACAGCCTAAGTTCAACCTTAACCAACTAAACAGACAGCTAGCAGTCACAAACTGGTGGGTTCCTTCCTTCTCCTCGTTCTTACAGAATAAAAGCTAAAAGTTGATTTAACATTGCCTAGTGGGACACTGCCAGGCAAACAGTCCCCCACTTACCACAGGGATGCTTACAGCATGGTAAGTGCCCAAAGGACCATTAAAAAGCAGTACAAATTATGAAACAACGCAGCTTCTGATCTAAAGCAAACTGAAGCCAAGACCTCTAATTCAACCAAAACTCTGCTCTCTACAAACTTGTTTGTAGAGCCTTGTTCTCTACAAAATTCTCCAATGCGAATCCTTCCCAGAAGCTGCAGTTCTTCACACACTGCTCCAGTGTGAGTCCCATCCATGGGGTTGTCTTTCAGAACAGATTGTTCCAGCTTCAGTCCCCCATAGGGACACAAGTCATGCCAGCAAACCTGTTCCAGTGTGGGCTCCACTCTTCATGGGGCCACAGGACCCACCAGGAGCCTGGTCCAGTGTGGGCATTGTAGCCGAGTAGCTATTCCACCATAGACCTCCGCGGGCTGTGGGGGTGACAGCCTGCCTCACTAAGGTCTTCACCAGGGGCTGCAGGGGGATCTCTGCTCTGCCACCTGAAGCACCTCCAGCCCATCCTTCTGCATGGACCTTGGTGAGTGCAGCATTGTTTCTCTCACATACTCTCACTCCTCTCTTGTGCTTCAGTTACAGAGGGCATTTTTTCTCTCTCTTATTAACTGTGTTATCCCAGAGGCACTCCCACTGCTGCTGACAGTCTCGGACAGCAGTGGGTCCACCTGGAAGCTGGCTGGCATTGGCTGCAGCGGACACAGCGGGAGCCTCTAGCAGCTTCTTACAGAAGCCACCCCAGCTACCAAGCCCTACCATGCAAACCCAACAAAACCACTACAGCTGTCAGCTCCACACAGACAAACTTGCCTGCTGCCAGCTCAGTGAACAGGCTGACTTTCTGCTTCAGGAAATAAAATTACTGTAATAATAGCGATTAATTAATAAAATCAACAAAACAAAATTTAAGGTTTTGAAAAAGTACTGAAAATTGAATGTTAACCAAAATAGGCAACTTTAGTGAGAAGATGTTTATAGTATTTGATTGTCAAGCCACATGATAGTGACTGAAGGCAGACAAGTAAAAGTGACCTTAAATGAACATTACTTGAATTAACTTTTTTTTTCCCCCACAGGCGTATCAAGTATGTAATGCAGAATAGCAAGTAGCATTGGAGTCTATACAATCTTAATTACAAATCAGAAATCAAAAAATCATGTATTCAGCCTTTGAAAAATCACTCACGTTTAAAATGTCAAAGTTGGGCACAGAAGTAATCTTCTACCAGTTACTTTAAAAAAACATAAAAGCTGTAATGTTTTTGGTATATTGCTTGTAAGTTTTCCTGAGACTATCAAGGCGGAAACCGTTGAAAGCTAAAACCCATACAACTCTACATAAAATTTCTCTGTGATTCATACTCTTAATATTCACAAATTGTGAAGAACTTTACCTGTTGCTAGGTAAACAGGGTGGTTGTTTGCTGGACTCCATGCCTGCACAGCTGTTCGCTCAATTTCTTTTAGCTTCATTTTCTAGACTCTGAAAGAAATTTCACAGAGTTTAGAACAGAGAGATACAGTTGATGTGAAAATAGTCACACCAGAAACAAAATATTCCCCTTACCAAGATGCGAACACATTGCTCTCAGAAGAGTGAAGTTAATTGCTACTTCCTGAGGTACTGAATACAGTTTTACTGGAATTAATCTGGATATTTAAGAATTTGTTAAAGAACACCCCCCACAATCCCATTGTCTGACCCCAGATTTTCTTTTGTATATAGCTCTCTTTTTCATATGTCCCAATTACAGGAGAATTTCAGAAAAAAGAAGGGGATCTAAATGAAACAACATACTCAAGTCTTCAGTCCAGGCTGGTTTAAATCAGCTGCAGAAATTAATTTAAACAAATGTATTTTGCTCTAGCACTAGCTGCTCTCTCCAAACAAGCTAATCTCAGTATATACATAAAGAAAAAGGGAGCAGAAGGAATCTCAGGGCAGGCTAAATTCCAAGCAGAAAAGTGACGTGGCAACAGAAAACAAAGTGCAATGCTATAATGTGCCAAATCAGTTAATGTACTTTGTTCCTACTCCTGTGAAAAGCAAAAGGAAAAAAATCATTTGACTTTCTCTTTGACTCAGCAAATGGTAGAAGGTGAGAAGAAGCAATCCACAAGTAACTACTGGGTTTCAATCTCAGCGCTGACAGCAATTCTTTTTATTTACTCAGGACAGATCAGTGGCATCTGTAAAACGGGAAAAAATTTCCTCATGTCTGCGGAGAGAGATTAGTTGGGCAACAATATAGCAATAACTGAAAATCAAACATCAACAGCAAGCAGCTGGGAGGCTGCAAAACAATATAAATAAAATTGAATACAGTACAAATAATTATTGTTCTGCGTAGGATCCCATTCTTGCTTAGGAGAAAGCTCCACTGCTGACCACAAACAGACCTTCTAAGCATCATAAATGATGTGTGGACATAACATTCACATGCTAGTGGTGTCACTCTCATGAGCAGTTCCTAAACTTTTTGAGCGTGGCTGCACTGCAGTCTTTTAATTCTAGCTAAACAGAACTGTATGCCCCGATGGTATCATGCTAAATAAAGTAAAACTGTCAGCAGGCAGCACAGCAAAACTCTCTGCATCTTGTCAGCTTGCTGTGATTAACCTCTCCTGGTTACTTGACACTGTTTGTGTAAACCACAATCTGCATCACATGGCCCTCTGTTCAGATGCAGGGCTTATAAGAAACTATGGCCTCCTGAGGTCCAGACAAGGGGGAAGTTTGGTCAGCATTACTTCTTGGGCTTGGACCACCCAGTTAATAATCCTACACCTTTTTTTAGGGTTTCTTCTCCCTCACCAGTCAGAAGTTAAGGACATCCTCTCCCTCCCCCATGTACTATTAGGATATGCTGATTGACTAGAATCTATTTAATGCTTTTTAGCATTAGTCTGCAGCAGTACCTCCCAAAGCTCAAACTGCCAACTGCTATTCTCACATTAAGCTTATCCCAACGTAGTTAAGGCCCAACAGAATCTGAACAGAACTCTTGTACAATTAAAAAAGTGTAACTATTTCTTCATGTCCCATAGGAACAGAGGTGGAAAGGTCATCTCCTCATCACTATAACAGATCTCTAAAGCTTACTTTCCAATCTTCCAGTAGACACTTTGTGGGG
This sequence comes from Aleadryas rufinucha, assembly GCA_013397815.1. Classification (NCBI taxonomy): domain Eukaryota; kingdom Metazoa; phylum Chordata; class Aves; order Passeriformes; genus Aleadryas; species Aleadryas rufinucha. The sequence goes on from VZTH01004896.1 coordinate 400,815, forward strand.
TACTCATTAAGGGTCCACCCCATTCTCACTGTGGTGCATCTCTCAAGATTTTCCAGCACCTACTCATGTCTCCTGTACTACTGCAGGAACCCTGCCCAAGTCTTCTCCCTTCACTGGCAGAGGGGAATGAAAATATCCCCAGAAGTCATGTGAATCTGCTAGCAACAGTCTATTGCACAAAGCTCTGCCTGACTCCACCAATGTGGGGGGCAGGACAGCTGGTATGTTCCTTACCAGACCCTTTCTTGCCTCTTCCTCCTCCAGTTACAATCCATCAGTTGTAGGAGCTGGCTGTACACTCAGACCTCATTGTTTCTTGGCTTTTGAGAGGGCAACTTCCCTGTGAACATTAATAGACAATGGCCAAAAGACCTCTTCCCCATATAAAATTAACTGGTAAGGGATCAGTGAAGAGTGCAACTATCATAAACTTAGTTGGGTAAATGGTACAAGCTCCTCCTCTTTATCCCTGTGCTGGACTGACTGCATGGCTGAAATAATTTACATTTAATGCGCAAATAAAGATAAGCTGCAAAAATTGTGCAGAACAGTATTGATCAATTGTTTGGCTTTTGTTGTCAATAGAGCGTTTTACATAAGAAAGTCAATTACTGCATCATTACTGTTCTCTTTTCACAAACTTAAGTCAGGACAGAACGTGAAGGTACAGTGTCTTGGTCATGGTAACCCACCCAAACAGAGGAAAGCAAACAACACTCCATTTAGAGTGGCTCAATGTCAACAGAACAACTGTAGAAGTGCTGGATCATAGGTATTGAACAGGTTCACTGTGTCCCTGGCCCTAAAGGCAAACCGGCAGTGGTTCCAACACACTTGAGAAGGCCCATAGAGGATGCATAAGAAGCCAAAAAAGAGATAGTGTGAAACTGTGATCAAGAACATCCGAGCAGTTCATGTCCACTGCAGATGAGGATCTGCAGAGATACAGCAGCACCTCTTTCTTAAGTCAGTGAGCTCTGAGTTTGAAAGCGGGGAAAAAAAAAAAAAAAGCCTGATTTGAATCTTAACTCTTCGAGAAGTGATCCTTCTATACACTGTGCATGTCTGTACCCAGGAGAGGACTCACAATCCTTAAAGCAGGAAAAAGCCCTTATTTAGCAAACTCTTGCAGCTGCCTGAGAAAAATTTGCAAGTACTGAACTCTTCCACAACAGCACTTTCAGGGAGAGGCTGCCACCTGCTGTCGTCTCTCAAAATAGCATCTAAGACTTCCAAGAAAGCTCATGCTTTTCCCAGGACCTCTAATTAAATAATCATGACAATTCCTCACCCTTCTTCTACAGACATCCATCCGATCACAGATCTAATATATTAATGAATCTCAGCCCTAAAGGGAGTGGACAGAAACAGCAACTCCCCACAGCTTTCCCCAGCGATGGCTTCCTGCACAGACATTAAAGGGTAACAGTGGCTGCAAAGCAAAAACCTGACAGGTCAGAGCACACCTCACTACTGAGAAATGGAGAGCACGCAGCTGAACAGTGAAAATTCCCAAATTACAACAGGCCATGCAAACAATGCTGTCAGAAGCAAAAATTCCTCACCTTTGCTAACCTGAAATACTTACAGCTTTACAGAACATTATAATAAGACCATGGTTGTTGTATGAGCTGACCCTCAAAGCTGTCATGATAATTATCCGTGATAGCACTCTAGTGAGGTCTTCTCTTTCTTCCACCACCCTAATACTGTCAATCAGAAATCCCCTCCCACTGACTTTCCCAGTCCTCCTCCTGCCACTGGACACCTAACCATTCCTCTCTGAACAGTTCCTGCTGATATTGGACTTCCAGCACTGCACACAAAGGACCTGATAGGCTGACCTCCCCCAAACTAGCTGTAAGTGAAATCTTGGGCAGAACAAAAACATTTGTCCAAGGTCACCTGGGTGACAAGCTGAACTTGACCTGAAACGTGACTAAGACCTGAAAAACACCCCTTAGCCATGACACAATGGTTAAGACACAAACTGCCCCTGCCATTTCCACATCCCAGAGTCGATTTAAAATCTCTGCACTGCCCCTTCCGTTTGCAATATTCTGACACCCTCCTTCTGCAGCTCCCCAACACCCTATAGCCAAGCTGTTCTCATTATGTGCTTATTATAACCCCGATTACAGAAAGCACAGAGACACTCAGCTAATCTCAGCTAATCACTGGTGTGTTCAAGGTGGGGTTGTTGCAGGGCAGGGCTCAGCACATTCCTCCATGACAGCTCCCGTGGTATGTAAAGAAACTTCTTGTGCTCTGCGCAGTTTCAGAAGCTGTTGCCCACTGCACAGTGCTGCTCAGATGGCAGTGCACACACGTCTCAAGTGTGCTTGTCTGCACAACAGCATTACTCCGCGGGATGGCGAAAAAAACCAAGGGTCTAGGAGGAAAGCATTGACCTCGGACACCGGGTATCAGACACAGGCTCTGGGCTACGCCAGAGGCCTCTCCGCGGCCCAGGTCACACAGCTCAGCTCCCTCGGCCGTTCCCCGCCCGCTACCAGCTGGCTGGCGAAAGGGGAGACGGGAGCCCGGGCTCCCGGGGCAAGGACGGTGCCACAGGACCTGGGAGCGGAGTCTCGACAGCGAGACGGGCAGAGCAGCACAGCAGCCCCGTGTTGGGGGGACAGGGGCGCGGCAGGGCAGGGGCAGCCCCCAGCCCCTGCCCTGGCTCGGTGTCCGCGGGGCCCGGACCGGGTCGGGGGGCGGGCGGCCCTTACCGGCTGGCTGCCGTGCCTCCCGCGCCGCTCGCTCCCGCAGCCCGGCGCTCCGACGGTGGCCGCGGGGAGCCCAGAGCGCCGCCCGTCCCGCTGCACCGCGCCTGCGCGGGACCGGCCCCGGAACCCGGCCCCGCTCCGCTGCCCCTCGGCAGCGGCCGCGCCTGGGCCCGGCATTCCCGGGCAGCTTCACCCTCTTTAAGACACCTGAATCTGCTCTGTGCACCGGTCCCGGATGGTTCACGCCGGAGGCCAAGGACACCACTGCTGGAGCCGGGCTCTGCTGCGGCTGCCGTCAGCCCCCTCAGAAGAACTTTGCCACAGCTACAAATTTAATGCATCCTGAGGGCGTGAAGAAGGAAATGTATTTTTCTAAGAGTATTTTAACTGCCAGGAAAAAATATGCAGAAGGACCCAGGCCTTCTTCCCTTACATCTCTCCTGCTTTAAGAAAAAAATGCCTACACTACAAACCCCATTTTTAAGGATTTGTGAACCACATTATCTGCTCAACCCATTATGCCTTCCCCATGAAGAAAACCATAATTAAATCACCATTTAGAACAAACTAGGATTGGAAGTCCCCAAAGGGGGCAGCAGCGGACAGCACTAGAACGCTGCACAATGAGCCGGATGGGCCTAGACCTGCCTCAGTGCAAGTGCTGCACTATCACACACACCAAGGCAGGGTTCCTATCACTGCTCTGATCACCTTCATTTTACTTGAACACTCTTACAACTCTCATAACATTGTATATAGTGCTGTCACGTAAGTGCTGTGGAATGGTAATTCTTGACTCAAGTATCCCTAACGAGTGTTTTACCCTGCAACACAGAATTCAGTTTTAAGGTCCCCATAGATCAAAAAAACACTTAAAACCCCTTCTGGGATAAAATATCATTGACTATAATTTCAAAGGAAGCATTTCTGTAACGAGAAGAGAAGGTGACAGCTTACAAAAGCTATGAGGAATGCTGATTGTCGAGCACCTCCAAAGGACTTAAAAATATTTAGGTGCAAATAAAACTATGTCCTAGCATTCAATCCCATAACTCCCTTGAACATACATCCTTATAGGAACCCCTACACAAAAATCAAGCTAACAGTCCCTTTAGAATTTGGGGTTTAAAATCTTTACAGATGGAAAAACCATGAATCAGTGTCTTTATACACCTGCTTCTCTTAAAGCACAAAACTATGAGCCGTGACAGGGTGCTGAGAGCAGAGCACAGCATCCAGTTTACAGAAAGCACCTAGAGCGGCCCAAGCTCTCAGCCTTCTGTGATCACACACTCCTGCAACTAAACAGTGGGGTCTAAGGCATAGCATGGCAAAGTTGAGAGAACATTCACTAGGAATCAGTACTAAAGGTACTGTCTCCTCCAGTAACAAGAGGAAAAAACCTTATGTTAGAGTGGAGCTGGACAAATCTAGGAGCTTAATATAACTGTATCTATAACTTTCTCAAGAAAACTGTTGCTGAAGTTATAGGAGGTCCAAGACCAGTGGTTTGCAGAAAAACAGGGAGACTTAATGGGACAGACGTTAACTCCAGGCCAGGTGGATGAACTCAGGCCATAAAGGAATGGTTATGGGCACTTGTGCACTTGGATCAAAGCAGGTCTGGCCAGAGCTGAACTTGCTCATTAGACTTTTCATACTGCTGCTGTCCACACAGCTCTGCTGTCAGCTTCAAGCTACACACTGCAAGGCTCTGTGCCTCACGAGTGCTTCCTACTGGTTGCGCAAACGTCACTTGAGAGGGCATCTAGACCTGGAAGAGATCAGAGTCAAATCCCAGTAAGGGCTGACAGTTATCCACGGAGTACAAGACTCTCAAGGACTGGCACTTGCCAATCTGTTTCTGCCTGTCATTTCACAGCATACAGTGACACTCCAGTTCACCTCCCAGCAGCACCTGCATTAAATGCCTTGGTAACAGGCAGTATTGCCTATATAAACAGGCAGGGTTGAGGAATGTTTGTGGACAAGATACATAAATGACCAGCAGTCCTAGGTCTGCGCTCATAACTTTTCCCCACAGATACTATCCCATTTAGAAAAACGGCAAAGGTCACTCCATTTCATTAGCTATAATTCAGCCTTCTCAAACCAACAGAAGACAACCAGCGCAGTAGGTGTCATTGATATATTTCACTGCAGTTAGCAGTTGAACATTGAAGAGCAAATGTTAACATCTGCCAGTGAACACTAGAGAAGATTCCTTCCCCAGCAGAACTGACGGAAATGTAGCACTCGAACAACTTTCAAATTTCATAGTGTATCACCGCTGGTGGCTTCTTATTGGGGTCTCCTCCTTTCTCCAGATACAGGTCATTGAATGGATATTGCTTCGGTCCCTACAAGGAGATACAAAGAGTGGCAAATTCACCACATTCATCAAATTAAGGGTTAAGAGGAAAATGTCTCATCCCATCCCACTCCCACCAAAATGAAGCCTTGTCATCTGTGACCTAAATTTCTATTTCTTAAGTGCTTCAGCTAGAATATTAGAGTGTGAGGAAAGTAAATTCAGAAATAGGAGGTTCCTTGCATAAATTATTTTCTTTAACAGAAACATCAAGACAGCCTTGCTTTTAAACTTAATCAACAGTTTGTCTCACAGCATGAGGATATATTGCAAAAGCTGTTTGTGTATTCAGACGAATTTTTCAAGAGTACATTCCCCAAATGATACAGCTCATGAGATATAACTAAAAACACAGGGCAAGAGAAGAGTTAAAGCATCTCACTTGAGTAGATACACACACAGGGAAGGAGAGTACCTAGACCAAAGATGGGATACTGTAAGAAGCATAGTTAAAGTTAGTTCCCTGTGAACAGGGACTGCTCACTATGAAGCAGAATCTTCTGTGAGCTGAGCCAGGCCATTCAGGCTAGATGAGGCCACAGGACATCCCTTGGTCCATCCACTGCCAGCAGCAGAGTTTCGCATTTGCACCCACCACTCATCTTCAGCAAAACCACTCTTATGGGCATGGCAATGACAAGAAACACGGCTACTCTTCCTCCCTTTACCCTTAAGTGTTACTTACCACAGGCCTGTAGGATGGGTAGATCGTTCCAAGACCAAACATGATCAGCATTGTGCTCAAAAAGATAAAGAAGTGTTTGCTCATGGTGTGCCAGGGAATGGCAGTGGGGGATGTATCAACCCGGTTCCGAATGTACATGTCAAAGTCCCAGTGCATCTAAAGAACAAAGGAAAACAACTGCACATTTACCAACAGTGGTCAAGCTGCTTTTCTCAAGGGAAGCAGCACATTACAGCATTCACAAAACTGGCAGAAGCTGTTTCATCTCCATCTCAAAAGTGGAGATAAAGCCACACAGGAGATACATGGTTTACCTACAGTCACAGCAAATGGTTGCTTACAGTAAAACTCAAAAGACTCTACATTTCATCCTATGCCTATACTAGGCAACATGCTTAAATACAGGATAGCAGCAGTTTTTATTTCTATGCATAATCATTCCAGCTCAGCTTTGCTCCCCAGGACCATTGGAAAGGCATGGTATAAATTGGAACCCTCGTTAATGGAAGCTCAGTCACATACCCAAACAGAAGTAGTGCTATTTCAAACAAAGAAGCAACTACCTCACACTTGGAAGCTGGTTCCTCAAAACGGGCAGAGGACCTGCTGCTATTACTTCAGGACAAGAGCAAGGCTGGTAGCAAGCTAATGCCCTTCCTGATGGAAGCAGAAGGGCATTTAAGCTTCTGCCCTGAAGTATAAATAGGAAAGTCTCAAGCATGTTCTGCCTACAGTCTCCTTTCACATTAATAAATGCAGAGAACTTATTAATTTCCAGCTCAAGTACTGCCTCCAGATTCCCAGCTCTAGCTCCCCCAGAGCCATTTGCTATCAAACCCAGAGCCAGACTGAGCAGAAATCAAAGCTGCCTAAAACAGAGGCCTCTGCTGACACCTGGAATACACCAGTATATTCCTCTTGGTTCCTGACTGCCAACGCCATGTGCAAGGGCTTGTCCTGCAGCAAGCACTACAACAACACAGAATCAACATGGAGTTTTTTCATGTGCTTTTACAGTCATTACAACATGCACTTTGCTGTGGTACACATGTTGAAATGCTCTGACATGGTTTTACTGTGATATGTTAAGCACACATACTTACGTGAACTCTTGCTTTTAGTAAAGAGATCACAAGTCAATTATCAAGCTCAATAACTGCAGTCAGATTGCAATAATTCACAAAAAGACCATGCACTAAGAGAAGAGCTACTCCTGAAAGGAATTTGAGGAACTTAGATTTTTAAAGTTAACACAGATGATCTATTCACATTTGTCTTAAGGATATATTGCAAACTTCCTTTAGAGAGAACATCCTTATTTGTAGTACCTCAAAAAAGCCCTGGAATAATAAAGCAACAGTAGCCACTTCCATTGCACTAAAAAGACTTTATTCAAATGGTGGCTTCTTTGCTAAACAATTCTGAACCATGCACTTGTACTGAGTCCGATCAGGCAAATAAAATTACTCCTGCAGGGAAAGTTAAGTTTTTAAGTCTCCCTTCTCATACGTAATAAGTTAATTGTCCTCAGCACTTTCACAGTATTTACCCAGATGGCCATAGCCTAACTTTGCCTTGAACTGACTGTCCCTGCTTGCACAGGCAACACACACCTGCACTGGTGATGAAATTACACAAAGGATTCAACAGTAAGCACTAACAAGGTGCACGTGTTAGACATTAGTAACAGCAGCATTGGGCAGTAACTTGAGAAGTGGTACTAGCATTCCTACCGGTTCTCCCCAGTTATATCTCATGTCTGGCTGGTCCCACTGGTACCAGGGGTCTCTCTCGTATTGAGACTTATTAGGGAGCATGGGATAGTCACCATACCTATGAGAAACAAACAAAACACCAAACATCAAGAAATCTGTACTAATTTTGATACAGTTTGTAGGAGACACTAGAAGACAGGCTTATGGAAATACAACAATTAAGCATTACTTTGTTTTTATAGCTTTTATGCATATATATTTTTGAAATGCATTAAAACAACTAGCACAACAATAATTACCTTGATACCAATCACCATAATAAATGGCATTCCCCAAACTAGCCTTTTTGGGCTACACTAGATAAAAGAAAACACAAGCTTAACTAAAATATGGAACCCATGTCGAAGTATTCCCCAACATTTAAACATCTCCTGAAACATTTATTCTAGAGATCGCTTTCAGTTCATCCCAGTTAGCCTTGCACTACAACAGTATATGAAGTCTCTCATATTTCTCTCATGAAGTCTCTCGTGTTTTATTCACACAGACTTCTAACTCATTCTATTCGTTCCTATTTTAAAACACTGAAGTGCTTTCAAAGCTCTAAGCTCACAGTACAGCAAAGCCAGGCATTCACCAGGGACTACCAGCCCACAGCACCTCCCCACAAAGCCAGGAGCTGCTGTCCCCGGCCCGCTCCCGGCTGCGGAACAACCGCACCACCCAGCTCACCCGAAGCCGTCGTCGGGGTAGGGCTGATAGTCCTCCACCCGCATGTTGTACTTCTTCGCAGCGGCTGCCCGCTCCTCCGGAGTCCGCGGATACGGCCCGGGCATCATGTCCTTGGACATCTCTGAGGCTGCGGGAGAGCAACGCGGCAGGGTGGGCGCGGGCCCCGCCAGCAGCCGCAGCCAGGCCGNGGGCGGGGCCACCCCGGGGCTGGCTGTGCCGCAGGTGCCGGCCCCCGCCGGGGCATGGATTAACCGGCCGCTGTTATTGTAATACTGACACGAGGGTAATGGACGGAAAAGGCATCAGTGCTCTGTCTGTCATCGTCTGAAGCGGGGCAATGGGAATTTACGGCAGGGACTGCCTTCCAGCCTCGAGGAGCGTCCTGCGGAGCAGCCGGATCGATGCTCAATCGGATCGATGCCGTGCCCGGCGGCGTTATGCAAATCGCCTTCTTTGTATCAGTATCAATATTATTAAAGTCAATACCCAAATGGAATCGTCTTATCTCCATGGAGCCAGGGGAAGGTGGACAGCAGAAATGGCACGTTAATTTAGCAATGTGATTCTTCAAATGTAAGCAATGTATTATTGTAAATAAAATCAATATGAGCATTAAAGGATTTTGCAGTTTACTTCATTATGTAAACTCTGTGGTAGTTGAACTCATTTTCCTTCAGTTATTCACATCAGCCATAATGGGTAATGTCTCTATAACGATTTACATTATAAACCTTTGCAGCTCAAAAACTATCACAGACGATTTGTCATTAAAGCCATTCCTTCTAATAACAACATTAATTGTGAACCTAATAATTGAATGAAGATAGTGATGAATCACAAAAATATATCTGAGATACAGCATGCCTGAGATGGGGCTTTGTTGCAGACAAAGAACAGGATCCTTTCACTTATCCCAAAGAAAGGCCTACTGATATCATTTTAGGGAGGGTATCTTAATTCATTCAACTCCCTTACAAACGAGTATGCAGTGAAGTTACTTGGTTATCTAATAAAGTTACTAACTCAGAGCCCAACCTTCCAGTGCAGATGCTGCTGCTGTTTTCCATGGAGCAGCATTTGGTGCTTGTCCCACCTCTGCAGCCTGCAGTGCCGGGGGCACAGCAATGGAAGTGGAGACCTTTGGTTGCCATTGACTTAGGCTCAGGCCTCACTGCAGGCTTGGATTGTGCTCAGCTGCTTCTTACATCAGCTCTTCACTGCTGGGTATTTATTTTCTGAATTATGTTTGAGTTTTCCACAGTTGTGTTTCAAGTTTTGTAAGCACCCAAATATATTTGCAAGTATGCTGTAAAATTTTTTGTTAACTTGTACAGCAGAAGTGCTGTAGATTTAAAAGGTGAGAAGGCATTAATTTTCTTAGAAATGAAGTATATTAATAAATTTTGGAAGGACAAAGGGAAATTGCATTATTGTCATGAATGCAAAGTTCTGTGCAGGCAGAAGAACAAATCCCAGCTACTGTAAGATGAAAACCACTGAATGCCAGAGACCAAAATTTTCTCCAGAGCTGATGCCTAATGTGGCATGCATTCTTGGGAAATAGCGATCATCATTCTTGCTGTTTGCAGATTAAAAGCCAAATGTAGACTTTGTCTCACATAACTACCACACACAATAAAATAATTCAACAGCTCCAAGTTCAGTCACACAGTTCATGAAAGCCTGCTAAAATTATGTAGTCGCCATCACAAGCTGGGTGTTAGTTGCGCCAGGCAGTGCTACGTATTTTTTCGTGGCAAGTGCTAATTGAACTTGTCGTTTTGAGGCGCAGAGCTGCGCAGTACATTTCCCGTAGCAGACTGAGGCAGCGGGCAGCGCTGTTTCCATCGGGGCAATGGAAATGCCCGAGGGGCAGCGCTTGCACCCGGTCCGCTGCCGTTGAGGGGAAGGGGCTGCCGGCTGAAGGCACGCGGGGCGGCACGGGGCCCGGCAACGAGGCTGCACAGACGATCCTTCCTGTTTTCTGCAGTGGGTCTTCCCCCGCCTGTGCTCCCAGCTCCCAGGGATGTCCGAGAGCCTTGGAAAGGGACAGGCGGCGGAAGGGAGCGGAGCCCCCTGCAGCCTCCGCCCGCGAGGGGGCGCTGCCGCCGCTCCCCCCGCCATGATCCTCCGCCTTCCGCCTTCGCCCTCCGCTTCCGGCATTGCCGCGGGTGCGCAGCTTCCGCTTCCGGCTTCCTTGGTCCGGGTTCTCCGGCGGAGGCGGCGATGGCGGCGGCCTCGTCCTCCTCCTCTTCCTCCTCCTCCTCTTCTTCTTCTTCTTCTTCTTCTTCCTCCTCCTCCTCCTCCTCCTGCTCCTCCTCGGAGGCGGCCGCGGGCTGCCGCGAGGGCCCGGCGGTGGCGTCAGGGCCCGGCTGGAGCGACTCCCAGTTCCGCCGCTACTCCTTCGAGACGCGGCCCATCCCGCGGCTCAGCCACAGCGACCCCCGCGCTGAGGAACTCATCGAGAACGAGGTGAGGGCGGTCCCGGGCGCAGTCACCTCCTCATCCCGGCCCTGTCCCTCCGGGGTACCGCCTGGGCTCTGTTGTTGCCGCTGTCCCGCTCCTCTTTGCTGTAGTGGACATTTTTCTTCGATGCTACAGCGTTGAGTTATGAAATTTGCAGGAAAGGTTTGTTTTAAGCCCTTTGTTGTCGGGATGGAAGTCGTTGGAACGTTGTGTAAAACCATGGGCATGTATTAGTTGTTTTTTAAGTGCGAGCGACCACAGGTGTAAAGGTTTCTTTGCAGTGGCGGCTCTTGTATTGGTTCTGTACCAGCTCAGTCTCGTTTTGGTAGGTTTGGTTGTTGGGTTTTTTAAGGAAAGTGTGCAAGAAGGGAAGTTGTGTATGCACAGCTTGGGAACACAGCACTGCCATCCTTGGTTAGGTTGCTTGCTCCTGGTACATGAGGAGGTAGGCGATGTCCTTTCTCTTCCTTTTGTAATGGTTCCTTTTTTGCTGTAGAACAGATGGTCAGTTTTTTGATGGCTGGTTATTTGCAATGGTGTGAGAAAAGAGATGAGTTCTGTTTCTGGATTCAGAGGTATCTTCTTGTGGGCATTTACCCCTTCCCAAGTGAGGATGGAAGTGACCAGCCAGAACCTATTGTGTCTCCTGGCTACGTGGCAGGACCAAGCAGGCTCAGAAGTGTTGCCCGCCATTGTTTGTCTAACCTTGCTGCTAGAGATTGGCTGAGTAGATAGTGCAATCTGTCCCACTGCTACCAGGAGCTTATTGTAACCCCAGGCCACCACTTTGTTAAAACTTCCTATCTTGCTTGTTTTTCTCCTCAGAACAAGGTATCTGATTACTTCAAATGCCTTTTCCTATTCCCCATTTTGAAAGGGAATTTGTGTGGGTGCAATAATGAATGTGTTCCTTCTTAAGTTCAAGAGGTCCTTGAATCAATAAACTTCCTGTTTCTCTCCAGGAGCCGGTGGTGCTGACAGATACGAATCTGGTTTATCCTGCTCTGAAATGGGACCTGGACTACCTCCAGGAAAACATTGGCAATGGGGACTTCTCAGTGTATAGTGCCAGCACACACAAGTTTTTGTACTACGATGAGAAGAAAATGGCCAATTTTAAGAACTTCAAACCCAAGTCAAGTAGGGAAGAGATGAAGTTTGCCGAGTTTGTGGACAGACTCAAAGAAATACAACAAAAAGGGAGTGCTGAGAGGTAAGTGGTATGAGGAGTGTGGAGGTTTCTGTTTCTTCAGACCTAAGTAGGGGCTAAGTTTCTCTTCAGTGAGTGTTGATGATTAAAGTGTCTTGAACTTTTTTAACTTTTGCTTGTTTCTTTTTAATAGTTCTGCTTTTCCTGCAGGGCTTCTAGTTGACAGTAGCCTTGTTACGTGATTAAAAAAGTCATACCAAACAAACTGTTCACACTGACTGCAGGATTTTTTTTTCCCTCCTCTGTGTGAGGCAGGGTTTGTATAGAGAAAGAATTAAGCTTCACTTTCTTTTGGCAGACTGTGATATTGGTAGAGAAGCTTGTTATTTGATGAAAAGGTACAGGCTGTGGCATTCAGGCTTTCCCCCAAGGCAGCTGGAGCTAACCCTCTTTGGGAAATACAAGGCCAGGTTGTGCACATGCTGTGTACTGGTGGTGATGGCCTGTGCCACTAACAGAGCTGTAAGTTACTGAGAGGAGCTTCAAGTGGACATGGAATATAACTATCAGCAGCTGTACTTAAAGCCTTAGGTAGTGTTTTCAGTCACAGCCCTCTAAAAAGACTTACAGTTGCTTAATTGTGTCTTAACTGGAAGCAACACTGTACCCATGCCCACTTGTCATGTGTGCCTTTCTCTTCTTTCTCAGCTTTGGGTGTGCTTTTTCCAAGAGAGAAGGCAGTCCTTGCTCTTAAAAATGCATTTTCTTCCAGCATTGCAGACAGCAGTATGTAATACTGTGATTGTTGGGACAGATGCTTGGTTCCTCTGATCCTCTATGTCTAAATGTAAACATGGCTTTAAGTAACTTGATACTGAAATGTGCAGGCTCTCCTGAGCCCTCTTTTTCCCTTATATACTTCTGCTGGAAGAGATAACTGATACTGCAGGTATCAGGAGGTATCATTAGAGGGGTGGCATTCATCTAAGGATTAGACATGAACATAATCTCATATTTGATGATGGCCAGCCCGTTTAGAGTTTCCTCCTCCTGCCCTGCAAGAGAGTTGTTCTGGCTTAAAATTATCTTTTTCTCTTGTAATTCTTCAAGCTGAACTGATTTCTATTCTCTTCTGTGCTGGGAACCTTTCTGCAAAGTTTGGGGACTTATTGAAACTGTTTCCTTCCACAGGTATTAAAGGTGTGTAGTGATAGAACAGAATCTCTAGGAAATAATCTGTTTTGAAATCTTTCTGAAGAGACAGAGGTATGTATGTCTGTGACAAAGCTTGTAATGCTTGATTTCTGCTTGTCTCTTGGACAATTCAGGCTATATCTACAGCAAACACTGAATGACACAGTTGGAAGGAAGATTGTGGTGGATTTCCTTGGCTTCAACTGGAACTGGATTAACAAGCAGCAAGGGAAACGTGGCTGGGGTCAACTGACTTCTAACTTGCTTCTGATTGGCATGGAAGGTACATAGCTTCCTCAGATTGGAGGAGAAAGGGAGACAAGTGGGTCAGCAGTTCTGTATTTCAGTTCCAGAAGGTTTTTCAAACGGATTTTCCCCTAGTTTCTGTGTGTTCCTTCAGAGGAGGTACTTTAAAGCTTTGGGTTGGGAGGGGACTGATGTCACAACTTAACTTGGGTTATAAGGAGGAAACAAGGAAAGTCATAGCCCATATTTTGCCTAGGATGTACTGTAAATGCCTGAATATAATGTGCTCATGGAAAGGCTCTGTGTGATGCTGGTGGGACTGTGTTTCCAGTAACTGCTAATCATATCCTGGGACCTATTTCCTGTTTGTATGCTTCAGGTGCTGTAGATTTAAAGAACTTGGAGTCTGCAGATTCAAAATGCAGAAAGATTTGCAAGTTGACCAGTGTTAGACTTCTGGGCTTTTCTGAGTATGCCCAGGAGGAAATCTGATTATTTTGTGAAGCCTTTTTTCTTATTTGAGCTAGTACACTGTGAGGAGGAATTCTCTTTTGATTAAGACCTGATTATTTTTGTCTTGAAAGGCTAGAGAACAGTGGGAAACTTGAAGATGGGTAAATTCTAAAAGTATCTGGATAGAATAGAATTCCAAATCCATGTGGAGCCTGACTTAGAGGCAGGTGCCTTAGAAGACAGAGGTACCACTAGGCTGTTGACAAGGAGAACATTATTTTAGAAAGCAATCTTAATAACTGGGCAAGAAATGTACACCATTTTGTGAAGTGGGAGGGCCTATAATCAATGTGGCCAGCATATTCAATTATAATTGTTCAATTACACAACTTGGATGTTTTTTTCTCCTTTGCAACAAGTCATACTCAACCTACAGTAGTTTGCCACTTGTTTTACTAGCTGGGAGAACTTAATATAAAAACGGTGGACCATCACTTGCTTACAGGCCATATAATCACTAAAATCCTATTAATAGGTTATGCACAAGAATCAAGGAATTGTCTTGAACCAGCATGTGCTAGAAAAAGGAATGTCTTTACAGCAGCATGTAATTGTATGATCTATTTAATGAAGTTATGGGGTTAACTGTTACCTTAATTCTTGCAAGCCAAGAGAGTAATATCTGAATTGGCAAACAGCCTGAAAAGCAGTTGTGAGGGGTACAAAACACCCCACTGTATTTAAAGATTTGATTAAATTTAAGATCTAGTGGCAACAGTCAAGCACTTAATCAGACTTGAGCGGGTGCTATTGGGAGCTCCAGTGACAGAGATTGTTTACTTGTTTTCTTGCAAAACTTCTAGGGTGTTTTTTTCAAATCCTGTTAAACTCCTTTTCTCTAGACTAATAACTTTTGATAGCCTGTTCCACAACTTGTCATTTAAACAAAATGTTTTATGAAAAAGCTTCCTGTCAACATTCACCATCTGCTGTTCATTGAAACAAGCTGGAAATCCTAATCCTGTAGAGCATAAGTTGCTGAATATGGATTTAGAATGGAAATTAAGTGGAGTAGCAACTGCTCAATAAAGGCTGACTGGTAGAGTGATCAGTTTGTAACATTCCTATAGTCATTTTCCTTGTTTAGTTTCTGAACATGTGGGAGTGTATTTTCTGTCTTTAGCAAGGAATATAACTTCATTCTCTCTTTCATACCTGTACATGAGACTGTCTTGATTATCTTTTTTCTCTGTGTAGGGAACGTGACACCAGCTCATTATGATGAGCAACAGAACTTCTTTGCTCAGATTAAGGGTTACAAGAGGTGTATCCTGTTTCCTCCTGATCAGTTTGAATGCCTCTACCCTTATCCTGTGCACCATCCGTGCGACAGACAGAGCCAGGTGAGAGTAGCAGATATGTTCTCTGCTCCATGCCAGAAATGGGCATTTGTAAAGATGCTAGGTGGGAGGAAGCTGCACTGGAGTTAAAGCTGCAAAATACTTGCTGAGCTTTTGCAAAACCTCTCTTCAGATCTGTTAAGTGGTGACTGCATTGGTGGACAGACTGATGGTTTTCTGTTTGTGTCTGGTCCCGACTTGCAAATGCTAGGGCCATAAAAACCTTCTTACTGATAGCACAGTGGGGCTGCAGTTGCTACCTTCTCTGTTCCGTTTCATTGATCACTTGGTCAAACACAGATCTGCTGACAGACAAATTGCAAGACTCCTACCTAAATAGTACTTGGAGGGTACTGCAGGACCTCGCAATGAAGTTAAGATACAAATGGGAATGTAAAAGCCGTGTAGGGAAGACCAGGATGATTTGACACTGAGAGCCAATAATGAGGACTGTTGTTGCAGGAAGTTCTTCTGAGTTTCTTAATGCTTTCTTCTATTAGGTGGACTTTGACAATCCTGACTATGAGAAGTTTCCAAACTTCCAGAGTGTGGTTGGCTATGAGACGGTGGTGGGTCCTGGGGACGTACTGTACATACCTATGTACTGGTAAGAACGATGGCAGGACTGCACTGTGATAAAAAACAGAGTTTTAAAAGGTTTTCTGCTTAGTGTTGGGTTGGCTCTTAAGAGTATTTTGTTTTGACTTCTCCAGAAACTGTGATATTTTTTCTGTGATACCTCGGGCCAGTATGCTTCTACTTCCTGTCCATTGGATGGGAATAGTAATTCTCCCTGACACCATATTAATTGTACATGTACTCACTAATGTGTGAGAAAAGGAGCTATATTTAAAGAAGGAGAGCTTTCCAGAAGTTTTGAGGTGTTGATGAGGGGGAGGTATAGGGCAAGGCTTGTCCTAGTGCTGTCTGAACTCATCATCCAAGGAATTTCACTATGAGCTACAGCAATAGTTTATTTTCTTTTTGTGTGTGTGATTTCCATGCAGGTGGCACCACATTGAGTCTCTCTTGAATGGGGGGATTACCATCACTGTGAACTTCTGGTACAAGGTGAGTATGCACCTTTCTGTGCAGTTTGGATAGCTCCATCCCAGAGGATTTTTTCAGGTAGAGATTTATTGGCATGCACTGTCAATATGAGAACTTCATGGCACCAAGTCCTGTGCTTCTGGAAGCTACTTTTTCCTCTGTAGAGTTATGTGTGTGAAGAACTGGGTGACTGGGAGAAGGTGGAATAAGCTGCCAGTACAGGGAGCATGCAAATGAGCTCGTTTTGGTATTTCAGGGTGCCCCAACCCCAAAGAGAATTGAGTATCCATTAAAGGCTCATCAGAAAGTGGCGATAATGAGGAACATTGAGAAGATGCTGGGAGAAGCCTTAGGAAATCCACAAGAGGTATGGAAAAGAACCATGTGGTCACTGCTGTTGAAATCGTTGAGGCATAATGCAAAACTTGAGATGACAGCTACTTGGCTCTGCAGGTGCCACAGTGAGGGTGGGAGAAAGCAGGATTGCTCTTTTGCTGTGCATGGTTCTTCCTGCAGTCTTCAGAATGTCATTTGCTTACAAAAAGGCAAGCCCTTAAAATTATAATTCTGGAAAGGACCGCTACAGTGAAGTAGTTGTTCTTATATGTGGGAAAAACTTACTTGGACTTTGGGCACTGCCAGGAAAGCAGTGTTCCCAAACACTCCTTAGCCTTCTGTGCAGCAATGATACCCATTATTTGCAATAAAGAGGAAACTGTTTCACCTGTTGAATCCAAGTCTCTTAAATAACAGAAATCTTCTTTATTAAGTCATGTGCTTCTTCAACATGTGTCTTGCTCATCTCTGAATTCTTTGCAATCTTAACCAACTGGTACATCAAAAAAACCCCTGAGGTACTAAGTCTAAAAAGACTGAGGTACTAAGAGTATGCCTTTGAAGATCTGATCATCTGAAAGTGGAAATGTAGGTTGAGGATAGAAATGTTTTCATGGTCTGTAATCCTTACTGCTGGGCAGAAACTCCTCTTTAGCCTCTCCCCTGAGATTATTTTACCACCATAGCACGCTGAACTTCCCTCTGTGATTAGGCAGTGCTGAGATGTGGGAGTGGTCTTGACTGAAAAAATAACCTTAGCAAAATCATCAGTCCTAGCCCCCCTTCTTACTGACCCCAAGGACCAGAGAGGATTCAGTGAGTGAGAATGTTCCTTCTCTGCCCTGAAAATGCATCTCATGATAACTATTGACTCCCTTTAATAGCATCTACTTAGAAATCACAAATCTTGGGTGGGAAGTGAAAATGTTTCAAGCATGTTTCCACCCTGAGTGGAATGTTTTGGTGTCACTTGAAGTCGGGTGTTGACACAGAACCCTGCAATTTTGATAGGGTATTTTAAGAATGTGTTTGTGGGTGCCCCAGTGTTTTATCACTGCTTTGAAAATGATTAGATGTATCTTGGGCTCTGTGATGCAGAGGGAGCAGGCTCTGCAGCTGCCGTTTCTGTGTAACTGTCCTGGCTAATGACCTGTTTTTGCTTTGAACAGGTGGGTCCCTTGTTGAATATGATGATTAAGGGCCGGTATGACTAATGCCTGGTGCCCGTGGCTGATGTTGGAGCTGCTTTGTTCACAAGCAATGGAAGATAATGAGCGCTAGTATTGCACGCAGCACTTAACAGACTGATGGGTTTCCTGGCCTATCCTGGCCCCACTACAATAAAGGGGCTGCTGGAACTGCAAAACCATTAGTACCCTATTCATCTTCCACTCTCATCTAACTGAACCTCCCAAGAAAGAGTCTGCACTTATTGGAAGCTGGACTCATGCTCACTAACTTGTTTATTTTCTTCCCTCTGCCCTGTTTGCCACAACAAGGAGCATGGCTTCTGGCACTCGGATGTGTTACTTCAGGATTTTCAGGCATATGAAGAAGAGCTTGGAGGATAACCAGGAGCAATATTGTTTCCTCAGCTTCATGGGGCTTGGACCTCCTGGCTGGGTTTGTGTGTTGGTGCCTGCAGTGGATATAACGTGGGAAATGTTAGGTTTCACAGTCCTCTGTTGTTAGAGTACCTGTCCTTGCTCTACTCTGGCACCTTTTTGTATTGATGGAGACGAACATGTGAGATGGCCTGTGTGTGTTGAGCAACTGGACAAATGATTCAGTTACTTCAACCTAAGACACCTACGCTTCAGATGTAGTACAGGGTAGAGATCAGAATGAATTTATCTAGTGTGTGAGCACCAAATCCTATGCTCCAAATAACATCTGTCTTGTATGAGTCTAGATAAATCTCCTTTCTGACAGCTTTTTCTGGGGAGTGAAGGCTTCTCTCCTGCTCTTCTGAAGCTGCAGTGTGGTTAAAAGGGGATGTAGCATTATGAAGGGAGATGCATAAATGCCAGGGCACTCTCCAAGTCTTGAATGACTAAGCCACATTTTTAAATTAAATTTCCAATGGATGCTGAGCTCAACTGTCAAAACACAGTATCAGATAGGTACAGAGCCTCACTTCTCCCCACCGGGGGTGCTGGCTCCTCAGACTAACACAGGAAAGTGCCCTTTTTACTGAAACTGCAAGAACTCAAGTGTGTGTGGCTGCGCACAGGTGCGCATATTTGTGTGACTTTGTGTGGCTCCTGTCCATCAGTTAAATCCATGCCAGTGTGTGGTTCTCTTCCTTGTACAGTTACGTAAAAGAGTTCAGGGCTTTTTGTTTAAATGTGATTAAGTTTATCTTGATCCTTTTTGTGTTCTGGGACTTGACATGGCAGACTGAGAAGTGACAAGACCAGAGCACAGGAACCAGATAAGCCTCTGTTTGAGTCCTCAGTAATCACTCTGAAAAATAATTTTGCTTTCCTCCTTCTCCTCTTCCATGCAGAAGCCTTAGGCTCATGTGGAAGCTGGCTTTTTATTCCCTGAAGTGTGCTGCACTGCTGTCCCTGGTTTGGGGGTGGTGCGAAGGTCTTGTATTTTTGACGCGGTTGTAATGGGTCCCGAGAGCTAGAGGTGGGAGAAGCTGTTTCATAGCCCACCTATGTCATCCCAGAAAGTGGAGAATTTGTTTTGTTGAGACTTCCCAGTCTTTTCCCTGTTGTGCTGGGCTTGTTCTGATGTGGGTTCTGATAAAAGTGTAACACGCTACTTGAGAAGTGCTCCATCTTTGGCCTCAAATCCCATCTTTTGCTGGGACAGCTCATGCACCACTTGCAGTGGGCTTGTCTTTCACAAAGGTGAAAGGCTTCTCAAACAGGAGGTCCTGAGGCAAGTTTTCTGGCTGCTTTACTGGTCAGAATAAATGAAGTGTAATTGGCAGCTACAGGGTCCTTGTTCAAGAAATATGTGTCACTGAGTAGTCTGATTGCCATGTTGCAGACTCTCCAGGGCCGTGCTTAGATCCAGACGAAGGTCACTCAGCTGGATGCTTATCAATGCTCAGCCTTTGGACACCTGGGGAAGAAGGCTAAGCTCCTGTCTGGCCAAAAGCAAGGCCTTCCCAGGAATCTTGGGCACATGCCCTTTGTTGAAAGATGCTCAAATTAAATCCCATTTCTGTGCTATTTATTCAGCACATGGTAGTCCTCAGTACTGCTTGTTAGACACCATCAGCTCTTGAAGCTCAGGGTGGGAGTTCATATCCCATATGGAGAGAGAACAGTACTTACAGAACTTCTAGGATCCTTTTTTTTTTTCTTTTGTTTGCCAAAGGTCTAACTTTTAAAGTGTCTGAACAGGTTTTGCTGCACTTGACTTTGTGAAAGCTCATTTACAATGCACTGATGGACTGACTCCCCCCCCTTCCCTTTTCACCTTGTGCTTTCAATGCCCCTTGCCATGGTATTGGGAAGCTGTGTGTTCTCTGCTAGGGGTGTGTGTGCAGGGGGTGGGGTGTGACAAACACATGGTACCTTCTGAAGTGTAGTTCTTAAATACAACCAATGTTGAACAACAGAATGGTGTGGCTTTTATTTTGTGAGTGGCTGTGTAGAAGAGCTCCATAAGGACATGTGCATATAAAGCTACCTTTCAGCCTTTCTAACAACTCCACTTGTGTTCCTTGCTGGTGAAAGCTGTGGGTCTTCAGAACTGCCTTCAAAACAGCAGTACCAATTGCATTATTGTGTCTTCACAACTTTCTCCATGCTACTTCCATGAGCCTGAAAGGAAAGCTGGTGGGAAGGGAAAAATTATTCTCTTTGCTGACCTGAATGGTGTCACCATACTCTGGTCACTGACTGGGTGAAAGAGCAAACTACACAACCAGGCCTAATGAACTCAGTTGTCAAAGAGATTTTGGGGGGAAGCTTCCTGTGTGTACCTGTGCTGTATGTTAGCAGCCTTGAGAGATTGACTCCTCTCTACCTGGTAGACACAGGTTATTTTATGGTAATATTAACTCTACAGCAATCTTGGAATCTAACCATTGGTGAAATGTTGACTAATTCTGAACAAATGTCTAAGATGTAGTAAAATAGGGAAGAGTTGAATAGTAGGTGAGGGATGTTGGGGTGGTGGGAGAGAGAGAGAGAGATGTCTCAGCCTGGGCTACCCCGAATGGTACACTCTCCTCACACCCTTGGGGGACAGGTGAATGTGAAGAGAGTATGAAAGCCAAGTGCAGAAAGTCTGACTGTGGGTACTCACCCTTCTGTGCTATGCCTGTGCTATGGGATCATCGTCTGAACACCCTTGCTTCTGTTCCACTGAACTTTGTGATCTGCTTTGTCTGATCCTGTAGTCTTTCTGCTCTGCACTTGCCTCTTGGGTAACGTACAGCGGGCGTCACAAAGCTCAGAAATGTTTCAGGTTGTGCAAAGAGCAGAGCAAACTGAGGGATGAGAACTGTGTCATTTGAAAACTAGGTCGGAGTCCAAGATTTTTCACTTGTACTTTTAGTCGTTTTCTTGTATTAACTCAGGTCCCTTAATACCTTTCTTCTCTTTTTTTTTTCTCCTCATTTCCCTTTTCCTTGAAAAATGGGATTCTTCTAAGGAGAAATCTTAATCCTTGTAAATCGTGGCTGCAGGACCTTCCTGTGTAAAGAGAAGCACATGGGTTTTTGAACTGATGCACTTGTTCACCCCCTTGTTGATTAGGGTCATGCTCAACTTAGGGAAATTTGGAGTGATAAGTCAGGCCCAAGGTGAAGCCAAGAGGTGAGGATCAGGCCAGGGTTGAGGAGGTATCAGACACCGCTGCAGTGCAGGGGCAGTCTAACTCAGCTGAGGGGGAAGAGGGACACCCTTGGCATCAAAGCAGCTCAAGAGAGAGAGAGAGAGAGAGAGTGTGTGGGGCAGGCCTGGGCTGAGACTTCCTTTGTTTGCAACGG
Source organism: Aleadryas rufinucha (assembly GCA_013397815.1). NCBI lineage: Eukaryota > Metazoa > Chordata > Aves > Passeriformes > Aleadryas > Aleadryas rufinucha. The sequence continues at coordinate 422,299 of VZTH01004896.1, forward strand.
TTGTTCTCAATGACCAAGCTGACCTTGAACACAGCCAACTGTGCTTTAAAGCTCTAGAATGGAGGTAGTGCACTCAGGGTCTCAGCAATCTCCTGGCAGGCCTTTGCTGATGCATGGTCTCAGCCGTGGAAGCAGAGCAGCAACTGCAGCAGAGGTACTGCCTTTGCTCATGTGTTTTTACGCTTGGAGAAATGCATTTCTGCCACCTGTGTGTGAGGAGCTTCCTTGCACTCTTGCTTATGGTCTTCTGTTCCTGTTTTGGAACAGAAAGCACCTCTCGCATCAATGTCCTTGGAAGCCCTGAAGCCACCATCTTCCCTGGGCACTTCTCTGCATTGGTGCTGCCTAGAAGGAAAGGGAAAGATGCTGTTACTGAGACAAACATATGCAAAGTAAGTTCTAATTACTGCCTTGAAAAGTCAAATATTTGTTGCAAGCAGAGGACTAATTGTGGGGGGAGGGAGCGGAAGTCGAGGCTCTTGGAGTGTAAGTGGAACAGATGCCCGGACGCCTTGGGGAAACACAGCTTTCTTCTACAAATCAGAGCTTTAAATTACAAGGCTTTTACCAACGAGAACAGTTGCGGGAAGTCGTCTGCTCTCATTTGCGTAATGGCTTCTGTCACTGGTGATTAGACACAGGATGAAGGAAAAGAAATTTGACAATTAGGAATGAGCGATCATTAATCAGAATCTTTGTTAGAAGGAGGGAAGGGGGGGAGAATATCCCACAAACAATGGAGGCAGCCACTAGAGCCACAGTGAAGTCCACAAGATGCATAACTAAGTGTTCCTGTTGCTCCACAGAGCCCTCTCTGCCCAGGTACAGAGCAGCAAAAAAGGATTTTGGCTGGGTTGGAAAGCTTGGGGAGGACGGCAGTGAGGCAAAATCCTTCCAGTCCTGTTCAGTGATTCTCAGATACCTACTTAGTAAGGGAGAGAGCATATCTGGGAGAGCAGTCCTTCCCCCACTGACACCTTGCGCTTCCATCTCAGTGCCTGGCCACAAACTGACAGCAAAACCCACAGAAACAACGTCTTAAATTTTCTGTCTCCTTTCTCCACATATTGCATGCAGTTTCTGGTGTGGAATAGAGCAGGCAGGGGCCTTGACTGGTGTGCAGAAAGCTTAGGATGGGCAACATGAAAGCAGTTTCTGGCTCTTTTCCCGATAATGTCATTTTCTACAAGAGCAATGAAGAACCTGATGGACTGCATGACAGGTAGAGGAAAGAAGGCAGTGGTGACTTCTCCCGTGTGTGTCATTTGCTGTCTTACCTCATCATCCAGTGATGCACAATCCAGTATATGCATTTGTTTGGGTTTTGTGGGCTTTGATCAAATTACCAGTACATATGAAATCTATGTTACCTGTTTTTCCTACAGCTGTCACTCATGGTCTTGTCAGGCTATACAATATTTTGGTATAGTTTGCATGAAGAGGCATTGCCTCTGATTGAATCAACAGCTCTAGCTTGGGAGGGGGCATGACAGACCGTTGTGGGGCATACAGTGTTGGTTGGTTCATCTGAAGACTTAAGCTTACTGGATCCATTGATTTCAGTGGCAATTCCTGTCTTTGCAAGGCTGGGTTATTTACTTGAGGTGAAGGTCTTCATCGGGGTGATTATTCTTTCTGTGACTGGAAATCAAAGCAGATACAAAGGGGAGAGCTGAAGCCATGTTGCCTCATTCCCAGCTGGCTCTGAGCTCAGACAAATGACAGCAGCTTGGATTTTCAGCCTCTTCCCATAGCTGGTGTTCACCACAGGAACTCAAATGAAAGAGAAAACAGTGGATGTCAGGACAGGATCTAACAGAGCTTTTCATCCAGAGGTCATCATGACAGAAGTTAGGAGAATCACTGGTCACATTGCTTAGGATGGGGAGATATGTCAGGTAGTGACTTCTATCCCGTCTTGAACACAAGAGGAGGGCTGCTTCTCATTCACAGCAACATTTTAAATGTGTGTTTACATCTGGAGGAATGTATCTCATGCTCTTTGTGGAGGGGAAGGTAGGTTGTGGTGTAATGGGGTCAGAATTCACTTCACAAACTTGCAGCAAACCCTGAGCAATCCCAGACTTTGACATGGCAGGGCATTGCCCTTGCTGTAGGAAATGTCACTGTACTGGATAGCAGGAGCACGAGTGTGACTTCTGTCTCAGTGTCAGCTGTGGGATTTTTTTTTCCTGAATAGTCAGGATTTGCCATTGAATGCTTTGATGGGGAGGACCTTTGGATATGACTTAACCTCTTGGGAAGCCAGGAAGGGAGACAAGTGTGTGCTCTCCTGGGTGAAGGTAATCTGTGTTACAAGATCTGCTGCATGCTCTGTGCTCCCTGAGCTGCTTAAGCACTGCTGGCCTCATGCAGTGAGCTGTGTGAGGGCTCGAGCTGAGCTGAAAGAAGCTAAAGGAGTGAGGTCAAATCATTTGCTTCTATAAAAGGACAGTCCCTGTGCCCACAGAGAGGGCACATGGGGTTATAATAGCATCCAAGGGGGTAGTTTCTGTGGAAGGGATTAGTACCACAGGCAATGGGCTGATTCTGCTGCAAGTTCCCCTGCCAGGACCTCTGACATTCAGAAGCTGGTCCTAACCATCTGTGTTTCATTGGGTTAAAATCCTTCTGGCAGCAAAGAATTACTGCTGCTGGTGGGTATTTGGGTCAAATGCCAGCCACTACAGGCTGTGGAGCGGGAGGCAAGGCCTTGCCTAGCATTTGAGGTAATAAGCTTCTGGTTTGTCAGCTCACGGGAACTGCAGAGATTTGTAGAACTGAGGCATCACAGGGCCATGTTACTTGGGCTGTCAGGTCTGACACTGCTCTGGTGGAGCAGACCTTAGTGCTCTTTGAGCCTGTGTTTGGGAGTGGTGCACACCTGAGGAAGGAATCTCCAAGTGGAACTGGGGGCTGTGAAGGACCCATTCATCTGCCACCAGTTCACTCCAAGCACAGCCTGGGGCCTCTTGCTTCCAATTCCTCCCCAGCACAGAGGCAATGCTGTGTCTCCTGCTTTTGCTGTTTGTTTATAGCTCTCCCCATCCCATCTGTCTTTCTCTTCTCCTTCCTCCCCTTCCTTTTCCCTCCCTCTCACTCCTCCCCCTCATTCCCTGTAAGCGATTAATCATTTTGACAGGCTCAGCAATGGCCTTTATTTCCTTGAGGCAGCCAAGAAATGTCTGTGAGCACCTTCTCTGACACCCCTCATGTTCTCTCGCCAGTCAGATCAGCCACTTCGCTTGGAGTGACACCATCAGAAATGTGGGGAGGGGAGCAGGGGGGAAACTCCAGCAGAGTCAGCTGGGAAATGGGCAGTGGGGCAGCATCCAGTTTGGGGTACCATGTGGGCCCCCACTAGCTGTGATGAATATGTCATTTCACTATAGCTTGAATGTGTCATACTTTGCTCCCTTCATCTCCTGAGGCTCCTCTTCAAATCTTGGTTTCAGTGCAAAGGCAGTTGAGAAAAAATCAGGCTTCTCAGGAAAATTCCAGCCTCCAACAGAGTGGCTGGAGGGAAGAGCTGTCAGAGGAGAAAGAAGAGCAGGCTGAGATCATCAGGGGAAAAAGAATGGGGATGATTTTGCAGATGGATGTGGAAGTCTTCCTGGGAAACTCCCTTTTGTCATGTGCAGGAAGGAAGTTGCTTCTGAGTCTCTGTCATGATTCACCTGGACTTGTCATGTTGTCATGAGCATGCCTTCCATTCACCTGCAGCTTGAGAAGCTCTCGGGCCACAGTACCTGGTCTTGCAAATGCCCTGTTACCTAGAGTAACAGAAAATGGGGTACATCAGGGTGCATGATGTTCCCAAAAGGATTTTATCATCTGCTGTAATCAAGCGTTACAGTACCCACTGTCCCTTCAGCATGGAACCAAGGAATGCTGTACATATAGAATTATTCTTTTCCCTCTTAAGCATGAAAGCTGATATCCTCCACAGTGGGAATGAGAGGTAATAATAACCATTCTGCTTAGGGGCTATGGGGATGTCTAGGGACCCTTTGTGCAGTGCAATGGATTGTAACTAACATTTATAGAGAAGAGATTGTGAAGAAGAGAAAGAAGTTGTAGGTGATGCACTAGAAGTCAGATGGAATGTGAGGTAAAGATCTTGGACAAGGTGGTCAAGTATCGAAAGGCAGGAGACTGAGTAGTGACTCAAGGGGTCCTCTCTAGTCTCATGTATTAAACAAGTAAATAAGCCCTGAGTTGAGCCAAGAAGAGAGTTAATAGGCTCATCCCAGATAAAAGGCCCTAGCATGAGACTGTTCCAACTTTTTATTAGACCAAGGAGCGTGATGGATAGAATGAGCCGTGCTTTGAAGTTGCCACATCTTGCTATGGGATGGAGGCAGCAATGCAGGGTCAAACCCCAAAACTTAATTCAGCTTCTCCTGTGAGAAGCAGCCAGGCAGGTGATACCTCCCAACTGAGTCTAGGAAGCTCACACCCTCTTACTATTTGCCATGTGAGCTTGAATTCTTGCCCTACATGAAAGGCATGAGAGTTTTAGCAGCAGACTGAATGGGTTCAGTGAAGCAGCCAAGGAAAAAAACATAATCTCACTCCTACATCTCCCTGTTGTTTGTTTTCTCCTCAAAAAGGATGCCTTTCAGGTACAGACCTAAAAACTGATGTAGCCTGAGTCCCAAGGGAGGGCAATGAACTCATCTGGAATACACACCTTTGCCCCTTGAGGGCTGACTGCATCAGATGTCTGGAAGGTAGGAAGTCTCAAACAAAAGAGGCGTTAACAGGCACTTTCCAGCACGCAGCGTGTGCTCCCTCTGACAGACATGCTGCCCCTTGTCTTGGGAGTGGCCTCTGCCAAGGTCACTGCTGGGTTTCTCCCAACCAGCATTTCTTTCAAGTAAATATTGATTTTGTGCTGGTGGTGCTAATCAGTGTTGTTGAAAGAGAGGCTGTAAATGCTTGGCAGAACAGTGGTGGCCCTTCTTGGCAGCTAGACTCACTCATCTGCCTCGTTTTCTGCAAACTTGTGCTCATGGGTCCAGGGTGAGGAACACTGGCTTTGGGCTGCCTGACTGGTGACCACTAACAGCTTTAGTGCCTCTTCTCCAGTTTAGGGTGGTTATGTCTGCTCCCATGAGTTTGGTCAAGGAGGGAAGATGTTCATTAGCAGCAGAAAATATCCTGTCCCTGGATAGTTTACATCCAGTAAAATATAGTAACATTTCTTTCTTGGATATAACACAAGAAACAAACATACCAGAGGTCTTAAACAGTTTATCTCAGTTTTCAGAGAGAATGTATGAAATTATGTCCAACCAATGCACTTAATGCTGGCTGTCCTAAAAGCCTGTTTAAAATCATCAACAGACATAGTGAAATCTAGGTCTTTAAGGGCTCCTGCCTGTTATGTGCACTCAAGGCTTTGAATCATGTAGCATTGCAGTGACAGAATTTGTCTTTGCCCTCTCAAGCCATGAGCAGCAAGCAGCAAGCACACTCAATGGTGTCTGCTTTCCTTTTCTCTTTACAAGGCCAAACCATGGAAAGAAGAACCTGGGGGTAAGCAGCAGTGGCTTCTCACTGTTGGTTTCTTCTGTTAAATTCAATTTTGCTTGCCCAGAAAGGTTATGGTGTCTTTACCCTTAGAAATATTAACTTGACTGGCCAAGGACTTGAGCAACATGATGTAATTTTATTATTTTAAGCTGGAGTTTGAACTAGATGATCTCTTGAGGCCTCTTGCATCCTAGGTTATTCTGTGTTCCTATGGGTTTGCCCAAGAGAACTCATCAGCTGAGGTGCCGTATTTCATAAAGTGGTTATAGAGCCCAGATAACCCAGGATGTAAGGGAAGCATCAGATTATTCTATTTCTCTGTGTAGAATCCTTTGTGGCAGGATGTTGTAGGCTACTTTCTTTGGTCTCCAGGGTTATGAAGAGCTTCCTCACCAGACTAGCCCCATGTCTGTCAACAGAGCCGGTCAGCAATGCAGGCACAGGTAGATGGTAATGGAGTGAGAGCTCTTGATCATTACATGGCAGATGTTTTGTCACTTCCCCATAGTGAGTGTCCACATCAGGCAGTGGAGACAGTGGGACATTGCACAGCACGGACTGTAGAAGCAAAAGCAGCATTGCCACATCAGCGCAGTACTGAGTCTCGGCTCACTGCTGCAGCTGAGCCAGCATTCTCTGCTTTGTGCTGTGCTGAACTGGTGAAAAGAATGAGCTCACATGGGGATGCCAATGTTGCTGTGTAGATCATGTTGCCTCTCCTCTCCTGGAAGACTCTGACCTGGTTGCACCAGCACTGTTGTGGCCCTGAGCCAGCTAGAGTCCCTAGGCAGGGGCTGACCTTCTGGCCAGGATGCTTTGTGCTATTTGAAGTGACAAGGTGATTTGCCTAGTTGCAAATGGGAAGGTGTAGCCATCAGGAGCTGAAATCCTCCACAAGGAACAAGCTGGACTCTGTCCAGTTAGTTGAAGACTGAATGAGAACTTGCCTCCACTTTTCAGGGTTCAGGATCTAATTTCAGAACTTGTCTGTGCTGCATACTGCACTGTTGCTGTCCCAATGGATTTTTTCAGGTTCAGGTGCTAAGCATCCTTGTAGCAGTCTGGGTCATCCCCTGTCTCCTGGAAAATCTGAGATATCCTTGGTTATTGGCAAACATACCCATGTTGTGTAGCTGTTCCAGACTTACAAGCAGCACCTGGTGCTTAATGGGAAAGCTGGAGCATGAAGTTAACTTTGCATATTCTGTTAGGTGACTGAGGTGTTTGTGCCCTTGGAGACTTCAGAACTGGAGGCTGCGTTCAGTTAATTTTCAGAACCTCACATTTTGCAGTGCCCATCCAGTGGAGACATTTGTGTCTGAGCTCTGTCTGTCTGGGCTGCTCTGAACATTATGGATATGTTGCTGCTGTCTTTGCGGAGTGGATGAAAGTGTTTGTGGTAAAATGTAATCAAGTGGAAAATTGCAGTGCATATAAACACATATGGCACTCAATGACTGGGCATTAGGCACAGTGACTGCAGGCAAAAAAAAATTATCTGTAAACGTTTCGCAGCAAGTTTCAAAATCTTAAAGAACAATAAGATATTAGCAATTTAATGGGGTGATTCAGTGAGGCAGCGATCCTTAGGTTGGGAGAACAAGGATGCATGCAGCTGCAGTGACAGGAGTGGCTGGGATTACTCAGCCAAGCTCAACAAGCCCTGTCTCCCAGCACAAGACAGCTGCCAAAGGTTTCCTCCACATGGCAGTGTGGCTGTGCTTGGAGAGGAGAGAGCCAGGAGGTGGCCCATGAACCTTACCAGTGCCACCTTCCAGCCTCCTCCAAGAGCCTGCTGTTTACAGCAGCATTTGGAAGAGGTTGTGTGTGGTCAATGAGGCAGAGCTGATGGGCGAGGTGGATCAGGCCTGGCTCAGGTTGGGAGCTGTGGAGGCACTGCAGGTCAGTGGCTGCCTTGGCCTCCCAGAAAGGGAGAGCTGGGTCTCATTCATCTCCTGTGCCTTCGGGCTCCATCTGCTTATGCTGCCCAGGATAGTACCTTTCCAGCTACTGCAGGACACATGGCAGTCAAATCCTTCCTCAGGGCAACTATTTTGCACCTTGCCAAGGAGCTCTGTCATCTACTGGAACTGCACTTGGATCTTTCACATCTAAAACCATGGGACTCACTGCCTGAGCAAGGTATCTGTCTCCAAACCTCTCACTTTGATCCCACCACTTACAGGGAACATGCCAGCATGTGAAAGTGATTTTTTCCCGAGTGACAGAAGTACCAGAAAGGTGTTTTTCTTCTCTTGCTGTGCTGACTCCCCTTTTTCTAACAGTAAAAATGTTACCTGTGAGTGGGGGGAGGAAAGCACCTTGCCAGTGTCACCTGGCTGTACCTTTCCCAAAGGACACAGGAAAGTAGCTTGAATATTAGGAGGAATATAGCTTTGGTGGCTTTACTGACTGCCCTGAGGTCCTGGATCTGGGAGACAAAATTGCACAGCAGTTAATGGGAGAACAGCTTCTGAAGGAGTAAAGAGGGCACCAAATGGGAAAACCAAGGATATTGGCAGTTTGGCTCAGCAAAGCCTGGCTGATTCCAATCCTCTATGGGGAGAAACCTTCTCAAACTAACCTGTGAGTAAGATCTGCCCAAGTGAAATAAAAACAAACAAAATCAGTGTTTCTGGGCCATAAGTGGCTGCTTTCCAGGAATTCAAGGAACACAGTGGGGCCCTAAGGTGATGGAAGTAGAGCAGTAGGTTCTCTTCAGCTCTCTGCATGGGATCTTTAATTTTCACACTGGTTCCTACAAAACCACGAGAACATGCCTTTTCTTGTATTTGATCCTGGAAATGGAGACCCAAGTACCCAGATCATTAACAAAGTGTAACTTTGGTGAGATTACAGGCAGGCATGTGATGGTGTCCTTGGCTTCATCTAGCAGACCTGCCTGGGGCAGGTAAGACAACACACCTGCCTCACTTGCAGATTCAACTTTGAGTAAAATTAGTGAAAATAATGGTGGGAGAAGCTTTTAATGAATTGTTATTAAATAAAGTTTATTTCCTGTGTATGTTTTATCTATTTAAGAAATTCTTGCTTTTAATCTTATCTCTTTAAATGTGGTATATTAGAAAGAAAGCTTGTATGTCTTGCCTTGTGTCACCTGCTGGTTTAGGCACTCGCAGTGTTTACATCTGTAAGCATTCTTGCTCTTTCTGATACATAAGTATCATAGGGAGGTCATTGTCCAACTAGGAAATCAAGCTGATGAGGCATGTCTAACACTACTGAGTACAGATGCATTTACTTACAGAATTCCCCTGGCTTTATAACAATCAGATGAAGTCAGCCCTCCAAGGATTGTCCAGAAAACTCCCAAAGCTCTCTGCTGTGGTCAGTCTTGAATGTGAAGTTCTTCTCAAGACTGGTCCCTTTTAAAGGCCTCTGCATTTGCTTGAACTAGCTCCCTGCCTGTTCTACTCTCTGCTTTACTACCTATGGACTGTAGCTTGTTGCCAGCTTCCTATTTTCTCTGGGTATTTCCATGCTCCTGCAGCAGTAAACCCAGTGGGTTTGAGTCTCCTCCCTCAGACAGAAGGGGTTACTCATCTCTGTCCTTTGCCTGCTTGATGTCATCAGTCTGCACATAGATCTGTAAATATATATCTGCATGTACCTATAGATCTGAAGGCAGAGGTCTCCTAGACCATGTACCTGTGGTGTCCAGAGTAACAGAGTCTTTACCTACCTACCTCAGCTTTCTGCTGAGAACACCAATTCTTACCACCTGCCAGCTGAGAGAGAGGATCATGTCTGTTGGGGTTTGAGTGGAGATGTAATGCCCAATTTCCACGGGGAAGTGCAGGACTAAAGAACAGTAAGGCTTTCTGGGTACACTGGGTACACTGGGTAGCTTTCTGGCTATCATCAGTCCCTGCTACTCTCTGCCCTCTTCTCCGTCCTGCCTTAAATCCTCTTGTGAGCCTTGCATGCATGGTGCTAGATGAAAACTCATCCTCAGGACCTATGGACTGCTCAAAGCTCCCCACTCTGATCTGTGTTTTCTTCAAGTTCCCTGGATTTCAGATGCATCAGAGGTAATTTCATTCATCCTGCCCTAGAGCTGGGGTCAGATCAGGCATGAAGCCTCTGGGTGAAGGGAACAGAGCTGTGGTCCAGGGTTGAGGGGATTCAAGTGCAGATGGAAGTAAATGTGTGATGGCTGGATTTTATTTGAAGTATTTATTATGGTGTGTTTGTCTGAGGCATACCTCGGCCTAGACAGAAGTCTCTGGCATCAGAGGGGGCTTCTATGTGAGCTCTCAGTCATGGAATTGCCCTTCAGAATGAGCAAATGAACTACAGGCTGAGGCAGGAGCCTGCACTTGTGAGCTTTTATGTACCAGTTTCGCCAGGGAATTGCTGGGAAAATGTGGGCTTAGTTGGGAGGGCCTTTGCTGAGCTGCTTACAAGCGTGAGGTGCTTCTGAGGAAGACTAAGAGAAGGAGGGCTTTATGGTTCCCAGTGGACAGTTGGTATCTGCCCCTGGCCCTGAAGGTCCTACCTGCACTGGCAGCTGCTTCTGTGCCCAGGGATTACAGTACAGTTGTTGTCACCCTGGTGAAGGTCCTTTGGAGGATGACATATGGATCTGCCTTCTGGCTTATGACCAGAGGAGGGGAGAAAGTCCATGAGCAATTGTGTGAGAGACTTTGTAATTAGCTGCTGAACCAGAAGACTGCTGTCTTGGAGTAGGTACAGTCACTTCCACTGCTCCTGTTCTCTGAGACAGGCAACTGATGGTGGTGCCCTTTACTCAGGTCAAGAACAGAAAAATGCTCTTCTTGCTTGCTGTAGCAGCTGGTTTGATGCTCAGTAGGCAAACTAGAGATGGTAGGGTTGATAGAGTGCATGTGCTGGCTATTGTTGTGACAGATTATGAAACCACCTGAGTCACTTGTGCCATTGTCCCCACCCACATGGAGGCTATGGTACTTGAGGCAGGTCTGCCTGTCACACCTGAAAGAGCTCTGCAGCTCAAGCACAGCCAGGGAGAGATTTTAAGTCAAAAAGCAGCTGTTCAGTCACTTGGTGTAAGCTTGTGGGTAACTGAGGGAATTCTCCTTGTTTCTTTTGTCTAAACCCCTCCTTCCCAAAGGGCCTCCTGTCAGGGTTTGAAGGCACTGGGACAGAAAATCTACTGCTGCTCTGAAGAATTTGCTCCAGAGGTGAAAGGCTCCCATCACTTCATATAAAACCCATCACTGAATCCCATTTTTGATTGAAATTTGTCTGGGTTTACTGTAGGTTCTTTTCTTTCTCTGTCAGCATCTGAAACTTGTATGGAAAGGGTCACACTCCCGTGGCTCCCAACACTCAAGCTGCCTTTGACCTCTGGGTGCTGCTCCAGCTGCTGTGCTGATTTTTGGTTTATTTGGGCTGCAGCTGCCCTTGCTGAACAGCAGCCAGACCCTGCTGGTTGTCCTGGCCCATCTTGCAGGAGGATTTACCATCAGGCTGGCTGCTGCCTTTTCTGTACCTGCAGTCTCTGGTGCTCTGATGACAACTTGCCTTTCCCAAAGTGACTCTCCAGTCTACTGGGGAGGACTCTGCTCCTCAGGAGCAGCTGTGATGAGCTCTCTCTTGGTGCAGTGGCCAAGGCATTGTCACCTCTGGCAGTTGCTGTACAGCTGTCAGACTCTCTCGCTCCTTCCCCAGCAGGACAGAGCTGATGCTGATGCCTGCTGATGCTGGGATTGCCTCCCACATCCAAGAGACTGGATGGTTGGTGCTGGTTTATCAGATGTTGCCCTGGAAAAGCTCCGTCAAATACTGGTCTTGCACCCACGGCACAACCAGACAATCACTGCCCAGTTGTTTCCAGGCACTGGACAAAATGTATCTACCTGATGCTGGATGTGTCTGCAAATGCCCATTCACACTGGGACGACAAAAGAGCAGGGGTGGATGGACAAATTCCCATGTTATGGCCCTGCATGAGGGTTACAGTGAAGGGGGGTGGCTGTGGTGGAAAATGAGAGCCCCAGGATGTGACAGTGGCAATGCTTTCCAAGTGCTTTAAGGCAGACAAATAATCAGTTAGTGAACAAATAGAGAGCCATCCTGTGGGTCCAGAAGAGGAGGGCTCAGACTCGAAGGGGCCGGGTTTTGAAGTGTCTGGACTGTGATCAAATTGGAGACAATGGTTTTGATGAAGGTGTCTGATGTAAGTGGAGGGGGAGAGCAATGAAAAAGCCCCGCTAAAAGGAGGGCAGACAGACAGAACTAACCCCTTCCCTTGTGGGAAAGACGGCGAGGGCAGGGATCGGAACGGGCAGCTCTAGGGGTATGTGGCAGTGCCACCCGGCGGGGTCAGCGTGGGCACAGCCGCAGGTGACGGCCGGGGAGGGCGGGCAGTGCCCCGGAGCTGCCGTGCGCTGCCGCGGGATGGCCACGGCGTGGAGCCCGCGCTCCGTGCGCCGCTCCCGGGGCTGCCGCGGGGACCGCGCCGTGCCAGCCGCGCAGCAGGGATGCTCTCGGCCTGCGGAGGGGCGCCAGAAGCTGCAGGGGCTTCAAGCTGAACTATCACGAGGGCCAAAAACGTAAATCTGAACTGAGATACCTTAGGAGCATTTTTCCCATGAAAATCTTCTCCGCTGGCACAGAGCCCTCATGTGTCAGATACACCAGGCATGAATCTGAATCCAGTTTCAGCGTCAGTTTGGAACCCATCTGCTAGACCTGGATTGGACTTGCCTCTTCTAGACCATACCTAGAGTTTCTGGGGGTGTACGTGAGACCAGGTACCTGAACACTGGCATTAGGAAGGATGCTGTCTGCTGTGGTAGATGCTGGACAAGTACAAGCATATGGTGCCAGTCATATTTTCATTGTGCCACATATGTTGTCGTATACCAACACAAACCAAACCTGCTGAGGTCTCTGTGTACTCTAGTCAGACTGCCAGGAGATCTCGTATATGTGAACTCTAATTTTGGTTACTCCCATTTCCCTTACTTCCCCCCNTGTTTCTTTGCACCACTGGCTACTTTTCTATCTTTCCCTGCACTAGAAATAACACTGGGGTGTACCTCACCTCAGCTTGGAAGAAGCTTCCAGTACCTCTCTGTACTCACAGCTATGAAACAGCCCCAGCAGCCCCAGCACTGTGAGGCAGTGGACACACTGGCCTCAGCTGTGGTGTCTGCCGGTCCACAGTAAAGGAGGAGGGAAAGATGATATGTGATGCCCCTTCCCAAGAGGTGATCTCTAACTCCTGTGATCACTATTTCTGGTGCAGGGGTTTCTTGTTCTGCACCCTCTTTTACACCACCAGCAGGGTTGGGACCGAATCCTGGGGCCCCTCTGAGCGCTCCCCGCCCACCTCCCTCGGTCCAGACCCAAAAAGGGGAGCTGCCTGCCTTTTTCGTCTTGCTCTTCCTCCCGGCAGGGAAGGGAACAACCTGTACCTTGGCTCCCTGCAGGGAAGGTGCGGCGAGGCAGCCGCGGGGCCGGTGCGGGTGCGGGGCTGCAGTGAGCGCTCTGGACCCACGAGGGCAGCAGAACACTGCGGGAGAAGCGGGTTCAGCCCGAAGTGGCCGCGGACTGGTGACAAAAGGAACCCCGACTCGAGGCTCTTCACAGGCAGGGGTGTCCGTGCTCCCTCCCTGCTGCCTGGGGAGGCTCAGAAGATGCTGCGGAAGAGGTCAGGCACACTGCCTGCCTAGGGAAGGAAGGACCTATCTCCGTCCCTTCTTGGGACCAGTGCTCACCCCAGGCTTGCCCAGGGTCTGAGACTTCGGGTCATGGGAATGGGGCTGTGTCCCAGGCAGATGCCAAGGGGATGGATCTAGAAAACTGGCATCACACTGCTGTGTCCTTGCCCTGGCTCCTGTTGGAGCACTTCTGGGTCTGCCCTATGCTTGGCCATCACCCCCTTTGCAGAGGAGGTCTGTCCCGGGAAACACATTGGAAGGGAATCTGTTTTGGTGGTTTTCTCTGCATCTGCATGCCAGGGCTTTGTACGTGGCTCTCACAACACTCACTAAGCATCACCTATATTTCTCATGGCTCAGAGAAGGCTGAATGCCATTTTCAGTGCACCTAAGGTGGAGAGCATCCTGACTCTGGCCAGGTGGTGTGGTCAGTGGCTGAATTATGCCTTCCTCCTTTCCCAGCAGAGGCAAAGCCCCTCAGGTGGAAACGAGGGAGTCAAGGATCTGTTAAATTCCCCAGTAGAGCCACACAGCTCTGGTTCCCCAATGCTCCTGAGACTCGGGGATGCCAGTGACTAAGGTGAGCTCTGACCTAGGCTGAAAATGCAAAGCGCTGAACAAAGTAAAGCAGTGCTGTGAAGAGCTCATACCTTTTTCCCTGCTAGTTATGAACCTACCACTGCAACCAAACCTTAGAGTGGCTGCAGCGAGTGACTCAGAGACCCAGAGGGCACAGCCAGACACTGCCATCCCAGACCTCTGCTCACCAGGTCTGTGCTCCTAGCTCTTCTCTGCAGCTCCCTCCCTTTCCCTTCTTTCCAATCCTCTTGTACTGTATTCTTGGCAAGGGTGCTGGCTCTCAGCCTCTGCACCTCATGTGCCCTATTGATAGCTGGTAATTTATGTAAATCTCCTAATATATGGATTCTGGGATCAGGACGGAGGGTTTGTGTGTGAGATGAGATTAATATGTTTGCAGATTCTCTCTGCAAAGAGAATGAGAGAGGCAGGCAGGGCTGGGACGCTCACCCTAGGTCTCTATTAGTACTCTGTGTGCACTCACCGTGCCCAGTCTCTGCCTCCACGTGGCGGGCGGTGCAGGGGACTCTCCCTGCTGTGGCCACCCTGGTGACCCACAGCCAGCCTTGTGGGCCAACTGCCCAGGACTGCCCTTTTCTGGGAGCCCACAATGTGCCTGGTAGCGGTTTCTGTCTCTGTCTGCTCCACTGAAGTTTCAGCATCTCCGGAAGGTGGCCAGGCTGAGCTGTGACAGGGACTGCTGCTGCTGCAGGATTATGTGGCCCTCTGAAAGTGCTGGAAAACTGTGGCTCAGCTTTATTCTCCCTGTGACAGTTCAGGACAAGGGAGGCTGCTTGTAGCCACTGGCCTCATGGTGCAGCTGGGGCTCAGCCCCTCCTGGTCCAGGTCAAACTCAGCGATGGGGTGGTGCAAGCAGCAAGTCATGGCCTGGGGGGACCAGCGGGACAGAGGCGGGGCAGGGTACAGGGCCCTGGGCAGCGGGAAGATGGTGATCCCAGGTGTGATGCTCACACACTGGGCTGACATGCTGTGCCCAGGCTGAAGGATTCAGCAGGGGGCTGCCATGTGCCCTGTCCTGTCTCTCCTGAGGACTGCAGTCTCTTGGGTGAGAGGTGCTGCATGTACACCCAGCCCTGTTCAGGGTGTATGTCTTACCTGTGCACATCTCCCGGCCTGGCAGCAGCGCTTGGCTGCCCAGGCTTGGCCTGGATGGGAAGGCAGAGCCCACCAAAGCATGGTGGAGGCCAAGAGGAGTTGGGGAGCTGGAGATTAGGTGGCAGGGGAGGAATCCACCCTTTGATTCAGATGTTCCTGAGGAGTTCCTGTTCTATACCTGACATTTAGAAACCAGGAATCCTGCTGATGGATAGGATTTGATGTGGTGAAGTATATTTCATACCGTGTCATTTATCCTGGTGCTGCCTCATGTGAAATGTCAGCCGTCCAGGAGGCTTTTCTGATCGCTCTTTGAAGTACTGGTTTCTGATAAACTCAGGAGAAAGATGCTTTTACCAACCCAGGTCAGAAACCAGCAGTGGCAACAACTTTTCTCCTCTTTGTGCAGGGTCCCTTCGTAGGACCTACCAGCTCAGCCTGACTTACTGAGGGTCACAGTGGGGGTCCTGCTGCCCCTCCTGCCCCTGGTATATCCCTGCTCCTTTTTGGGCCATACAAACCCCTTTCTTCTACCCCATTTCTCTCTGACAGCACCCTGTCTCATGCTCCCTCTCCCTGCCTGTGTCTGGATTTGCTCCCAATACTCTTTTTAGCCTTTGGAGGAATATTTTCAAGTCTCCTGCGGTTGCTGCTGTTGACAATGGAAATGCATTGTGTTTTATGTGCCTGGAAAATGAATTTCCATGTCAGAAGAGGAGAGCAATTACCACAAGCAAGAGAGATCAAATTGGGTCTTTAAAAAGAAAATAAAGTTCAGATCTTATCTGATTAATGAGATTTCTTCCAAACCTTAACAAATCTTAATTACAGTGACTCTGCTGGAAGGGATGAGGTAAAGCTAGGATTGGGGGCTATCTAAACAGAACTGCTCTCTTCCGAGCTAGAGTACATCCCTGCATGAAAGCAGCAGGGACGGCCATTGAGTGCGGAAAGCTGCTCAGCTGGAAATCAGCAAGGCAGGATTCTCCATGGAGCCTGAGCAGCTCCTTCCCCAAAGGCTCACAGTGCTGGGGGAGAACCCCACCAGCCCTGACCAGCAGTGAGCACGCTGCTTTGCTCTGCACCGGATCCTGGCATCCTTTTTGCTTCAGATCCTTCTGCTTCTACAAATTTTTCACCTTTTTTTTTTTTTTCCTTTTCTGTAATAAGAACAATTATTCAACTGCTGAGGATTTTTATTCTCCCTTCCCCAATTTCTTAAAAAGAAGCCTCCTGCTTAAAAATAAGCTGAGGGGTGCTAAGTTGTTTATTCAGTTTAAGCTCACAAAACATTTTCCGATGATTTGACTGGATCGCCTGCATAACACAGACCAGAGACTGTCCCCCTGCTACCCCTTTACTGAACACAATAACTTTCTTCCCGAAAGAATACGAGTCTTGAGCCGAAGATGTTGAGAAAAGGAAACTCCAGTGCTTCCCGTAACAGCTGCTCTGATGGTTAATCACCCTGACTTCCTTGGACAAAGTGAAACAAAATTTAAAAAGGTCCAGTACTTTATTTTTAATTAGAATTGTCTGGCTTCAGCATTTATCCATTGGCTCTTGTTACAGCTTTCTCTGGCAGATTAAAGAGTTTTTTAGTACCTGGTATTTCTTCCCTAGGAAGAAATTTATATGCGGGAAGCAAGTCACCTCTTGATCCTTTCAATAAACTAAATAAATGGTTCCCTTCGGATCCTTGGTGTAGTGCATTTTCCCCCCAGTTTTGGATAATGTTTGGGGTTCTTCTATGTCTTACCAGAATACAAGCTGAGATAGAAAGAGGAGCGCACAGAAATGAGTCCAAACAACTAGAAAATCAGACAGCCAAACCCTCCCTTCTCTTTGTCTCAGTGTGTATGAACACATTGTTTTATTTCACATTATCTTTGCAACGAATTTGGGAAAATACAATTAATCTAAAAGATATTTCCTCACTCTCTAGAATTATAGACTAATTATTAATAGCTATCACCAGAGATGGAACTGACTGTCAGCATCTGAGTGAGGGGTAAAATGCCAACAAATCAGTGTATTTAGGCACACGTAGATTTTCAGGGTACTGGTGGGATTTACAGGAGGGAGTTGTGGAGTGCCTGAGCATCCCCTCTCTGTGCCACATGGCCTGGTTGAGGTGGGGAGCGAACGGGCCCCAGTGGGGTTTGTTCTCCGCTCGGCTCTGGGAATGAGGCAGCCCGGGAAGCTGAAGTCGTGCAAGACAGCCAAACACAGCAGGATCTGAGAAGGAGGAAAATAAGGCAGCTACCAATGATGCACATACATCCTCTAAAAACTTTGGACTCCTAGGATCTGTACCTAGTGTTTCCAGCTTAAACTGCTAGGCACAAATTTTGCTTGTGTCCCTGACCTATTCACCAAGATTTCACTCTCTCTTCTCAGTCCAGCAAAGTTTCAAAATGTGTGAATAATTTGAATTGATTTTGCCTCATTTCCACTGCCTGATAAGATTCTCATCTGCCTGTCTTGTTTGCCTGATTTACGAAGGTTTGGGTTTTTTAGGCATTGCTTCTGTTTTTACTAAGGGAGAGAATTTTTTCTTATAAAAAAGTTTGGCTTTACTGTCAGCTTTCTCTTCAAGGCCCTGATTTGGTGGACTCCCTCTGCAGTTACTCCACTTCAGGCATATGCTTAAATCTTCTCAGAAGAAATTATCTTGGGCACAGAATTAAGAACAAATATTTTCATAAATTGAGAGTCAAATCTCCAGCACATATCCAGTTTTGCCCTGCTCCTAGCTGTGATTACATTTGCAACTTTTAATTTCTTTCAGGACAGTCAGTGAGAGAGGAACAGCCACAAATACATTTAGAGAAAACTGGTGTTTTCCTTCTGTTCTTTTACACTTTACCATGAAAGCTGGTTTTTGCATTTAAAAAAAGGACACTTCTCCCTTAGTGTTAACAACTTTAACTGTTCAAAAATCACAGAGCAAGCCTTCAAACCAGCAAGCTTATAAAAATAACATAGTTGGGATTCTTTTACTGGCTTCCTGTGTTAAGGGGATGCATGCATCACATTTTCAAGCCATTCTCTGCATTGTCCAAGGCTAGGAAGTTACTTTTTAATTGAAGGCTGAATTCCTGATCCTAACACATACTCTTTTTACCCTGTGCCTCCTTCTTCCCCAAACATTATTTTTAGCTCAAGGATCTAATTTCTGCCTGTGATACTGCTCTCCCAAGGCAGTGCCACCGGGTTAGGAGCAGGCAAGTGGACACTGAAGCTCACCACGCCAATGTGAATCTACAAGCAGAGCCTGGCTTGACCGTGCCGACTCTTCAAAAATCATGGGCTTGATCCCCATTCACCTTTCACAGTTGCAAAACTGGCTTAAAAATCACCATGTTAAAAAAAAAAAAAAAAGGAATTAGCAAGTGGCTTCTTTTCTGATGCCATTGTGTTGTGGAACAGCAGGCCAGCTTTCAAGCTTTTTGCTGCATCCACAACAAATAGTTATTTCTTAAGAAAAAGGATTAAAAAAGTCTGCTCAGAGCTTTGCATATAATCCTATGACTCCAGGACCCAAGGCTTTGAGTAATATCAAAATCGAAATAAATTCTCCCTGTGAGAATCATAAGAATCTGCCAAATTGGTTCACAGGGGTAAACAAACAGCCAAATATTAGTATTCTACACTAAGAGCTAAATCCTATAAGTGGGGCCAGGGTTGCACATGGATTATCCTTTTATAGTTCAGGCATGGATTTACCAAGGGGATTATAGGCCTTCTCCTCCCCACCCTCCCTTCCTCCCCTCCATCCCTGGTGTTGCCCAGTGCTGCACACTCCTACTGCACCGTACAGTTCCTCCCACCGCCCTGACACCCTTCCCTGGGCACAGGGATGCATCTGCCCCTTGCTCTTCCACCCCAAGCACCCTGGGAGCAGTCACCCCCCTTCTCAAGATAACAAAGGCAGGACAGGGAGTGATGCAGAAGTCAGTTGGTTCCAGGTCCTGAATGG
Source organism: Aleadryas rufinucha (assembly GCA_013397815.1). Classification (NCBI taxonomy): domain Eukaryota; kingdom Metazoa; phylum Chordata; class Aves; order Passeriformes; genus Aleadryas; species Aleadryas rufinucha. The sequence continues at coordinate 441,184 of VZTH01004896.1, forward strand.
GTGCAGAATTCCTGGGGGATGGGGGATTAGTCCCCAGAAGTCCCAACCTCCTTTCTTCCTGCCACTACTTTGCCTTGCCTGATGCTGTTTCCTGAACAGGGATAATGACAATTCAAACTGACACCCTGCTTCAGTTTTCCTTCCCTACTGGTCTGATAGTGCAGTCCTGATGGCTTGTCACTCTTAATATCCTGCACGCTTCCACTGAGTCCCTCGGAGCGTCGGAAGGCTTTGATTGCGCCCAGGGTAGCTTGCATGATGCTGAGGTGCCACCTACTTACAGATTTGATGAACTTAGTCCTTCCTTGACTCTCTTTCCCTGCTGTATGTACCTACATATCTGCATGTACATGCACAACCACACACACATATTTCATTATCAAGGCAGACATGGGTATTTTTAACTGGAATTTTGCTGCTCTTTTAAGGCAGAAACAATTCTGCAATATCATTTGTTTGCTCTGATATTTTTATTTGTGCGTTTTATAGATTATTACTATTATATAAAAGTGCCCAGTGCTTTACAAGACACAAAATACAGATGATCTCTGTCATGAAGAGTGCACAATCTAAACAAAACAGACAACATAGACAGGGCTCCCTGAGAGGCACAGAGGAGTGAAGATTAGTCTTGTTTCGGTTTTATAAATATATTGCTAACATTATTGGACAAGAAATAGACATGTTTTCTTCTTCTTCCCTTTCCATCCTCCCATTTATTAATGCTTCCCTCTCATTCACACAATAGAATTATGATGCAACATGAAATAAAGCCTGGTTTAGGCTGCTGGCCCCAATTCAACAACCCTGAATCCCATCCTTGCTCCCTGGTGCTCACGTGCTTAAGATTTCTCTGGATTGGTGCCTTAGATCATGCAGTCTATTGACAGCTGCCCTTTTGCTTACAAATGAAACCAACCCTAGATCAATAAGAGGAAAGCGTTATTCTCTTCACCTGTTTAATGCCACGGCTGTGGGTTGCTGTAAGATTTGTAAACAAGCTGATGTCCACAGGGAAGGCTGTAAGACAAAGAACACCTTCCCTACCAAAGGGAGAGGGTGTTCTGTGTTTACATACAAATCACCTTCTGGGGCTTTATTTGGTGGGCTCCAGAAATTTGCTGTGTGGACTGACAAGCAGGGGCTGTTTATTGTCTGGTGTACCTCTGCCTGATGCACAGACCCAGCACTTTAAATGGGCACTCACAGCTTGACCAGTTTTCATCAAGGCACATTTTGGAAAGAATCTGCACTTGGGTAAGGGGCATTTCTGAAATCACTTTTATGATTCTTTTTTTTTGTCTCCTTCCTCCACACCCATACTTACCTCTCCTCTTAATAATTTAAAGAATTTAAGTCTTGTAAGAGCAATAGAATAGATTCAGAGGAAATCATGTGCACAGTCTTGTACAAAGGCAGTGGAAGAGGGGTTATAGCTGGTGCACAACCACACCAGGTGCAGGTCCCCTGTAGTAGAAGAACTGTCTGGCTGCAGGGGGCTCACCTGGCACTTGGCTGACAGATTTAATTGCATTGTGACCCAGGTCCAAGTCCCCGGCTGTCTTCTATAGCTCAGAGTCCTATCTGGAAGATAGAGATGCATTGTGAAGTTAGGGAAGTTCACATGCACAGAACAGAATTAACCTTCAGTTGAGATGCTTTGCACATGTTTCTCATCTCAGCATGCTTAATTGCTCACACTTGACATTTCCTGGATAGTATCTGGAGGGACCTCTCCCCTAGATGTCAGTTACAGGGGTTTGGAGAACTGGGGAAGGTGCTAGGAGAGCCCCCCAAGGGTCTCCCTAAGTGGGAGGTTGACACTTCAGGAAGGTATACTGGAGAATGAGAGATGAAGCCAGGATGTTCCTGCTTGAACTCCCCAAGCAAGACACAGCGAGGCTGAAGTGCTGACTGGGGAGGTGTGAATGCTGGCCTTGGACCAGTCACTTACCCCCCTGTGCCCTCTCTCCTTTTGTTGCCTGCTCTGTTGGTCAGCATTCTGGGGCAGGCAAGTCCTCTCCTTTGGCCATCCACAGTGCTTGATTGCTACTGAAACAACCAGCAGCACGTCTGTGGCCCAAGGTCCCCTCCCTCCTCCTCCAAGCAGAGCGCAGTGGGTCACATTGCTGGCATGCCATGGCCATGATTCAAACCCTACTGGTGACCCACATTTGCTTCTGCACCCAAGTTGTGTCCTGTATCAGAGCAGCCACTTCGGCAGGGAGCTTTGGCTACTGCCCCAACGAGTCAGATCTCAGACCCTGTTGGTCTGATGCTGAAATCGGGACCTTCTCCCTGGGGGTATCTACACTGTCATGGCTAACCTGGCTGACTGTTGTTATTGCCCATGCACAGGTTCATTCCCAGCACATTCTTCTTCTGAAACTGATACATCAGTGTTAATTAGTTAGGTTTTCATTTTCTGTCTAGAGGAGCCTCCTGCCTTCAAAGACCAACTTTTAAACATTAACTCTTTCTTCTAAATGTTTCCCCCCACACGTGAACCTCTCCCCATCCTGCCTTGTAAATTATGTCCAGTCCTGTCCTTTTAGCAGGCAGGTACTTCATGTGATAAATTCAGGTTAGTGTCTCCTTAAGTGTATGTATGTCTGTTTATCTCTGTGTGTGTGTGTGTGTGTGTGTGTGTGTGTGTAAAGAAGGAACAAAATAAAGTTGTATCAAGCCATAAATTACTCCTCTAGCCTCATAAATTGCCAAGGGAAAGCTCAAATTTTGGACTTTTCTTTCAACTAAATGAGATAATTAATGAAAGAGGGAAAAAAAAATGGGGGAGACCTTCCTCCTCCCTGGAGCCCTTAGCCTTGATGTTTGGCTATGAAACGCCAAGGTTGCAGTGGGGTGGAGATCTCAGTTCTGGAGTGGGGGGAAACACTGAAGGAGACAGAGATCTGGGAGGGTGGGGGTCATGGGGACGGGCGAGTGTTTTCATTTTGCCAGGGCTGTGGGAGGGACTGCAATGCGGGCTGTGACCCTATTTAATAAAATGCCTAGGAAAGCAAGGGGCCAGAAGGGGGGGCGAGAGGGAGACGCAGTGGCTGGGGCTGGCAGGAGACTGTCATGAGATGAAAGTGTCCCTTCGTCCATTCCTTTCCTCCCTCTCTGCTGTCAGCACTTTTTAATGTCAAACAGTGTGAGTGGTCGATGGGGCTAGCTTCTGTCTCCTCATACGTACTTTTTTTTCACTTTCCCCAGCACTTCAGCCAGATGAATTCACTGCTTGGGAGCAACTAGAGAGCGGTGCGGGTGGCCCTGCAGGCGTCCTTTTCACTAGGACCTTGAGCTGAACTTTTTTCAAGTCTTTCTCTGAGGCAAAAGCTTGTCAGGGAACGTCTCCTTTCTGCCCTGCCACCCTCAAGTCCTAGACCACCCTGTCTGTAAAGCTGGTCTTACAAAGCTTCCCCAGTGTGGGCATCACCCAGTGAATACTGTCCACGTGACAATCTAGTTCCTGCACACTGCACTGAAATTTAGGGAATTTGGGTGTCTCTCTGGTCCCTGTCACCAGTGTGTTGGGAGACACTGGGTCATCTATCATGCAATACCTCAGTTTCCCTGCCTTTAAAAAGGGGGGTAATTGTCACTACTTCATTTGTGATGAACTTGGAGGTGTTTGAAAAATGCAAGGTGAGAAACTGTTGCTTTTATCGGGTGTGGTAATCTGTAGGTGAGCTGGTACCACACAGCCCAAAAATGCCCTGTAACAAGGTGACTGGCCTTGCTGGCACTATGGCCACAGGGCTAGGTCATAAGCAGTGCCACAGTCACTGCACATGTGACATCAAGATCTGCACATCTCTGCTGTGCCTGTGGACCTCTCTTGGCAAGCTGAGCAACTGTGGGAGCGGGTGCAATTTTGATTGCCCCAGAGTATTTCAGAAGGCCCAGAGGTGCCAGCCCTTGTGGGTGAAGGAAATTCATCTTTGCAGTCTCTGAGCCACAAGACCCCCAAGAAAAGTGATTTCTGCAGTTTTGCTGATGGGAGCTACCTGATTAAAGTGTGACAAACTGATTGCTTATGTTCATGAGCCTGAGCTGTGCTTTGTTCTGCAGCTGCAGGTGAGGGTACTTTTTGACACTGATGAAATGAAACCATCACCTTTTGTAAGTTTAAGCTCAGGTAACTCAGCAGAGGCAATTGCACTGTCTGTCACTTGTCCCCATCCTCTCCATAATGTTTAACCTACCTGTCAATGTCAGCCATACTTGACGCACGGACAGAGACCACTAAACTATTCTGTGCCTACAGAATGTGTTTAAATTAATGATGGGGTAAAGAAACGAGGTTCACATTGGTGCCAGCACCAGGACTACTCCATCTTCTCTACTGGCCAACCACCCCTCCATGCCCAGTGACCAAACAGCACATGGCTTGGAGCCAGTGACAGCACATAAGCTGAGGGTCCTTCTGGGGCAATGGGAGGCACTGGAGGAGAATTTCTCCTGCTGTTATTGTAGTGGTGGTGGAGGGAGGGCAAAGGAATCAGTACACAAAGCTATCAGAAAACAGGTTTCACTAGTCCTGTCAATCCCAAGACTTGCTTTGAATTCCCTTTTTCATGTCTATGGAAAATCCTGTACCTCCTCTCTGGCCTGGCCGTTGGGTTGCTTGAGTGGGACAACCTAAAGCTGCAAGTCATTTTCTACCTGGAAAGGTGCAGATAGGAGGGAGGGGAAGGGTTTGAGGTGGACCTCTTCTGGGGTAGTCAGAAGTCCAGGTGAGCACGGGCGGAAGCTTTGCTGCCTTGGCCGTGCCGTGGTGCTGCGGGGCAGGGGCAGAGGGGACGGTGCCCGTCGCTGGGTGTGCTGTGCGAGGGGCGGGGGAGCTGTGCTGCCTCTCTGCAGCCCGTGGGCACTGCTGTGCTGTTCACAGCAGTGTATGTTTGGTGAGGAGCTTTGGCTGTCTTAAGCACCTTTCGAATACATTGGGCACAGCTCATTGAATCCTCTAACAATCCAGCTCCTGTCTCCTCTCCCCCCTCTTCCCAAGAGCCACTGTCTTTTTTTCAAGAAACAGCAATAATGCCTGTGTCCCACACTCCTGTGGGCTCTGTCCCTATCCCTCCCATCCACGGACTGTCTCCCCTTGCTGCCCCATGACACAGGGCCCCCTCTGAAAAGAGGATTTTGTTGCTGGCAAATGGTTCCTTGCTGGTGAGGATTTTCCAGAATTCAGCACTTCCCAGGCCCTACTCCTGCATGGAGGGAGCTAGTTAATGAGCCATTAACCAGAGAAAAGGGAACTCTCTGCTGGCTGCAAGCAACAATAGCAACAAAATAACCCAAAAACAACAAAGCATACCCAAGAAAAATGCACCAAACATCAAGAGGAGTTTCAGGGAAAGGAGAAGGAAGAAACAAAAGCAAATCCAGAGAGATATGATTGTAATACCTTGGCTAAAAACCAAATCCTTGGTAAAGTAATTGCCTTCTCTGGTGAAGAGGAGAAGTGTTTAGACTTGACTTACACAGCCCCAACAGTTACTCTTCCCCCTGCCCTCTCCAGCCCTGTCCCAAAATTCTCACTTTGGACTGGGCACACAGCAGCAGAACAGCAAGGAATGGTGCCTTGGGAACCCAGCATGTCTGCACAGGGTAGTGGCCCTGCTCTAGGAAAGGTAGGAGGCAGTGTAGGAAGGTGAGGGAAGGAGTGGATACAGGCTCAGGAATGTGGGTAGTCAAGGAGAGAGTCCTCTTCGGAGAATGTATGGATCTGTTAGAGCTTAGGGAATGAGAAGCTGAGGAGCAGGGGTGCTGAGTGTGTGCAGATGGCAGCTGTACAGGGGTTCGAAAATGAAGCAATGCAGGAGCAGACTTGGTACATGCAATGGCCACAATGTCCCTAAGCGAGCTCATGTCAATGGCTTGTAAACCTTTAATGGCCCACCCACAGAGTCGAGCCACGCACCCAATATAACAAAGCTCTCTGGGCAGGGAATGAGCACGCACTTGGGAATTAGACCTGTGTTGCTAAGATGAGGCACTTGTCTCACTAGCACATGTTGGGGAGAAGCCCTTTTGCAGTAGGATTGCAGAGTGCTCTGCCCAGGAGATCTCCAGGATGCTTGCAACCTCCAGCACTGCTGTAACACAAACAGTGCAAGTCATTCTTTCCAGAACTGCATCCACAGTTTCACTGTTCTCATTGCAAATTTGCTTGCTTTGCTCTCTAGCTAAATACTTTGCACCTGGAAACATGCACTTGAATGCCATTTTGGTGGTGCTTGCTGGTTGGAAATCAGTATTAATTTACTTGTGCGTGTAAATACAGAAATGTATTTATAAGTTTCAGATCAGTTGCAAACACATGCAAATTCTGTACATAAATTCTCACTCATTTATGTAATCTGTTCAGTAATATCATTAAAGAGAGCACATCTACTGCCTGACTAGAGTTACATTTGCAATGTGCTGAGATCAGCTGTGCCTATTCACGTACCACACTCCTCTGCCCCTGCAGCTGCCAGCAGTGGGTGATGCTCTGGCTCCAGGTATCTTCTGCTATTTTCCTGTGATGTGCTATTACTTTTTCCAAGGGCTTTGGGTTTTGGTTTTGGATTTTTTTTTTTGGGTGTGTGTGTCTTTTTAGCTCAAGCAGGTTTGAGTTATTCTGAGGTTTGTGGCATAGGGAGGGAATTGTGGTTTCTTTCAGACTAAACACCTGATGCAAAGTGATTGCAAATGCACTGCACCTGATTTCATAGCTGGTCTCCTCCAGTCTCTTGTATCTCCAGCTACAGATCACAAGAAGAATAGGAATTATTTACAATTCTACAAAAAAGAAACATGGTCAAGCAAGACATCATTAAAATACACTTTTAACAAGATATGGTGTGTGTATTTCTCAGAGTTGTCATTTGAGAACTGCCCACTAAATTACTGCTCAGAGAAGTAACTCTGAATGAAAGGAAAAATCGTCCGGTTAAACATATTGTATGTCAGTGCTGAGAAAATCATTAACATATATATGCTGTAGAGAAGAAAATGCACCAGCTAAAGTCTATCAATAAAGATATACCACATTTTTATGATACGGGAATTAAAGAGACCTGATAGAAAAATATCACACTCGTTTTATGAAAAAATATGATCTTGTCAAAGCTGTTTCCTTTTCAGGATAAATGAAACTCAGCCATATCAATATTACTGATTTTAAATTGTCATTTTTAAGCTCAATGCTTTATTATTTATAATTATTTAATAATTCCAGAAGATGTGAATTGGTCAAACCCTGGTTTCTTGTTAAGCCATTTTGACTATTAAAAATATTACAAAAGCAATCCTGAAAAAAGACATTACATTTTAAAGGCACAACAATACATTCCACAGTATTGCCACTTTTCACATCAAAATGTTTCTGAAGAAGGCTTTCGGTTCAATGAATAGTCCTGCATTTAAAACTGTAAAATGAAGCGCACAGAACTAAGACTCTTCCTTGTATGTATCTAAGGTGGAGGAAAGTGTGTGCTGTGTTGAATTATTTGATAGGTAATATACGGTTATAGCAGCTGACAGTTTTACCCCAGGGCAGAATTAAGGCTAAATATTCACTTTTGGAATTTTTACTTCCTGTTGCATAGGAGTCTGCATTGCATGAACATAAATCTTTGCATTTGTTCCCTACACTATTTTAAAAAAGGAAAAATGAAACAAAGACGAACAGGAGCAAATAAAACTCAAGAGAAAGCACATGCTGATGGTAGCTGATTGCAACAGAAAGGAACTGCTTCAGTCAGTCTATATTAGGTCTAGATACTCAGGCATGTACCTGTGGTAAAAACTTCTGTGTGATCACTTAGCCCAAGGAGAGGTACAAACACTCCCTGTTTACAGAAAGCTGGAGTTCTCTCTGTTTGCTGTGGTAGGTCCAAGATTGAGTTCATGATAATGTCTCTCTATATAGAGCATATTGGTATTAAAATAACTGTCTTGCAGATATGTTTTATTGTGCAGTGGATACACAAGATCTTTGTTGCGTACATGCTGGCTCAGTTTTTCTGAGCTGAGGACATGAATCATCCTCCAAACTGCCATCAGAGTTGATGAGAACTGGGTGGCGATTTGACTTAGATGTCTCAGTCGATGGAAGTAGATCACACTGGAAAACCTTGCGGAAGCACACACACATTGCAGGTGAGTGTTTCGTGCTGGCCTGTGGCTTTGCTCAGGAGCCAGAGGGAAGCCAGCCCTGGGCAGGATGGTGGAGAGGTGTGGGCAGCGTTTCTTCGCCCGCACGTTGCGCTGAGGCTGCAGGGCTGCTGCAGGCACAAGGGATGTGTGTCGGATACACTCCGTACGCACGCGCTTGTTAGTGGGTAATCTGATGGGGCACAGTCACCGTGGCTGGTGCAACTCAATGACTCCGCACCGGGGGCTGGGTATTAATTACACGCTTGAGAGCCGTGTGTCTGTGTGTGTAGCCGTGGGCCCGGGGAAGACCCCGAGCTTGTCATGCAGTCCGTGTGCTCGTGCAGCTGCGGCAGGAGGTGCAGAGCCGTGACCCGCTACCTGCACCCTTGAGGTTTCGCTGACCTCGCCAGGCAGCCCCTGCTGGTGCCATGGTGTGTGCAGCAGGGTAGGTTTGCTGCCCACTGGGTGGGTTTTATAGACTCTGCGTGTACCATCCTGAGCACAGCGCTGAGACTACAGCCAGCTGCTGAACTCTGGTGGTAACAAACAGCCCCATTAATGCAGTGTCACAGATTTCATTAGGGCGTCAGTCCCAACCAACATGGCCATAAATCAGGGAGATGGTACAAGGGCTTGCAGGCCCTGGTTTCAAGGGCCACATAGCCAGAGACTCATAACGCTCAAGAGGAAATGATCATGAATATTATTTAAAAAAATCAGAAATGTACATTAGAAAATCTCTGAGCTTATCAGATGGAGTGAGGTTGGGTAATAGCTGTTATTTATACTGCTTGTGCAGAGTGATAAAGTGGTGCTTTATGACCTGTGGTTTATCACTTAGAATAAGAGTCATGTGACTCCATTAAGGATCCTTCTGTAGAAATGAAAAAGGGTAAATTAATGTGGTTTTTTTATTGTTAAATATTTGCACTCTCCTAAACCCAGTTTTTATTTTCTCTACTTAAGAAGTAGCGTATAAGCACAAATAAGTTTAAGTTTTGATTGATGAAGAGGTGGGGTGAAAACTCCCTTTATGTCAAAGGCTCTCTGGAGTGAGCCAGCCTCCCACCCACTAATGTCTATCAGTGGGGCTGGGTTCAGAGAGGAGGGAAAGGCAACACAGTCAGAACTGTTACACTCTAAAAGTCGCTCCCCTTGGCCTCTCCAACCCATCATCTTCTGCAGAAACACACTGTAGTCCTGCTGCTGCCTCAGCCTCACTGCTGCTCTGGGGAGGGAAAAGGGGATCTGTGGAGACCAAGGATGGAAGCAACCCTGGATAACCTGAGCAAAGAGATGAGATGAGACACTCCCAGGAGAGGACAGGCTCTGCCTGAGCAAAGAGAAATTGAACTCCTCAGTGATGTTCTAAACACTAGAAACTGTCCATACAGACCTCCATATGGGCCCTGCCATGGCAATGAGCTCCGTGGAAGCCATGGATAATCTGCAGGACAATGCTGTCACTGGAACCTGAATGGGAGAGCAAAATCACAGCAGTGCTATTCAAGAGGTCAGAGAATTGCTGTGGGGATATGTCCCACAAAACCTGTGAGCTGCAGCTGCTGAGAAGGCAGTGAGCACACAATGCTTGTGGGCAATGGCCATGTTCACCAGGGCACAGGAAAGGAAAAGGAGACAGAGGAGACCAGTGAACTCCAAGGAGTTGCTGGAATGCCACAGGAGTCACTCCCAAACCTTTCTGGTTTAGTCTGAGATGCTCAGAGATGGGGTTTCAGGACAGAACCAAGACTGAGCTGCTCAGGAGGAAAGCATGAGAGCAGGCAGATGCAGACCAGGGCTTTGCTAAGGGACAATGATGGACACACTCCTCTGTCACCTCTGGCGACTCCTGTGTTCACAGCTCTGCACCACCAACAGGGTGCCTCAGGGCAATGGAAAGGTCTGTCAGCTTCCTACGGGACCCCTTAGTGAGGTGACAAGTGTGGGTCAAGCAGAGCAATGGCAGTGTTGGGTTATTAACAGCACCTTTACAGCTCCAGCTATACAAGTTGATCAGAACACACTGTGTAGCTAATTAAGGGACTCTGCAGTAAAAAAGAAGATTCCCCAGGCAGGCAGAAGCACCATATTTGGTTTTATCTGTATCTGACTCAGTTTTCCTTCTTGTAAAGTGGGGTTTACCCTATTCATCTTCATCAGAACATATGTGGAAAGGATTACTTAAAAATTACCTGTGGAGATAAAAAGGACTGCAAGTTTGCTAAAACTTTTGATAAAATTTTCTTGAATATTCACTCTCAGAATCTGGATCTTTTTCTGTTTTGAAGTATAAAAGTATTGTTGACTTATCAGAACTGGAGGAAAAAAGTTTCAGTAAGCTAAAAAAAACAATGAGAAAATTGTCAGCATATTTTTGCCATCTCTTTCCCCTTTGATTTTGAAAGAATGAGTTTGAATTCTTGGTTCTTGTTTTAAAATCCAAGCCTGTGAGAGCACTTGCAGGGAGGGAGCTGCCTGGAAGTGAGAAGAGTGATGGCTTGGGAAAGAAAGCAACAGACAAACCTGAAGGAAAAGTGGAAGATTATCACATTATTTTGGTGGGGTTTTTTTTCAATCTGTTGGTTATGTTTCATTTAATAGTAAAGCCTTCTGAAGCTGGAAGTCAAGTCTGTAGCCTTAAGGACAGTCACTGTAACTCTTTCCCAGGCTGAGTTACAAGTTGGGGTACTGTTGTGTTAAGAGGAGAGTGTCACAGTCATAAAACAGTTCAGACTGGAAGAGACCCTGGGAGGTGTCTGGACTCACCTCCACCTAAATCAGGGTCAACTCCAAAAAGGCAGGCAGAAGAGGCTTTGAGGGCACACACAAAATCAGTGGCATAACAGGCAGGTGGCTGGGGCGTCTGCCTCCTCCCGGCCAGTAGATGCCAGCTTTCCAGAGGAATCTGCATTCAAACTGCACCCTGTGACCAGATGTGCCCCACAGGTGATTCAGCCCATTTTCTTGTGTGTTCTGCCCAGTGATGGAGGTGGCTTTTCTCTCCAGCTAAGGAAAGCATGGGTACTGGCTTTCAAGTGACCCTGTGTGTAAGCAGAATTCAGCCTAATGTCTAGCTCTCACAGCATACTGCCTGTGTGTTCCTCACAGTCACTTCCCATCATGGCTGTGTGCTAATTGTGTCTAGGGGAAGTGAGAAGACTTATTAATCTGTGCACTCAGGAAAGGTTGTAAATCACTGTATGTTTCCAGCGATAAAATTGGTGAAATAAATTAAAACAAGCACTAATGACCCAAAGAGAGCTCTGATGTAGTGTGAGTGGGCTGGGGCACATAGCTGTGTTTGGGTATAGGGTACACCTCTGTCATATGCTTTGTTCTGACGGCACTCTTGCATATCTCCAGCCATAGTCCCTTGACCCCAGCTGGTGCATTATCAGTATTGCATGTTGTTCTCTCCTCTCTGCTGCAGTGATGGCCTTAGATTTTTAGCTCAGTTGTTCTATCCCCTTCGCTTTTCAGTCCAGCAGAGCTTAGAGTTAATTTATCCTAGTTCTCTGGTACTTCTCAACAAACGCAGTGAACTTTTCTTTAATGCAGATATGCTGAGCAGCTTCAAAGCCAACAGAAGTGTATATCCATTAACAACTGTACAGCTGTCCTTTTAGATATTAGTGTAAAAAGTCCATTCAGAAAGATTTCATGCAGTAAATAAAAAGGCAGGTTTGCAAACAGCCTTTCTGGCGATGAACAACCACGGTGCAAAAGCCACCCCATAGTCCTGTTTTCCAACAACCTCTTTCATCTGGGAGGCCTGCAAAATCCTTCAGTAACTATTCATCAAGTGCCACTTGAAATGTCTTCTCTCTCTCTCTAGAGGAGATGTTAGTACCAGACACTTCTATGTTTTCAATGCAGCAACTGTCCCTACAAGAAATCTTCTGAGAATATCTTCACTCATTTTATGGGATGATTAAATACTACCTGTTTTGCCTCACCATCCAGCTTCAGCCTCTGAATATTAACCAGGAATGACTCATTTTATACCTACCAATGTAAGAGATGCTTCTCTAACCAGGAGCAGTCTGCTACTGCTTAGGATTGCTCATCTGCACGTGGATGTACCTTGCCACCTTCCTTGGAGACCATAAGAGATCATAAGAAATAAGAATTTTCTTGGTATGATCTTCGCAGGGGAGGCAATGAATCAGTGTATCCCTCAGCCCCTGTAAGCTCACCAGCCTTCTGCTTTTTTCTGGGCTTTCTCTTACCAGCAAGGACTGAAGGAGTGCTCCTGCTGCAGTTGGCCACCTCTGCTGGGATGTGCACAAATGTCAACAGCAGAACTGTGCTAAAGTGAGGAACATGAGGCACTGCCATGTGAACTCATGGTCATGAGCAGAGGCTCCTGCTCCACAGTGCACTCTCTAGGTTCAAGAGTTTTCTGTTCCCAGGATCAGTTCACACAAACCCCTCCTCATTTCCTGCTGGGTGTATTTGGTCCATAGACATCACAGACAGAGAGTCAAGACACTGGAACCAAGGATGGCAGTGCCTGGGCTCCCTTGTCTGCCTGGAGAGTACCACAAATTTCTCCAGGAGCTGAGTCCAGCAGCATAACTAGACATCGATTAAAACTGCTTGCAAGGAGCTCCCTAAACCATGTGTGCCTCTATCACACAGGAGGTGAGAGCACCAGCTGTCCACCAGCCTCAAGCTGGACTTGGGCAGCACCTCCAAATTAACATTATTTGTCTTGTATCAGTTTCCTGAGTCCTGTGGCCCAAGCTCTGGTTTTTATTTGTATCTTATAAACATAAGAACTGCTAAGAAGGGTGTTTTTGAAGTGGTCAAAATAAATTACGTCTTTCTTTCAGTTATGCTTTCTGTGACAAGCATATAAATGGATGCCACCAACTCAGCCAAGTTCAGAAGTCTGAAAGGCTTTTATTCCATGTGGTATCACCACTGCACCAGTCCATGTTAGAGACCAGCTCAGTCTCTTGGGCCTTACTAGAGCTCTTTTCTGTGTTTCCATAGCACAGGTTGGCTCACAATTTGTTCTTGAAAACACAAAACTTTTTGTAAACAATTTCCCTCTTTGAAGTTTTCCATATCCTTAACTGAAAATATTTTCTCTTTTCATTAAATGTATTTATTTTTCTAATTTTTGCCTACTTAACATTCTTGCCCCTTTTGCTAATTCCAATCAAAACCAGTAGTGCTGAAGGATGGTAAAGAGAAACAGAATAGATAATCTCCTAAAAAAAAAAAAAGATCCATTCAGAAAGCGAGGAAACAAAATCAACAAGGAGAGCTTTGAGTGTTCTGTTTTGCTCGGAAAATTGTCGATTCCTTTTGCCTCAAGTGCTGGACCTGATTCTTCTCCGACAGAGTGCAGCCAAGAATTACAAAGCGAGTCAACAGACAGTGGAACTGAGTTCATCTGAAAAGTAGCCAGAAAAAACCCCTCAGTCTGTGTTCGAGGTGTCCATTTTTAGAAGGAAATTTGCTTAGGCAGAGGAATACCAGCATATTCAGGGTGAGTGGCTCTGCGTGTGTATGTGTTTTGGATCTTAGCACAAGGAAGGGATGTCTTGCCACCCCCAGGGGTCGGGAATAGTGCATGCATGGGGAGGACCTATTATATTATTTTTCTTCCACCTTAATGAACTCCTCTCATGTCCACCTCTGATCAGTGGAGTATGACACAGGGTGATTGAAGGCCAGTCTCCCAGGAAATGAAGTTTGTTCACACAGCCCAAGTATGCTGGCCCTACTCCTGCCTGCCTCTGATTTATAGGACCAAAAATTCCTTCCTCTGGTAACAATAACGCTCTTAAACTCGAGACCCCTCTCCCTCACAGAACCTCCAGACAGGGCAGCCTGAGCCCAGGAAAGATGGGAGGCACCCAGCAAATATATCCATCAACAGAACTCAGGTTTCAAAGGAATATGAGACCCCACAGGGTTAGGCTCACAAAGGTGGAGAGCGGAGGAGTGCGGCCACCACCTTGCAGCACCTCCTTCTGGGAAGGGGCAGCAACAGGAATGACTGTGCCATGGACAGGGGCAGGAGCCACAGTACGTCCAATTAGCCAGATGGCACAAGGCCAGGGTAGTGTTTCCAGGCGAAATTTAAGCCTTCTGGTTGATGCTTGATTCAGGAGCTGGGAACAAGTCTGTTCTGATGTCTCCTAACATCAGAAGTTTCTTCCTGCAATGTCTCCTCTGGGATGGAGCTGGTGGCTTGTGCGCACTCCAAATGCTTTGTCTCTCATGTTGTACTTGGTTTCGAGAGGAGATTTCCTGTGAGTTCTGTGAGTTTTGTAACACCTAAAGACAGCAGTGATGGCTGGGACTGCTGGTTCTGCAGCACCATGGCTCCTGTGTGGCACAGCGTGGCTCATGCTGAGAAAGGGCGTCACAGGAAAGTGCCACACTGCATCTCAGGAGCATTAGAGCATGATGGGGCCCCGAGGTGTGCAAGTACCGGTGTCCTGGGGTGCAAGGCATGCTGGATGGTGCTGGAGGTTTTGTCCATGCTGTCTAGTGGGGCTAGTTGGTATCACAGGCTGTCGCCATGCTCTGCCTGAGAGGCAGAACCATCCCCCAGCCTGTAGTTAAACAGTAGGAATGATCTGAGGGCATATTGTTTCCTGCTTTGTTTTGTTTAGTAACGTAGACAGGGAGATACAGTGGGGCCATCAGGGCAGCCTCTAAACTGGCAAGACCCGTGCATACACACACACACACACACACACACACACACACGCTCTTTTTGGAGCTGGGGGTCACATGTTTGTGCTTAACATTACTGTCAGAGTTTTGGGTCAAGGAGAGATAAAAAGAGCTCTTTTGCAACAGGACAGTTGTGGTTGCCAAATTGCAAGGCAAGTCCTGGAGAGAAACAAGTTCATTCTGTAACTTTTTTTTTTTTATCATTTACTTATTAACAGCTCTCTCTGGCTCTCACCTGCAGCTGCTGACCTGTTCCTCCTAGACAGAGCAATTAACAGGGAGACAATGATCTGCAGAGGGCAAGGAGCAGCCTGTGCCGGGGAGGGGGCAGAGGTGGGGAAGGGCTGTGGGAGGCCGAGGGTCACAGAGGATAGAGCTATTTATGGCCCTAAGAGGGAGGATCAGTAAAGGGCCATCTAGCTTGACTTGACTTCCTCTTGACCTATCACTTCTGGGAGATACTGGTGCAACTCCCTGCCCCCATGGGCTTCCAAGTGTCCTTAGTACAGGGACAGACTGGTGGGTACAGGGATAGACTGGTGAAGGTGGTAGTGGGCAGAGGAGGACATGGTGGACCATGTGTCAGCTCCCTTGTCTTAAACTTGTGGTATTTCAAGTGTGAAGGAAGCGATCTTGCCAATGTCCTGTCGCCTTCTCCAATGCTGTAGCCCCTGTAACTGCTTCTGGAAAGAGAGACGGGAAAGCTTTTTCTCTGTCCATTGGCAAACTGCAGTTTCCCCTCCCAGTTTTTGCTGTGGTTATTTGGACAGACAGTCTGTGGGACAGTAACTCTGCGTTCATGCTGGTAGGTAGCACAGAGGGCTCTGATCTCTATCTCACAGTCTGTGCTAACCACAGTGCAAGTAATTGCTTGACAAAGAGAGAGCAAGTCTGGCTCATATGCTTGTATCTGACCTCCACATCTGGGCCAGCCCCTTGACGTCTGGCTACGAACACTGTTTTGGAACATACCCCTTGTAAATTATGAGTCTTTGCATATTTGTGTCCTTCAGACCACCCTTCCTTCTTTGCTGGAATGTGCTGAGACTGGTCACAACTGCAGGGGGAGATTCCCAGGCAACACCTTGGCAAGAAATTAGCTTTGTGTTGTAGCTGAGTAACACGATATAAGAAGATCCCTTCCTCTAACATTATATAAGAAGATCCCTTCCTCTAAATAACTGTCTCCAGAGAAAAGGGTTAAAGGCATGATATTATATTAGATAACCATGTTAAATTGTGTCTAAAAAGGAAGTTGGTAATTCCTAATATATTTTTGATGAAACATGACCTTTTTTTAAATGAAGAGCATTTTTATGGAGCAATCCTATGAGATGCCAAATGTTTTGGCCCTGATCTAGCTAGATATTTAACCATGCACTTAATTTCTTAAGCTGCTCATGTGCTTAAATATTTCGCTGGATCGAGTCCAGAGCTCTCAGCATTCTGTGTGGTGTCAAAGGACCAGGTCTGCGTTTGCAGCAGCATTGCTGAACTCAGCCTATAATGAAGTAAATCTTCACACAGAAAGCATTTTCAGTTAGTGTACTATCCAACAAAAAACTTAAATTTCCTTGGGATTTCTCTCTTAAGTGTGTGTTTTCGGATGGTGTTCTAGTAGACAGGTTTGCTAGTCAGAGTATTTGTGGAACAAGGCACTTGTAAGTAAAATTTAGTGGGAGCTTATGGAAAATTATTTTGTTCTAAAAATTCCAGGGTTGTCACCCAAGACCTGACTTTAAAAGGGACTGAAGACTCATGGGGAAAGAAATGGAGTGTGTGACCACTCCATCCAGTCAAAGCTGACCAAGACAGTTGGAATCATTCACAGAAATTATTTAGAAAATCATTTCAAACAACAGATGGGGAGGAATTATCACTTGATGGCAGTCAACCGGTGAGTAGAGACCAAGTTCTTGAGCAAAGTAGTTCTCTGCAGATGGCTGGGTTCAATAAGAAAAAATAAAAAATGAACCTGACCATTAACAAAAAAGGGAAGTGAACAAGTGGGTTTCATTGGTCCTACTGAAGAGAGTACAAAGAACAAGAAGAAAACAGCCCTAGGTGGGAAAAGGTGAGTCTGATTTCTAATCTTGTGTGTTGTAATTACGGTGTTAAATGTGCAAGTGCAAAGTGAATAGACGAGATGGCATAACTAGAAAGAATTTGTAGAAGAGAGCTGAGCAGAAAAAGGCTCTGTCAAAGCCAAAAAGGATGCATGCCAATGTTGTTTCTCTTGGCATAGGTCAAAAAGCAGACGGTGTGACAAGAGAGAAATTTGAGAAGACTGAGATAATGCCCAATTAGATCATGCAATTCACCTCCCTGGGGACTGCAGCAGACTGGTAAGGAATTTTTTTTTTTTTTGCTGAGGAGGGAAAAAAGAAGTTGTCAGAAATTTGAATATTTTTTTCATTCTTTCTCCCAAAAACTTAATTCAACCCAAGACCTCACTGAAAAATGTCCCTTCCATCTTAGTATGTTCACTTCCCTCTTCCATCCTGTAAGAAAAAAAATACTGTGAAAATGCTTATTAAATCCATGCTGCAATTTCCTGCAACAACAAAATTTTAGGAAGACCTACTCATGCCTTTTGTTATCAGTGAAATCCTTCTCAGTAACCTGTAATCTTGAGCCCCATTGCATCAGACCATCACAGATACATTGTTCCTTAGAGTGCATAGCCAGAGCAGAGCCTGACTCACCAGTTCCTGGATTAGACCAAGCTGGGATGAGCCATTCGCCCCACAAAAATTAGTTGCTCCATTCTTGTGGCTCCTTTTCATACATGTTATGACTGCCAGGAACTCTTGCAACTCTGGAGGGAGGCTGACCACTTCCATAGCAACTTTCATGTGAATTGTGAGCCTGCCTCAATTTTGAGAAGACTTTGTGGAATTAACATTCTCCTGAGCCCAAAAATCATGATGCTTAGGTTACCTCTAACTGAGAGCCTGACTGGCTGTGCTAAATTTGGCAAGTGACTTCTGTATGTTGGCAGTTGGAGGGATGGGAGCGTTATCTGAACATGTGCTGAATTTAATGTGGTGAGGCTGTACTGCAAACTGGTATCAGGACCAAGAATAAAACTGAGATTCCCCAAGCTCTGTGTTGTACCGCAATATCTGCTCAGGCTCTTCTGGCACCCCTACAACCCTCTTCCTCAGTGCAATTTTCTTAGGGCTTTAAATAGTGAAGATTCCTACTGAGTTTCACTGCCAAGAAGTTTCTCCCTTAATTTTATTCTGCTTCATTTTTATTTCCTTATCTTTAGAGAGAAGTCTTTGCTGTTATCCTATCATACTTACCTAACTCTGGTTTTGTTATTATCTTCTACCCAAACTTACTAGGTTTGTCTCCATCTTTAGCAATATTTTTAACACTCCTGGGATCCGGGACTGAAATTCTGCACTGTGGTGTGCTGGTGGGGATGTAAATCCAGCATACCAGACAGTAACAATCAGAACTATAATTTATTTTGGAAAACATGACTATGAAGTATTTTCTTAGCATTACCATATTTCCTTTTTGCCATGTGTAATAGGTTAAGTTGAAGACACCTACTGCAGGGAGTGCCTGGCTTATACAAAGATGGACCTTCCCTCAGGAGAGGAGTGATCCTACTCTTGATTACACTCTATTGATGGGCTAATGAGTACTGGTACCAGCAGCAGTATCTACAGTACGACTGGTGGATTTGAACCTGAGCTGCTCAGATAGCATGTGCAGCTGGAGGGAAAACGCTGGGGTTTGTGACTGCATCGTCCAACAGAAGGAAGCAGGAGTGGCACAAAATCACAGCAGCTTTACACATTTATTAGGAGGTGGTAGCAGCTGACTGACCTCTGACTCATTCCTCTAGCTAAGTGTTGAGGAGAACTCCCAGGTGTGGGAATGGCCACCCTCTGGGATGGAGATCTTGGTCCCTCCTGCATGTGTGGTACCAGAGGGGCAGATGGCAAAGGGGGCTGCTCTGACATTTCCTCTCCCATTGAGGAGGGAACCTTGTCCTTGCGAGGCTGTCGACAGCCAGCTCAGCCCTGTGTGACCAACAACCGCCGCTCCTGCGTCCTTTCCCCTCAGGTGCTGCATTCATTAGCTGAGGCCTTGGTTTTATGGGAACCCTCCCACCAGCTTCCTCCTGCTTTAATGACAGGCCCATTAAAGAGAAGCCAATAAAGCCACAGTGCAAGAACAGTGTGAGGGACGGCTGCCTACCCATCCTCTTCATGGGTGAGCCAGGTCTGAGGGCAGAAGGAGGCAGAGATACTCCTGCGCTGCGCAGAGGTGACCCCTGGGAGTGGGCAGAGGCCGCAGCTCGCAGGCCAGCTTTCATGCTCCGCTTTGGGGCTCTCTTGCGTAAACTGTTCCCAGTGTGGGGTTGAGGGGTTTTTTGTGGGGTTTTTTTTTTCATCTCTGAGGAGGGAGGAACAAGGTCTTTTAATGAGGGGAGGATTAACAGGCCATAAGACTCTGCCCTGAAAGAGCTAGTCTGTCTGTGGGGCCGCTCAGCAGGACACAGGGTAATTGGATTGGATCCCGAAGAGCACCTTGAATCGGTTCTGAGGCGGCCGCAGCGGGTTGCTCCAAAGGGGGCTGGGGGCCAAGGAGGAGGGGAGCGTGTGGCTCTTTAGAGTAGCCAGAGCCAAGATGGGGGATCAGCCGGCTCATTAAGGGATTAGAGTGTTTGTTCTTCTCAAGACTTTTGTTGCTAAAACACTTTGCACAGCATTTTCTGGAGCCTGGGGAGCTTAAAGAGCTTGTCAGAGCCCTGCTCCTGTCCCCACACAGGAGCAGAGACGCTCTTTCCTCTGGCCCTCCTGCCAATGCTTACAGCAGCTATTACTGGTGACAGCTCCTCTCTCCCAGCCCTTCCCATCTCTGGTCATAGTGCCTCTGTCTCCTGTGGGGTTTGAGGTAAATGGGGAGGATGACAAAGAGGATGAAGCAAAACATGCACCTCAGGAGTGAGTTCTCTGACAGTGAGGGACACTTTAACTTATGCTTTTTCCTTGGTATTTGTAGCATGGACAATGAAAGACTGCATGTTCTGTGGTTCTTTGCAACCTTTTACCCCCCCATGGGCTATGTTCTTGGTCTCCAGCACTTGTGGTAGCCAATCTGGGACACAAACTACTTTAATTTGTGTATCTGGCCTTCATATGAATGCTATGGCTAGAAATTATTGCATGGACTAATTTCCCTAACAGCATCATCTGAAATGGGCTGGCTGCTGAGATGCAGTGCCAGAAGAGGCTGGGCAGGGAAGGAAGAGTGCAGTGAGACCTTGCCTGAGAGCACAGCTGGCCAGGTGGCTTGGTTCTCCTCTGGACCAGGGACAGAAACTAAATCTCTAAAGTCCAAATCAAGAAGCACTCAGATGGCAGTGCAGGCTATTAGAAAATGTCAATGGGATGTGTGGATAAAGCTCAGTTGTTATCAGTTCATCCATCCTCATGGCCCACACAGAGACTTCTCATCCAACTCTCCTTTACCTGAGCTGCCCTGAGGCATGTGGCTCTGGGCATGAATAAACCCTGTCCTGGCTGGCCAGAGGTGGAAATCCCAAGTCACTGGAAGAGGAAATGCTGGAAGTGTTAGAGGGACTATGCAGTAGTGGGGACTATTCAGGTTTTTAGCTTTGGGGGGAATTTGGCCTCCACCTTCAGAGAAATCTGGGGGCTGGGCAAAGTGGGGTTTAATCTGTTTTGTGGAGCAGCAAATGGAAGGCAGTTCAGCAGGACTTCTTCATCTTCCAGTCTAAACTGCACTCCCACCTCCTGTCTCTGCTGAGCATGAATTTCAGCTGGGGAAGAAGGGAGAGGGGAGGAAGGAGACAGACAGGCAGGCAGGGGAGGGGTAGGGGAAAGAGTTACAGGGAAAATAAATGAGACTCCCCTATAATTAATTGTTTGAAGGGAGTGCCCCACTCGGCTGTGAATTCTGGAATGATTATTGGATTTGCAGGCAGACGGGGAACAGAACGGGTCGGGTGCACAATTAATATCTTATTGATAGCGGATTAAGAGAGCGAGATCAAATCTTTAACTGAGTGGAGATGCAGTTTATCAATTTGTCACAAAAAATGTAGCAATCAGAAGTGGAGAACATCGAGGTGGCTTACGGATCGATTCACGTCAGTGCCTCACAGTGTGGCTCCACAAGGAGACCAGCTTCCCCCCAGGTGGCCAGAGAGCTGGGTGAGACTGGTTTGGTGCTGGTCATGCTGAGAAGGGTGGGCCCAGAGACAGATGGGCCCCCAGGTGCAGAGGCACCACCAGGAGAGCTGCAGACAGGCGATGTCATGCTCCATGGATGCTGCACAGCAGTGCTCTGGTGTGGGGTGCAAGCAGAACAGTGGTGCCCAAGGAGCACTGGCTTCCTGAGATGGTTTCAGTGGGAGATGTGAAGGCTCAGCCCTTAGTATGGCAGTAGATGGGCCTGCAACCAGCCAGAGCTTGCTATGCTTCAGAGCAATGTGAGGAACCTGCTAAATAAACTTTTCAAACTACTTCAAGTGCAGCTGAATGGTACTAGCATTAGTGTCAGCTCATGTTGGGCCATACAATGCAGAGTGGTGGGTGCTGCCTGGCTTACTGGCTGCGAGCTTCCCACTCCTGCTAGAGACCTCGTGTTGTTAACACTGGGATGTTGGTACTTCTGAATTGTGTTCACAGCTCTGCTGTCTGAATTCTGCTGATGAGAGCTTTCCTCTGAGCAGCCTGGCATTGATGAGCATTCTGTGTTTTAGTAGTCCAGTTTGTTGACCAACTCCTCAGCTTTGATCTGCCAGTATTCATGGCTCATGCATGGAAGGTATCTGCAGCTATTGAAAGCATCTCCATAGCTGGGAAAAAAGGCAGGAACTCCATGAAAAACACCCACCTCAGAAAAGTCCTTTCTGTATCTTGAGGTAGTTCTGTGATATGAAACCCCTTCTGCCAGCTCTGAAGAGTGTATTGGTTACTTGGGGTCTTCTCAAAAGCATGATCTCTTAGCTGAAAATCTAGAGTTCTCAATTAGGAAATAAAAAACACTTGTAGTTCATGTGGCCTTAAGCTTTCCAAAATAACTCCTAAAGGCTAAGAGCAGAAGGCAAAGGAAGAAGAGCCTAGAGTCAGATGGCTGGTAATACTTGTTTTTATTAAATCAAACTTTTGATTTGCAGCCCTCCCCCATAGATTTTTGTTGTGAATGTTTACTTTTAGCAAACAGGGAAAACAAACCCAAGGCAAATGTTTAATGAGCACCTCTTTCCGAGCAGGCACTGTAAGCAGCTGTGATGTCTCTGCAGCAGAGCCTGGCACCAGACTTCAGTCACCAGTTGGACTCCAGCATTTTTTATTTTTTATTGCTAACGTAAAACTTCCTGCTATTCCAACAGATGGGGGATGGCCTGTAGAAGCCAGCAGCCTCCTTGGTGGGCTGTGGAGTCAACAGGAGTCTCTGATAGCAATTTCCCTTCTCTTAGGGCCTTATAGAGCTGTTGAGTCCCTTGGGCCTTCGCAAAAGATGTTGTGCACCTGGGTGACGCGTGTGATTGTGGAAAGGCTGTACTGAAGGCAGCTTCTCCTGCCAGCACTGCTAGCTTTGGAGGCAATTATATTCTTGCTAGGGTTGTTGGGTTTTCGGATGAGGCCTCCTGGCTCTTTGCAGTTGTTCTCAGGGTCCTGGCGTGCAATGCAAGCCTCTGGGGCTTGGGGAGGGGGTGGTGTGTGTGTGTGCAGGTGAGAAAGCAGCCCCAGCTGGAAGCCCTCTCCCTTGGAAGCTGGATAGAGAAAGAAGTGGGGGAGGGGAAGGAGGAAAATCAAAAATGAGTTGGTTAATCCATGGCCTTGCTTTACTGCCTGCTGTTTACTCTTCTATACTGTACTGCTTTTTCCTTACCAGCATGTCAGAGCCTCTGAAAGGCTTTGACTACTGCCAGGTTTTTGGGGTGCTTGAAGATCCAAGGAGGAGCACCACACTGCTGTGAGGGCTGTGAGCACCATGAGGGAGAGTCTTGGAGCTGATGAATCCTTCAACTTGATGGCATACCCTGCTAAATCAGGTGATGTGGCTTGTTCTGTGTTGCCATCAGCACAAAAGGTTGTATGTCAGCCTCGTTTAACTGGTATGTGTTGGCTGACTGAGACCAGTTCATATTCACTGCAAGGATGTGACAGACCTTGGGGTCTGCTAGAGTGCAGATCCCAGAAGTGAAGGGAAAGAGAAAGTATCACACAGAAGTGCAGGTGTGCACTGAGATGCTTTCTGTTCTGGCTGGTTAATGACAGAGACCATAGGAGGAGAAAGCTGTTGGCCATCACCTTTGGCCTTGTGTGAGGAGTCAAGTGGGACAGGGATGAGAAGGAATTAATGACACAGCCACCTGCCTTGGTCTTCATGTGTGACCCCCCTCTCCCCTGCCTTTTCACTGATCCTACCACTGTCACTGAGGTCTCATATAGCTGGTGGCCTTCCTTCTTTTTATAGAAACTGCTTTTGTACACTTAATAGAGTGGCCTGTGCTGAGGCTTGGATGTTGTTCAAGCCCAGGGAAAGTGGGCAGACCTAGGGTGGACTCTTCCCCTTGACAGCAGTAGCTTTCTAATGTGTGGCTGCTGTACTAAGTCTCCTGTAGCCATGAGCTTCCCTGTGCTGAGTATCCCCAAGTAGGGGAGTATGTGGGGCATCACAGCCACGGATGCCTCACAGTGGAGCCTTCGGAAGTCTGCAGAAAGCAAAGCATGTGTGGCATGGTAAAAAAAATAAGTTAAAATAAAAGTGAATTGGTAGCAAGAAACGGTCTGAAGAGGAGGAGACAGTGCTGAAGATGTGCTGAATGTGTGGGCAGGGAAGGCAAAGAGGCAACAGGGAGGGGGCCCTTGAGATGACACTTCGCTGCTCTTTCTGACCACTCTTGTGCAAACATGTTGAAATCCATAGAGAGCCTTTGTTTTGGAAAGAGCCCTGAATTAATTGTGATGTACGGATGCCCTTAGACAAGTTCTGGGCTTCTTGTTCATTTCTCCCCACAGCCTTTCAGAGCATCACTTTGACAGCCCCCTCCACCTCCAGGGCCGGCACCTTCACTGAGTCCTGCTCCAGGGGTGCCCTCACAGAGGGGTGCCACAGGGCTGGCACCTGCACCCAGCCCCGGCCTCCCTCCGCCACGTATCATCCGAGGCTGCGGGAAGGACCGGGGCACGGTGGCGCTCCCCGAGGCCCCTCGTGGCGGTCATATGAGCGGTGTGGCCTTTCCCAGCACCGGGCTCGGGGGGCTAATTAGCGCATTCAGGGGCGCTGCTGGAGTGGAAAGGCGCTCGTCTGGCGGCGGGGGCCGCGAGGTGACTTGGGGGGCTGACGCTCCCCGCTCTCCTCCAGGCCACCGGCCGGGCCTGCCCTCGGCCGTGCGGGGTGCGGGTGCTGCGAGCGGCCGNCTTTCAGTGCTGGCCGGTTCTGCTCCACAGACCCTCCCTTTGTCCGCCCTCTGAATGGAGCCCTGCCTGCCCGCGGCCCCGCTTCTAATTAGGGCTTCCGCTGCCCCGCCGCCGCCGCCCGGCCCGGCTGCCGCTCCCCCCGCCGCTTCTAAACCCATGGGCACAACTCGGCGCTCGCTGTCGCTCGGCCTGGCCGCCGGCCGGGGCGGGAGGAAGGCGAGGGGAAGCCAGCCGGAGCGCCGGCGGCCCGGCACGTCCGGATCCCTGCTGCAGGAGCGGGCACGGGGGCGTCCCGCCGCTGCCGCCCGGGACCAAGCGGCCACAGCCCCACTGGCCTCCAGCTCGGGCTTCCTCCGGGGAACCCCCCGGCACCTCTCGGCCCCGCGGCCTCTGAGATTGGTAGATCTCGGGTTAGCCCGTGGAACATGGCCGAGATGCGATTTTGTTTTTTGTGAAATCTGAATCGTACTTCTCGTGCCAGAAGTTCTTGGGAAGACCTTGCTGGGAAACACTGTTTCACATTTGTGGGGCAAATGGAAGGAAGCCCTGTGTTGTTACGGTTTCTGTCTTTACTTCAGACTGCATGGTGGTACAAGATGGCAATTCAGGAGTCAATGGGCAGGCAGGATTTTCACAGTTACAGCCTCCAGACTTTTCTAGACCTCTGTCATGTTTGTACCCAAGACAAAGATTTGCATCTTATTCTACACAGAACACGTTTTTATGTCCCACAGAGATGCATCTTCAAGAGACTTGAATGTGTATGAGTAGTCTCTTATGGGGAACAGTGATTTGCTGTTTATGCAGATAAACTCAGGAAAGGAAAACAGCTCCAGGCAGGATTTACAGATCCTTCCCTTATTGGATCACATCTTGTTGGCTCTTCCTTGGGATGCTTGATCCAGAAGCCTCCCTTTGGGTTTTGCTTGTCACTTTTGCCATTCAGGCTCTTACTCCCTTCAGGGGTGACCTTTCATTTGGATGAAATGCAGTTGTCCCCTCAGAAGCAACACCTCATGCCTCAGTAACAGGGAACCCTGTTGCTCCTTGTCCCTGTGCCGTCCCTGTGCAAGGGGCCACTGAGCCTCAGGGCTCTGGAGTGTGATGCCCCACATGGATCCTTTTGTCTGCATTCCCTGCCATGGGTGGGCAGAGAGGAGCTTGGATGTGATAGGATGCTCACACCAATTGCTGCCCCATCTGCTGCTGGATGGGTTTCTGGGTGACCATGGAGAGTCTGCAGGATAGAAACCTCTCCAGAGTGGGAGGAGGGTTAGGGGATGGAGAGAAGTTTCTCTTTGTGTCACAATTCCCCCTCTATCAGCAGCTGTGGGTAGGTGGGAGTCACAGCTCAGCCATGCACCATGAGCGCTGCCTCTGTGGCTCCAGCTGCAGGAGCCCCCCAGACACCTCCCCTCCAGCACGAGGCAGCCCAAGACCACCACGGTGCCAGCAGCACTTGGTGAGAACAGCATGGCTGCTCCCTGGGCTGCCCATACCTGCACAGCCGAGCCCGGCTGCAGCCAGCCCTGCGCCAGCTGGGTTTGCACCATGGTGGCAGGACCCGGCAGGCGGGAGCTGAGCAGATGCTGAGGTGCGAGCCAGGGTGGGTGGTACAGTTTGGATGTTTCTACCTCATCTGATACAATCAGCATTGCTGTGCACATGTGAGGAAAGTTGTTCGATAGGAATGACCCATGATGCTGGGTTAATTCTGTTTACAAAAGAATAAATATTATAGTGGTGTCTTATAAAAGAGAATCAATAGCTTCCCTTTGCTGGGTGATCCCTTCATGTCTTCGAAAATCGATTCCCCCCGTTCCCCTCCTCCTTGCTGCACAGCTATCTGTTTTTCGGGGTGACGGGGGGGTCAGGCGATTATTGAAGTATATGTGAATTTACAATATTAACGACTCACGACGGTGTGTCCGCAGGTTCACGGTGAATTAATTATCTGTTTAAGAAGCCATGAAGAAATCAATCAATGAAAATTTCTCACTCTTTTGAGAGTGAGGGAGCTTGTCAATTTTTTTTTTTTTAACATGCACCACATTTAAAGGAGCAGTACAGGCATTTTTTTACATCAGAGGAGGGTCAGGAGGAAGCTGGTTTGGGGCTGAGGGAGGCCTGTTCAGTTTTGTGCAGCACTGGCAGGAGCAGCAGACTCCTTTCCTGGTCTCCTCAAAGGGCAGAAGACACTGAGGATACATCCTGAGATGGTTTTGTCCTAGAGTTAAGCCAGTGGTGGCCTTCTCTGGAGGGAAAGGTGTACTGTTATGTAGGGTGTGCTAGCAGAGACTGTTTTGGTGGGTCTGTCACACACACGACCTTCTCCCAGCTCACCCGGTCAGCTGCCCCTCTCCTGGAGACCCATCTGCCATTGCTGAGCTGGCAGAGGGCAACATGTGGCTGGGCTTCAGCTGCTCCAGCCTGGGGGCAGTGGGACATACTCCCATGAGACAGGGAGTAGCAAACAAAGAAGAGCAGCTGAAAGCAGTGATCTCTCAAATCACCTCAAGAAGTGCTGGAAGAAGTCTGGCAGAGTACTTCATGTGTCAGCCTTCAGCATTGACTGCCATGCCTAAACTTGGGACAGGCACTGGTGAGGGTGCAGCTATGAGGCATAGGCTTGGCACTCCTGGACACAGCCCCTCTGGACCTCTTTGCAGAGGCAAGGTCAGGCAGCTCTGGGCAGCAAATGGCCCAGGACTGCTTGTCTGTCCACCTGGTGCTGAAGCTACAGCCAAGGGAAGGACCCTTTTGTTCATACAGACCTGGTAACTAGTTGCACCACATCCCCAGGGGTCTTGGAATCATTCAAGGTGTTCAGGAGGACATGGTGATGGCAGTGTGTATTGTTTACAGTGTCTGGCTGAGGTCTTTATGTCACCTTGATGACGTTTTTCTGTTTGGATGGAGTTTGATGACATTTGAATACTGGATGTGAGTGTTTTCGCTGCATTTCAGCCTTTGGCAGGCAAAACCACATAGATTTTGATGCCGTTTGAAAAGCTGGCAAGAGAAGATGGCTCTCAGAACTGCTCAGAGGGTGAAGGGATTTGTCTGTAATTCCTTATACCTGTCCTGACCCTCCTAAAATCTGCCTCATCTCACCTCTCTTGTGTCTGTGAAGGATGTAATTTATTGGCACTTGTGCAATGACTGATACCCCAGTTAGAAGGGGAACAACTGAAGCAGGGTGAGACAAGAGGAAACTGAAAGAAGGAGGGGACATGAGGGATGTAGAGCCTTTGACAGAAATGAGTTGGACACTGCCCCTTTCTCTCATCCCTAATCTTCAAACAGGCAGCAAGGCAGGAATGTTGCAGAGAGAAAGCTACAGTATGTGGATAGCAGGGGACAGAGGGAAGAGTGTGGGGATGGCAGGCAGCTGAAGATCCTGATAAAACGACTGGAAGAGGGGAGGGAGCAGGGACAACCTCTGAGTCTGCTTCAGTTCTCACAAGCCTAGGCAGTCATGGCCCCTTCCCAGCCCCATAATCCTACTGGCCTGTGCCGAGAGGAGTCCCCGCCAGGCACACCCATTGCTGTAACCAGAACGGAGAGAAGAGCCCATATTGACACAGGAGCATCTGTGTCAGTAATTGTCATGCAGCCTGGCAAATTGCTTCAATGTGCCATCCCCTTCAGCCACACAGCTCGGCAGTGGCAACAGGCCTGAGGGGGCTGTGCTGCTGCCAGAGAGACAGGAAGAGGCCTGGACCTGGTGGAAGGGGTCAGGACCCACAGGGACCTCCTGGGTCGTAGCCCACGTCCCTGTGTCTGGACGTAGTCTTGCCTGATGGCTGCTTGGCAGCTGCTCTGGCTGCAGTGCTCTTACTCAGCTACATCAACCTCCATGGAATACTCCCAATTCAGACCACAATGAGAGAGGGGGGAAAATTCCTGTCAGCCTTTAGGCTGCCATTTATACCAACCAAAAGAAGTGTGAGAGAGGGTCATGCTCTCCCTCCCTCCCAGCTCTTACTTGGCTGCTGAGAACAGGGGATCCTCACCTATTTACTCCAGATAAGGGCCCATCTTTTCTTCTGTCCATGTATGCAGCTGCTTTCTGAGTCTAGACAAAACCAAAAAAGAAACAAAAGGTGAGGTTTCCCTAAAAAATTAGGTACTCAGTTTGAGGCTGCATAAACCACAACTTTCAAGATGATGTCGCAAATGGGAGCTATTCAGTGCTCTCTCCAGGTTCACCAGAGGTGCCTGTTTTCATTCCCATCTGTTCTTTTTCAATAATCTCTAGTTCTGTGTTCCTGTGCCTTTTAATGGCAGTGCAGTTCCAGCAGAGAACATTGAATTTGCCTACATGGATCCAGGCATACAATTTTGACAGAAGACCACAGGCCTAATCATGAAATTCTGAGATAAGCAAGGTCTAGAATTTGGTTTAGTGTAGGACGCCCTATAAAAGATGCAGTTATTTGTAAAATGTCGTGATTAAAGCCAGCCTCCTGATCTGTTGCCACTGGATACATGCTTCTTCCCCTAACAGATGTCCTGCCCCTCTTACACTCCAAGTTCTTCAGTGATTAGAGAACCAGCCAACAACGTAAAAAACAAACCCCCAAGCCCAAGCATATTTTATACTAATGATTTTACTAGCACTCCTTTAATAGCTGTGGATTTTGCCCATCTATTGGAAAATATCTCTGGGATGAAGAGTCCATAGTCTGTCTCCCAGAGGAGAAGGTATTACTGGTTGAAGTTGTTCCCAAGGCATGATATGATACAGGACTGGAAGGTCTCCTGGGCTTTCCCAATATGGTCTAGTTTGGGGTGCAATTAGTGTTGTGATAGGGGAAGTGGGTACAGACATCCATTGTGGAGCCTGCGGGAGTTAAGAAGCAGAGTGTTAATGCCTTGCTTTCCACTTTGGGTCAGCACTGGTTCAGTGCTTTGATTTCCTGCAGGTGTGTCTCTAGCCCTGGCACAATCAGCGTAGGGATTTTGAGTGTCTGGGTCTCTCTACTGCTCACAGTTAGGTATTATGTCCCAGATGCCAAATGGATGGAAGTGAAGGGATCCATGGATTTCAACTCAGTTGGCTACTGAGACCAATATACTTCATTTCTCTGCAGACCTCCCAAGGAACCATATCATAGCTTACTAATGGGGCAGTTGTGTCCCATGTTAGAGTGTCTATATCAGAGAGGCAGATGAAATGACTTCTTAAATACAGGAATTTCCAGGTGTTTTCTGGTATGTACACAAGCGAATCAACTGTGTAAGGTAGTTCTGTTGCACTCTTGGAGAAGGACAGATGCTGATGGTGCTGTGCTATGATAAGCAAATGGATATCACGTGCACAAGGGGTGGCATCCCTGTGAGAGGTAGGCAATGTGTCAGATGAACTACACTTTGCCCTGGGTTTACTAGGAAGGAAAGCTCCAGCTGCCCTTTTGCCTCATTCCTAGCAGGTCAGAAATGCCACGGGAGCAATCAATGGAAAAGCCAAGCACCACAGCTAGAGCATTGATTGAGAAGACTTGAATCAAAGGAGGAGCACCATGGTTCAAAGCAGGGCTTCTGTGTTTAATATTACTGGACAATAATATTATTCAAAAGAGGCAGAGAAGCTAAGAGGGTTAGATCCAATACACTGCTAGAAAATCCAAACAACTGTTCTCGTGGAATATATTTATGGTGCAACATTGCAACTACTGCCAAAGTGAGTACCTAACAGGATAGCTGGGGAATTCATAAACTTGTACAGTGTGTGAGTATCTGGTACAGGGCAGATGTTCATTTTGAGGCCTACAATGGGCTTGTGTTACAAGAGAAAGGTTTTTCTGTTTTTTTCTGCAAATGCTTCAGAGCCTAAAGACTTTACAAATGGAATGTCTCTTTCTGAGATCTGACTTCTGCCACTTCCTTTCCTGCTAGAGACAAACTTCCATGAGTTTGACTCCTAGAGTCCAGGTAATAGCTGGGAGGTTCCAATCAAAGTTACACCCATTGTTAATCCATTCAGATACAAGCCCATATGGGGGCATGCCTGCTCTGCAGAAGAACCCAACCAGAGGTCTGCAAGGAGAGAGGTTTGACCTGTGCCCGCTTTCTATGTCTGGGCACATTCTTCCCGGGCTACGCATGAACAAATAAGCCATGCCTCTTGAATTCAGCCAATTCTGACCTCTCCTGCATACTACCGTGCTTCAGAGCTCAGTTCTGAGTGTGCCTGCCAGTACAGGCACACCCAGAGAGAGACAGTGCCTTCTGTCAACTGCTCAGTGGAGAGAGTTGGCAAAGGACACAGAGGAAAGGAGTAGAAGAGTGAGGGCTTGAACCTGGATCCGAACCAAGCACACTCTGTTTATGACTGAAAGCTTGAACAACAACAACAGAAAGGTTGTTTTTTTACCAGAGAAAGCTCTGTCACTGCAGACTTGCTGTGGCCTTTTTGGCCTGTTGGAAGAGGATGTTCTGCCAGGCAGCCAGCCCGACTCCTTCAGTTCTGCATGAGGCAAGGAAGGAAAGTCCACTTCAGCCTCTGAGCTGGTGCTCTGCAGCAAATGCAGCCTCAGCTATACTGGCTGATTCTTCCCTGGGAAATTTTCCAGAACCACACTTAAAGGAGGAGTTTCCAGAACAGAACTTGCAACTGTTCAGCTGGTGGTAAGAACTTGGCCTCTGCCATGAACCAAGGCATCAGGGAGGGGGCTACATATCCAGTGGATTACTTACATGTGTTTTGATCTCAAATTGTTCCTACATCAACTAGCATTCCTACCAGCAAGAATCTATATTTTTGTCTTTTCTAATGCTTTTTAATACTCAAATCCCAAAGGCTGGATTCCTCTCTTGGCTGTGCCAATCCGAGTGAAAATCACCTTCAAGAAAGATATTCCAGAGCAACATCTGAGTGATGAAGATCAAAATTGTTAAGCCAGAGGAGGTTAATTTACAATTTACCATTTACTTAACGTGGCTTAAGGAAACCCACTGAAGCCCCTGGCTTCTTTCTTGATAATTTGTATGTTGAATCCAGTGTGTGCCTCACCAAGTGTCACCTGGCTGCATGTCCCCTTCCCCATACCTCACTGGGATAGTATGACAGGAAATCTTAAAGGCATCTACTGCACAGACTTTACCACTATTCAGGTTCTCAAATGTCTTCTTTCTCAAGGCAATGATGTGATGGTGACAAGAGGCATCACCCTCACGCAGTGTCTCCAAATGAGAATGGGCTGTGGTGCTGAAAAAGGATGGGTTTTGGAGGTCTGCGTGGAGCATAGATGCCCCTGTATGTCTTTTGTATGTCTTCTGCCCTGCTACAGAGTGTCCAAGCCTCCTTTTCATCACTGCTTGTGAATTCCTCTGCAGCCCTTCAGCTTGGAGACAGTCTAAGTGGCTGCACGAGGGCCAAGCACAGGGACAACGGGTTGTGCAAAATTCAGGCCCAGCTGCTGTGCGATGCAAGGAAGTCAACACCTGCAGGGGTGTCCTGCTCAGCATGTGAGATGCTGCAGCCTGTGGTGTCTTTGCAAAGAGATGTTGCATCTTTGCATTAAATCAAGTATTAAACTACTAATCGCTGCGGAAAAATTGAACAGGTTTCCTCAGGGTGGCTGCAGGAGCGACCTTAATGGGAGCCTCCTAATGGTGGCTGCTGTGTTCATGACTAGGGGAAGGGTTGGTCATTTTGTCTCCCCACACACACCTCAGGTTTCTCATCATCTTGCCCCCTTGATCTGCCAGTAGTGCTTGGAAGAGAAGGCTTTGCAGCTTCCTGTTGCTCAAATGTCCAGAGTTGGAGAATCAGGGGCTGGCAGTCCCACACTGTCACTCCCTGTGGGCCTTTGGGAAACCTGTGTGAGTGTACAAGTGAGGCACACGTGTCCGGGAAGGGGCATTGTGTACACAGTTCTCCATTCATAGTGGCTTAGCTCAAGTGCCCCCCTCCCTCTCCAAAGCATCCCTGACACTCTAGGTGAATATTTGAAAGACAGGATCTGGGCTTTGGTTCGAGAGCCTCTTTGTACAGTGCTAACTGGTTTCAGGGCTGTAATTATCTCTCCAAGAGAAGCTGTAAATTGGATTAAGGCACTGAGTTGCAGCTGAGTGAGCTCCCTCCATTGCCCCACCTGGTGGGCTGCTGAGCGATAACAAAAAATGCCGAGAAATCGGATTTGGATTCTGCTTCACACTCATGGCTTCCTTCTGGAAAAAATGAAATTTTTCCGGCAGAAAGGGCTGGCATGGGTTTGCTGGCAGTATCAGTCCTGGGTTCGTATCATCTGCTGGCACTCTTCCGGAAACGCGATCCCCTCCGTTATCAGAGAGAAATAAATAAATAAACAGCAGGAGATGTTTTGGCAAGGAAGGAGGAATCGCACCAAGAGGCGTGCACATACACGCACACACACACACACCTCGGCACCATGTCTTCACAGCCCAAGCTGTCTGTTGCAAGCAGAGGTGGCAGCACAAGCACAGGGAGATGTTTTCTACAATTTTTAGAATTCCTGTCCTCTGGGATGAAAGAAGAGCCCATTTTTAACAGCTTATGTTCAAGGCATAGAGCACCTGGGCCTTGTGTTGCTCATGGTGCAAATCACCACCCCCCTCTTATAGGATCTCTCCCCGTGTCCTTGAATAAAGTGCTCTTCCTTCCCTGTGAGTGCTTTCAGCCCAATATAGGAGGCACCAAAACTTGCATGGACAGGCAGTCTAAGTTCCATGGCTGATTTCAGTATCTTGTCCAGGACAGACTTAACATGAGGCTCATTGGACTTGATCCTCCCCTTTTGATGTAGGAGAAGGTTCATATCTGGGTTCCTTTTCATACAGAGATGCGTATTTCCCTTTGTAGACACAGGTGCACTGCACTGCAGGTACCTTTGCAGGGCTCAGTAGGAAATGCAGCAGGAATGGGCAGTAGCAATGAAGGCCCTCGAGCAAAACCGTCAGGTTACACTGAGCGTGTGGGACCCGTGCAAAGTACCGTGGCTTACAGGACTCCATTTCCAGACAAAGTTGATGATGGAACCTTTCTGTTCATGGAAGAACCAGATTAACCTGGGTTTGGACACAGTCTGAAGCACTGCCTTCCCTACACAAGAGATTCCAGTACCATCTTTTCAGGTGAGGCCAATCAGTAATTTATCCATAATCAGATTTATTCTGGCTCTTACATCTGTCAAATGGAGCTTATGCCTGCAGTCTTTTGCACATTGCTGTCTGCAGGGTTTCCTCTGGCTGCTGGGCAGCTCCAACCAACCAGCAGCTTCCCACCCCTCCTGGCTACAGAGGACACTGAGGAAGGTGTCCCTTGTGTCTGTGGTGGTGTCACCTGTCTCTGATTACATCTCTGTCTGCCTCTGTCCATCAGCTGCTCCTGCCAGCTGGCAAGGAAGCACCACTGGCAGGGGCTGCCAAGGGCTGCCCCAGGCTGCATGGCTGCTGAGGGAGGAGGGGTGCCTCTGACAGGAGGCACACTCCAAAAGACCTAAACAAAAGTGACAAACCAGGGGAAGTAAACACCCAGTCAACTGGCATCTCCCATGAACTATGAGACCAGTAATCCACTGTACGGCTCCACTGTGTCAGTCAAACCATTCAAATGCTGTGGAGATGTTCTCCAAACTGCCTCCTAATATCGCTTCTAACCCCTTGTGTCCCCAGACATCCAGGTCTCAGCCAAGTCCCTGTAATTCCTCTTGTCATGCAGTCTGAGGGCAGCCGCTGCACCATGTCCATGTGGGCTGATGCACCCTGGGGAGGGCAGCCCTGGCCCTGAGGCTGAAGGGTGCTCTGCCAAGCAAAGCCACCCTGGACGTGCACAGAGGAGGCCTTCTGCAGCCTTGCTCCTCATCACAGCTGGTTCTTGCCTTGTGTTCCTTTTCTCTGGTCTTGATCTCATACTACAATGCAGCACTACAGCAGCATGCCTAGAACAGCCTGTCCGTCTCTTCGCTCTCCCCAGCCGCCGAGAAACCTATTTTGTCCTCTGCTGAGTTCTTAGAAAGTCAAAGAAATGTCCCAGGGCTCAGCACTTGCAACTGAGTTCAACTTGGATGTATGCCCTGAAAATAGAAAGGCCACATCCCTTATCGGGACCCAGATTTCCAGAGGATACATGTAGCCACACTTTCCAAATGTCCCAGCAATTGCCATGTATCCTACAAATTCCCCCCAAATCACGATGGGGTAGCGAGCAATTTCCTACTGGAAATTCTGCCTTCCTTTGGGTGCCATCTAATGCTGATCTTTATGTTTCTGTCAGCTTAACTTATTATTTGGTATTCAGTTTGGCAATAAAATTTTTATATACCAGGCACTGTGTATTACAGATACACAGATAGATACATGTTTATGTGTGTGTGTTCCTGTAAATTATAATAAGAATTTTGTTATTTTGTTCATCAGGCTTAGCTCCATTTTTCATGACTATAAAGCTTTTGGAAATCCTAACATGGAGACAACAAATACATCTATTCTTATCACTGTTAAAACTTCTTCAGTGATAATGTTTTTTGTTTCTTTTGCATTTAAATATTGAAAGACACTAGTATGGGAGCTGCATGTTTAACTCCAATCTTCCAATGAAGGACTGAACGTTTGTAAATTATATTTTTATTTCATTAGCTTTACCATTCCTGAAGAGATAAGGATTTGAGCATGTGCTAGGAGTTCAGCACATACTTACGTGCAGGGTACTTAATGAGGAATTTTAATTGCTGAGTGCCACTAGTAAGTATGATGCAGAATTTTTCCCCAGAAGTGACTACAGTTCAGTGATGAGATTCAGGTGGTCCTTTAATGCATTTTGCTCACTTCTTCTAGAGTCCCTGAGCTCATGAAGTTTGCATGACTGCACTGATCATCCCTTCTTGACTACTCTCCCTAGGAGACTGTTACATGTCCTCTATATAGATTTGGAAATTATCTTTATTTTATACCTAGAATGTTGTCTTTGCAAACATTTTCCCTCACCATATGGATCTGTGTCTTTCATACCTTTTACTGTGTGTTTTATTGTCCTTGCCATTTTAAAAGCAGGAATGTGATTTATAGATGAAATTAATGAGCAAATCACCTGATGATGAACTGATCCTGGATGTCACAGTGCTTTACATCTGATGCTGGAGCAAAAAGAACACAGATATCTGGGCTGTTCCAGATTCCCAGTCCTCCAAACAATATGGCCTTGGGCTCAGTACAGCTAAGGCTCTTGCTCCTGCATGGTTTCCTTTCTGTGGGATAGAAGACTGCATGGTTCTGGTAACATCTTATTTTCTGCTTATCTGGCTGCAGTTGGGTTTGTGACTACAATTAAAAGCATCAGGCCCAATCCCTCTGCAATTTAACAACCTTGAAGTTAGTGGAGTTGCTCCAGTGATGAATTTGGTCTGAAAGCTTCTGTTCTGGTTTTAGTTGGCTGCCCATAAGCCCAGACCTAAGGTATGTCTTGGGTGGATTTATATTTATTTTTGAGAAAGAGGAGACAGCCAAAGAGTTAGATGCCTTTCACATTCAATGTAAATCATTAAAGGTTGCAAAGTCTTCTGCGTAGAAATAGGTTTATTTACTTCTGTCATTCTAGCAGGTTGTTTTTGCCCCTCCATGACTCTCTTACTCCACATACAGGATATAGGACATGGCAGGTAGGATGCCTCAGTTGTACCAGTGCCTAACAGGATGACTTTGGCAGAGCCTTTTAATCTCTTTCCTCGAGTCCAGCTGCTATTTCTTTGACCTGTGTTGTTAAAGTGTAGCTTCCTTTTCTTGCCCCAGACAGCTATGAAGAGCCAAGTGAAAACCTCTCAGGATTTCTGTTAGAGCAGTACAGGTAGTCTCTGCACTCAAAAGCTTGTAAATTAAATAGCCAGGAGGGACAAGTGTGGGGACTGAATGAGCCAGCAGTCCAGCTTTAAAATGGAGAATTACACATTCCCCAGAATAGTCTCTGTTTTCCTGCAGTTTCAGCCTCCCTGGTTCTTCTTTCCCAAACAGTAAATTTCTCACAAACACCTGTTCCTCTCTATGCTAAAATTTATTGTCTTTTTTTTTTTCCCCCTCCCCAACAAAATTCAGGCTTATTCCCGATCTTAAAGCAAGGAAACAGGAAAAGCTGAGCTGGAAGGAAAATGAGTCCTATTGCTACTCAGAGATGTGCACCATTCTCCCCTTGCCACTGCTTGCCGTTGCAGAGAGGTTGGGCTCAGGATTCATCCATCCTCCTGGGGCTCTGCTGGGAGATGGAACCGTGCCTTAGTGAGAGATTTGAGCATGGATTCCAAGATGCCCCATGAACGTATTTGCCAGGAATTTCTAGAGAGAAGGAAAGGCTAACACAAATGGGGCTGAAGGGATGCAGAAGGGAAGAGAGAGAAATGGTGGGGGGGCAGGAGTCCCATTTTGGCTTTATCTGTATAAGAAGTTTTAAATGTAGCAGCAGGGTAAACACAGTACATTCCCCTCTAGCATTTACACTGATACAAATAGGCTTTTTAGCAGTTTAACTTTATTCTCTTGTAGGCATGAAATTAAGCTACACAGGTGTTAGGTACAGAGATACCAGTATAACTGTGCTTACAGCCTGAAGGGTTTATACTGATTTAGCCACAGGGGTTTTTAAGCAGATTAAAGAAGTTAAAAGATGGTATTTAAACCATCACTAGTAATGTACATCAATTCCGAGCTGCAATCTTTCTGTTATCCATGTACACATTTTCTGCACTGACATACATACATGCACATAAGTTTTTGCATCCAAAACGTCCTAATTGTCCTCTTTCTTTCCCCCATTTTGTTCTTTTAACCAACAAGCGAATAGTGTGTGCAGTCTGAAGTTTAATTTTGTTCTTCCCTTCTTTATAATTTGAAGTTGCTTTTCTAGCTTCTGAGAACCATAGGGATGGCAGAAGGAAGGAAAATAAAGATTTGCTATTGCTCTGCTTTTTCAGACTCCCTCAATTTCAGACTAATTGCAGCATAACTAAAAGAAAAAGAAAAGCTGAAAAGCAAGCAACCAATTGAAAAAACACAGTATTTTCTGCAACACAGTCAGCACCAAGTGTGAGTCAGGGGAACATTCTGCCTTCTCATCAGCCCCACTTTGGGAATTAAATAGTTTTTCAATATTTCTAATTCCAGATTTTTAAAAAATATATATATATATTTAAAAAAAGGGAAATTGAGGAGGAGAACGAGGAAAGGACGACAGGTAGAGAAGAGCATAATTTGATACCAAGAGGGGAAAAGAAAGCAAGAACATAGTAAATGTGGAACAGGGGAGTCAGGTGTAGGAAAATTAGGTTTTGTGTGAAAAGATAGTCAAGGTAGAAGGAAGAAGCCTGTGTAGCCCATTTCTATCTGCATCCCAAGCACAGTATTTAAAAAAAAAATATTTTGTGCAGCTCATGACAATGTGTGCTTCTGTGCATGCATAAGGCAACGGATTGGACTGGCTGCTGGCTTAAACCCTTTCCTTCAGCCAGTGATTTAATTCTGGCTGAGGCTGAAGCATCAAGTATACACCACTGGTTGTAGCCAGTGAAGTCCTGTCAGCCACATTGGCTAGCAAACCCTAGACGTGGCCATGAAAAATAGGATAAAAACCTTACTATCTTTTGACAGTGCTGTTGAAATTATTGCCTCCCTGTAAAATCCCACTGCCATCCCCACTCACCTTCTTCTTGATAGAATTAAAAAATAAACATGAAACCAAAACAATAAAGTTTTGAGGGATTAGTAATTCACAGGAGAAAGCCCCACTTTTATGAAAGATTCCAATTTAAATAAACCTATTTGGTTTCCTCTACAAATCTCATTAAATGCAGAATTGATGGAGCCATGTAGAAAGGCTGAGGGCTGGATGTTCAAAGGGCTGGATGTTCAAATGTGGGAAGCAGACTTGACTAGAGCACAGGTATGTGGGGCTGGCAGATGGATAAGTGTGTGATAGGTACGTAGAGGAGTGGCTGAACATGAAGGTGACAGAAAGCTACCTTTGTGTGACTGGGCTGACAGGCAGGAAGGATACTTTAGAAGTTCAGAAAGCTTCTGTACAACTCTCTTCTGCCATCAGATTTCAGGTGGCCCCGAGTAAATCACTCAGTCTCTCATATGTGGCAGACAGTCTCAGTGTAAATCACAGGGACTTAATCCTTCAGAGACTAAGAGATGCTCACATTCTGCAGTAGTAGGGCTCAGACAAACACTTCAGAGGGGATACAGACATGGACTGTGGCCAGGATATTCTTGAAAATCTTTGCAGTGACCTAAGTCCCCCTCTTAGTCTGCTACCTCACACCTCACTCTGGTGATCCTTATCAGAGCTGAGTTCCAAACAAGTTCTCCCAGTGTGCTGGAATGTTGTCACGCTTTGCAAGCTTTGGACCTCCTATTGCCTTATTGTTCTTAAAGGTAATTTAAGACACTATCTATGGCAGCTGGTCAGTGCTGGTAATTCAGACTGAGCGAGAGTCCAAAGACAGAGCATCTCTGAACTGCTTTTCTTGCATGGAGTCTGTAGACAAGCTCCCCAGCAGCCACATCAAAGTGAATATGTCTCTGCAGAGAACCAGTGGGACAAATAGCAAACCATCTGCACCTTCAGTCACTAATGGCTGAAATGATGCTAGGAGAATTCAGCAAGTGTTTTGGTCTACAGAGATTGATAAACGTTTTCAATTTCAGTCTACTGACAAAGTGCAGGTTTAGCTTTATCTCTCAGTGGCATCTGGACTATGAGGAGAGCCATAAAAATGGGGCATTTGAATGATCTTGCAAGAACATCTTGCTGGTTCAGCAAAGCTCCAAGGATTTTTCTCAAGTGACACCATTCCCAGTTGGAGCATATTTACGTTATTGTGGAAAAGACTTCTGCTCCTGATAATTGCCATGGTTGACTCTGAGGCAAGGTTGCATGAAGCCTTTTAGATAATGCTGCAGTAAGTCTATCATAAACATCAAAGACAGATTAGATCAAAACCTACTGGTGGTAGTCATGGCCCAGGACCCTCTGAATTTAGCGTAGCTATTCTCACTGGGGTTTTTCTGGCTGGTGAATCTGTCTGGCACCACTTGTCTCAGCTCTTTGGTAGCTAAATGTGTAACAGGCAACCTCTTATCGCCAGGGGCTTCCATTTGAGATATCTAACATCTCTGGTGGTCATCTGTGGGGCATGAGAGAATGGGGTTTCCAGAAAGATGTTCATCCAAAGCCTCCAGTTATGCCTGTTCACATGTACCCTGGCTGGCTCTGTCAGTCTATATGAAGACACTGACTTCCAGGCCCAGTCTGAACACATTTGGATTTGATTTCCTTCCCCTTTCTTTTCTCCATGGGTTCTACCGAACTCCCTCCCCAGTCCCAGATCCAAAAGCATAATGGCTTTATGTAGCTTGTAAAATTCTATTATCTCTGTATTCAAAACTCAACAACTGGGAAATGGCTGTAATAAGCGTGTTATTAAGCGTGTAAATACACTTTAACTTCAGACCTCCAAAGGAAGTCTCTTGCTGTTTTCTTCACTTTGCCCTCCATGTTTTCACCACATGTTTGGATTTCATGGAGATGCCTACTTTCCCCCTCTTTCTGACTGGTGTGCTGTCCCATTTGACTGTGTTGAGGACAATGCTCCCCTCTGTTGAGCGTGCCATGAAGTTTCCTGGAGAACCCAAGGTCTTTGAGGGAAGACAGGTTCTTGGTGAGGATGGGGGTTTTGGGGAAGGAGGGAGGAGGTTGAGGGTAGGGAGGGGAGGAAAACATTAAAAAAAAGAAAGAAGCCAAGTGCATTCTTTCTGCAACACTCAGGAAAAAGAATGTTGCACAGGGGATTGGAAAGGCGAAATTTTTTCACATCCAAATGGATTGCAATTTCCCTCCATTTAGCACCTGAAGGTAATTAGCTCGAAGAGACTGTCGGCTGAGAAACACGTTCATGGAACATTAACTCTCATACATTCTCCAGTTGCAGGGAATTAATAGGAAAGATTAAAGTTTAAAGAGAGCAAAATGCCATTACCTCGCAAGCCACCTCTCTCAGCGGCAGTAACTAGCCCTCACTAACCTAAAAGCACCATTGGAGTCCCTGGCTCCTGCTTCAGGCAACGACAGATGAGACGGGCCCCTGCTCTGCCCCGAGCTGCCCGTCCATGGGCTCCGGTGACCCGCCTGCAGGCAGCGATGGCAGCAGGGCTCGTGGCTCCGGCAAAGATGCGTTTGCTGGCTGCCGTACAAGTGCACACGTGCACGTCACCTTGGGGCCAACACACGTGTGCAAGTGCCCCAGATGTGCGCTCCATGGGTGCTTGCTGCCGTTTTCTCACTGAGACACGAGCTGTGGGCGCCCCAGGAGCAAAGCGCCCAGCAGTGGTGCCTGCATGCTCCCACCAATGCCTCAGGTTGGCATGTGGGGCAGCAGGGAGGGATCCCCCATGCACCCCTGGGCAGCCCTGCATCGTCTCTGTCCTGCTCCTGTTCCCTGCTGGCACACCAGCATCCATGGAGAGATGCTGGCAGCGTGATGGGCTCATGCGAAGTCCAGACTGCAATGCTGTCACACCAAAACACCTCAATGCTGAACCAGCTCTGTGAATGGTACCAAACCTCTCCTGATGAGGGATTATGCCTCCTTCTCAGATGCAAGACAAAAAGAAAGCATTGAAGGATGGGGGGACCCTATTTTGGGGTTTTTGGGGGTAAAGTTTGTATAAGCTTCTGCACTTTAAAGATTTCCTTGTTGCTTTAGCATTTCAGGGAGAGAGCATGAGAGAGAGAGAGAGAGAGAGCGAGGGAGAGGGAGAGGGAGAGAGAGCGAGAGCGAGATGAAATTGAGACATGGAAGAATTTATTGCCCAGAAAATTCCATTCTGCTATCTGATTCGAAAAGTCCAGTCCCCCCAGCTTCGGAAAATCTATTTTCCACATTTTAATACCCTGCAGAACAGTCCTCATAACTCATCCGAGTGTGTTAAGCACAGTTTTATTAGATCTGAAACAAATTTTGGTGGGGAGATACTATAGGTCATTAACCATGGAGTAATTTTATCCTTGTTTCCCTAATGATGCCATAATGGCGAGCGAATTTCTTAACTAAAGACCAAAGAACATTTTGAAGGTCAGTTTCATCTGTGAGCTCCTTCAAGCGCTTCTCAGAGAAGATTGGAAAACTCGCCGATTTTTTGAAGAGTCAT
Source organism: Aleadryas rufinucha (assembly GCA_013397815.1). Lineage (NCBI taxonomy): Eukaryota > Metazoa > Chordata > Aves > Passeriformes > Aleadryas > Aleadryas rufinucha. The sequence continues at coordinate 482,622 of VZTH01004896.1, forward strand.
TAATAATGTGAAAGCTGAAAGAGCTCTCTCCCATTTGCGTTCCTGCTTTTTACCTTTTAATTTTATATCGCTTTAGTCCCTTTCTTTTTCTCCCTCACTCTCTCTCTTTTTAACTCTCTTCTGGAGTGGCCCCTCATGCAGCTGAAAAATGAAATGGGCCATTCCTGAGGGCATCCTGAGCTGAGCCGAGGCAGGGCAAAAATTCAGGAGGGGGAAACAGCAGCCCTGGCACTGGGTGTCCACCACCACAGCCTGGCACCTGCTGCTATAAATGTTCCCCCAGCAGCCCTGGGTCCCTGGCCAAGGGGCATCCTGCTCCCCCCTGCTCATGTAAATCAGGAGAGGGGTTATTTGAGCCTACAGCGCTGCATCCCTGCTAAAGGCTGTCCCCTCCCTGCCTAACACGGCACATGTGTTTTTAGTCTGTCTGAACGAGCTCACATCTGGACTGCTGAGGGGTGTGGTGGCAGAGTGACCTCTGCACTGAGTGTGCCTGGAGGTGCACATTCCTGCGAGTATGTGTGTGCGTCTGAGCTCCATGTGTTGGGGACCCTGAGACATTACATGGGGGGTGTGAAATACTGATAAATCTTTTTTTTTAATGGATCTATAAAAACACCTGTGTGTGAATTGCCATTGTAGGTACATAGATACATTGCAAATGGATGAAATTGTTAAAAAAATTAAATAGCAATAAGCTGTATGAGGATTATATGTAGCCTGTCTACACACGTGTGCTGGGACTGCAGGTGCTTGGGGGGCACATGGAGTAGGAATTAGGGTGTGCAATATTCAGTTTGTATGGATTGTTGTGCTCAAGATTGGAGTCTGCCTATATGTATGTTTTATACATGTTTGGGGGAACACATGGGGCTCTGAGGGTGTGTTGATTTATAACCCTCTGTCTATGTCTGTAGTGAAGAGAGTAACAGGCTCACACACTGTGTTTGTTTTGGGGGTGTGTGGTGGGGTTTCTGGCTGTACCACAGGCATCAGTGGGCACAAGAAATCTTTTGGTATGTGTGTGGTGCACTGGAGGCTTGGCTCTGAGCGTGTGCATGTGTGTGTACGCGTGTGCAGGGAGTGTATACCTCAGAGAAGGGTTTGTCTGTGCCTTCATTAGAGAGCGCCTGGCAGTGAGCAGGCCTCTGTGCTTATGTGTTTTCCTCTCCCTGGGTGTGTACGCTTCAGGCGCCTGCATGTGTTGCGTTTGCAGATGATGTGGGCTGCATCCTCAGCTGATGTAAAGCAGCACCAGAGACTATGAAGCAATTTACACCCCCTGCAACTCCAGCACAGCCTCAGGCTGGAGGCAGTGGGTCCGAGGGGTGTGGGCTGAGATGCTATTCCATGCCATGGGAATGGAAGACTTCCAACCTGGAACAAGACCTTCTCTCATCCCCTCCGCCCCCTGTCCCCCAGCCCATCACTCACATTTGAGGGAAGAACTACAGGGGGATGTGTGTGTGTCTATTTGGGGAGGGAGCGCTCCGAGGGGAGGGGGGCAGTGTGGTGACACACTCTGCTCCCAGATGTGATACCAGCGATAATTTCAATTTTATGCCTTTGTTATGGCTTTAATCACTTTCTTTATGCGTTTTGTTCCAGCGATCAGGGAGAGACACCTGATAGGCAAAAAGGATATCAGGGGAACAATTTTTATTTGGAATGTGGTGAGAAGTCTAATTAGAATTTGAATTCTGCTGAGCCTTGAAATGGTCGGTACTTTATCCTGATCGCCTTAGATATTGTTTCGAGTCAATCATCTGTCATAGTGCGGCACACTGGAGAGAAAGGCTCTCCATCCAGCCTGGTCTCTCTGTCGGGCTGGGGGCTGCTGGTGAGGAAAGGAAGGGTGACAAGAGGGAAGGCAGTGGACTTTGCTCTGCTAGATAGGCTTCCCTGGAGCAAGCGCAAAGGGAGAAAACCCTTGGCACAGAGGTTTATCTTGCTGTGTACTCCTAGCTTTGCTGTGGGGTGCTGTCTGCTGGCCCCTCTCTCGTCATTGCAGGGCTGTCCCCTTCAAACAGGGGTTTAAGAGGATTGTAGGTAAACATAAATATCCCCCCAGCTGCTGCCTGGGAGAGGAGCACCCTCGCAGAGCTAGTGAGCTCCACATGACTCGCTATCTTTGCTGTGCCGTTTAAACACTCTGGAAGGTCAGTTCTCAGAGACAGACAGCCAGGCTAGGATGGATGGATGGACAAGTCTGGGTGGGAATGGCCATTCAGATGGATTTGTATGGGACAGAGGCAGAGATGGTGAACCAGTGACACACAGGGTTGGATGTGGTACTTAAGAAAGGTGGGAGTGAAGAGGGATGTGCCTCATCAGACTAAGGGCAGTAAGCACACTCATGAAGGGGTTTTTTCAGACTCAGGTTGATCTTACTTCATTTGTGCTACCAGAACACAAGAAAAGGAGAGAATCTGGGAACATGACAAGATACACAGCAACTTTTGCAATCCTTCTGGGTTCAATCTCTGTTCTTAACAGTTAAAAAACCCAAAAACCCTAAACAAAAGACACACCCCTATTATGAGTCCTAGCATTTCAAAGCTAAAAGCCACTCCAAAGCTCACCAGTGACATCCTTCCTCCTTGTCCCCAGTCTGCAGTGCCTCCCCTTGGTCAGACCATAGCTTTCAGTCCAGATCAAACCGCTGCAGTACTGAGTTTAAGATGAACTGCACAATGGTGTGATCCCTGGTGCTGAGGAAAAGGAGGCACACAGGCAGGACTGCAGCGTGATCTATGTACCAGGAGAGATGAACTGAGGAGAATCATGAACAATAGAATCATTCCAAGATTCCTAAACTGATTGAAATTGATGGTAAAGTCTTTATTCTGTGCCATTCCTGTACTTTGAGATGGTGCCTCATTCTGAATGCAACATAAATGTCTGTAACATGAAAGATACGGATTGGTTTGGCTGTTGAAGAAAAGACAGTTGAATGTTTTTCCTTCTTGAGAGAAGCAGAAAATGACCTGGGACTGGGGGCTAATTAAAAGAGTTGCAGGCATCCGCAAAAATTTGCAGATAGGAAAGCCATTTGAGTAGTTCTTTCTAAAGTGTCAGCATTAGGTTTCAGAACTGACATACTGAGATGGGTGTAGGCAGCTTGTGCCTTTCTCAGCTACAGTCCAGGCTGTCTGCAGACTCAGGCAGGCATTGCTGTATGTTTTTATGTTCAATTCCCTCTTTAACAACTCAGCAGGGCTGAGGTTTTTTTTCTCCCCCCCCCCACCTTTTTATTTTTTTTTACATTGATAAAGAGGATAGTGTCAAAGCTTAGTTCTAAGGACTCATCTACAAATCCTTGGATAGTCATGTTGACAACTTTGGAATGTCTGACACAAAAGTCAGTCTTTCATTTACACCTCAGAAATGCATCTAGGATTGCAAGTAGAGAGTAGCAATTAAATATACTTGCATATTTGTAATTAGAACAGGGTTTAGCAGTGGACTTGGCAGTGTTAGGTTTAACATTGGACTCAATGATCTTAAAGGTATTTCCCACCTAAACGGTTCCATGATTCTGTGATGTGCTGTCATTCCAAGTATATTCAGTTTTGAGTCCTAAAGATGCAGTTCTGGTGAAGCAGGAATATACTAAGTAAAAATCCCATGCTACCACACAAGCTGTACAGTCCAGCCATTAAGCCAACATATTCATGTGAGGGAGAAGATTACTGAGCCCCCAAATCTCTTTGCTCTGATTATGCCTGGTCCCAAGTGTGGGGATGTCACACGGCAAGAGAAGTGTCACAGTTCCAGACTGCACTGGGAGGCTGGGCCTTGTCATGGGGCTGGTTTGACTGCAGGACCTTGCTGATGCCTCATACTCCCACTGTGGCATCTCCTCTGCCTGGATCAGCAAGACACTACTGCATTTTGGCCCAGTTTATGGTTCTTATCTCAGATCAGGAGGATCTGAATACAAAGTACTGAAGCCCACCTCCATTGCCCTGTTCCCAGCTCCAAAAATATATACCACTATTTGCCTCCCTCCTAGGGCTGTGGATGTTTCTGTGTATGTGTGAAATAATAGCTGATCTGCGTTCCTTGCCTTAAACTTTCAAGCTTAAGGAGAATAAAGAAGGAAATAATAATATTTTATATTCTGATGGACCTACTTAAAACAAAAGAATCCTCCCCCAAATCCTTGAGAACACTGAGCTACAGATTTGGGCTGGATCCTCCTTATCTTCACTGGAGCCATAATCCTTAGGGTTGTGCAAAACTCTTCTGGCTCAGGGGAGGTCTAGAGGGAAGACTGGGTGGAGGACAGCTTGCAAGGACCTGGATTTTTGTGCCATTAGAGTGCTAGTTCTAAGCCTTGATAATCATTGAACTCTGGCTTCATGGAGTCATGTTTACTGTGCCAAATGGATCTTTATGCATCATATGCCTTGTTCATGCTCAAATGTCAACTGATGGATGTTCAGCAGTTCTTGATGGCCTCCTGGTTTCTGCAGTCTTCTTTACAGCCCACACAGCAGCACAGGAAAGGGCCAGGAACTGAAACCAGTGAAGATTTGGAGGGGAGAGCTGCTGTAGGCAGCTCAGGACAGGATGGGAAAGGGTTCAGATGTGCAGAAGGATAGGAAGAAAATCCAATAAGCAGGTCCCACTAATTTAAATATCAGTTGACCCTACTTGTTCTTATGTTGTGATACTCTGAATGACTGCTTTCTTTTTCTTCCCAGCTGTTGGGTGTAGAACTGTTTAGATGAAGAATGCCAAACAGCTCAGCCCATATTATCACTACTCTTATCACTATGATTATTATTATTATTATTATTACCATTTGCCTCCCAGCACCACTCAGAACAAAGACCCTTGTTGTGGTGAGCACTGTACAAATGCACTGTGAGAAAATAAAGAAATGCATGTTGACTTGCCTGAGTTTCCATACTGTGACAATGTCAGAGCAAGGAATATAAACTAAACCTCCAAGTTTCTCTTGCTAGGCCAGGGATGGCCATTGTGTGCCTTCAAGCACTTTTTGCAGGACTTTTGAGTCGTGACTATACCATGCAGCTGTCGGTGAGTCTGTGTATGCACAGGACTTCTGGCTAGTGCCACATCACCAGCAATGCAAATGATGAAGCCAGCGGGAAAACATTTAACTGTATCTTCTTGGGCTCCTGCTGTAATTTCAGTCCAGCTCCAGTTGGGGCATCCCTGTGAAATGCTTCTAGAGTTCCCATCCTGTCAGGTCCTGGCCAAACAGATTTTGATGTACTTCTTGCTGGCTCAGGAAGGTTGGATAACCCTGCAAAGTCTGCCCACACTAGCTGGAGCCAGGAGATTTGTTTTAGACTATTTCTCTGACCTTCTCACTGTTTCCTTTCCTGTTCTCTTATGTCTTTAGACTTATTCAAGTGAAGTGCTGATTTTTTTCCCCCTCACTGTTCCTGAACACTCAAATCCATGCACAGTCCCACCTAGCTTGCTGACTCTGGCTGAGGTAAATTCTGGCAAAATGGCCTTAGCCTTTCCAGACGGCAAAGCTGAGACAGAGGATTGTATCCAGCTCCTTACAAAGGTAGAGCATGAAGTCAGTCCTTCTCGAGGACCAGCCTCAGCCTAACCAAACCAGATAAGGGGATCTGATCTCTAGGTTCAAGCGAGAGAGCTCAAAAGAGGTTATTGGAGAAGGCCTTTCTGGGAGAGAAGCAAAGATAAGAGCATTGTACCCATTGTGGGTTCTTTGGCGTCTATCAAATAAACCCACACCCCAGTGAAGTGCCAGCTCTGGGGACTCAGAGGGGGCTGCAGACCTCCCTTCCCCACCAGCAGCAGCCCTGTGTCTGTGGCTCAGCTCTGTCCTCTCTTCCAAAATGCAGACATCCCTGGATCTCTGAAGTCTTTTCCCTAATCAGCGCATTTCCCCTGGCATGGTCCTGGGACAATGTGGTGCTTGCAGACTCTGAGGTGGCTCTATCATTGACTGTCAGGTGAAGCCATCCCTAAGCACTCCAGCAAGCCCTTCTTTATTTATTTTTAAAATTCCCCTGAGCCGACGAAGGTCATTTGAACAAATTGAAGCTGACAGACATTAACTTGGAAAAAAGCCCATTGTACCATGATAAACTCCACTTAAACAGAAGCAAAAGTGCCAGGCAAGGGAGGAACAAACGATGAGAGATTTGTCACTGTTACCGTAAGTTTAGGAGTTGAGAATGTCAGCTCTGGCCTCACCTTCTCCCATTATGCATTATTACACATTCCAGCTTTGCTATTTCCAGTGCAGTAGCTCCTGACAGAGCAAATGGGCTGAACTGGGATGTTGTGAAATACCACAGGGACAGCCATTCCCAGTGCCAAGGAGATCGTGAGGGCAAATTAAATTGGTGGGCCATACACCTAGTGAAGAGGGAGGGAACCAAAGCCCAAAGATGAAGTGCTTCAGTCCAGATACCATGGAGAATCACCATCTGAGCTGCAAACCAACCTCAGACCATAAGAGTGCCCCATCCAGTCCCCAGTCCTTGAGCCTAGTTTGCATCTCTGTGTGATCTCAGGAATCCATGCAGCAGTGGGGAGATGAGTGTGGTTTCATACCTCAGTGTGTACCTGGCTGGGGAACACAGCACTGCCTCAGGTCTGAGCCCACCCTCCACTGAGGACACAAAACCAACTGCCTCAGCCTGGACACTGAGGTTTATCCTTCAAGGACCTGCATTGCAGAGGTAACTTCAACAAGCCATGGCCATTGCCAGCTCATCTCTGAGGGACTGGGGATGGCAATCCCTTCAGCTGGCAGCCAGAAGAGCCACCTGAGGGGTGGAGGGAGATGGAGAAATCAGATGTATCAGTCTTAGTCAGTATGAATGCTGATAAAACCTGTGCTCTGTCCAAAGACATATCCTAATGCCTCCCATTCAATTTGCACATAGTTTCTTTATGCTTTGTTTAGTGTCCTTGAAGCAAAGGCAATTGGTTTCTCCTCTCCTCTGGGCATCATGTGGGATCCAAGTGGCTCCAGCCCCCTGTGGAGCTGCAGCAGCTGCCAATTGTTCTGACAAGCCAGGATCAAATCTCAGAGAGGAGCAGGCCTGGGACTGTCACGCTTACCTGGCCAAGTTCAGGCCAGGGCTCCCTCTACCCCACAGCAGATGAGAAAAGAACTTCTCCAACTGCAGATCAGCGCAGCCAGAGGTGGCAAGAAGTGACTAATACACCTTACAGAACGGAACCAGGCCATACTTTTCTTCATGTCTCTTTGCCTTGGATTTCTGCAAAAATGAGCAGTAGTCTTTGTGCTCACATTTTGTCCAGGACAATTACTAGGGATCCAGCACAGTGAGCCCAGACTCAGCACTGAAGGCCTTCTGCAACTGACTGAGTTATAAATAGCATCTGGCTAACCAGGCTGAGAATTTAGAAGTGTCTCAACATGGTCACTGCAGCTACTGCCACCATCTCGGCAAAACTGTCAGCTGCAGGAGAGCTGTTCCTAATCGATACCCTTTGAGGTCAAGAGCGGGCCCAAGTCCTGGCAGGACTGGGTGGCTGGGAGGAAAGCCCTATCCACATATCCAGCCATGAAGAGCACCAGGAAGGTCTCTGCTGCTCACACGTGGCCCTATGCCCAGCAATCCCTGTCAGGAAGATGGAAGGCAGGGCTCTTCTCTGGGTTCTTGTCCAGTATGCAGCTGCAGCTTAGCAAACTCTCTTCCTGCCCTGGGTGCCCTGTCCCTCTGCAGCACTGGCATAAATGGGATGGCCAATCTACTATGCATGAGAGATTTCCAGTTTTGGCTGAATGTTCCCGATCCACAATGACCTTTGTTCCAACAGTGAATGGTGTTAACCTCAACTTTCTGTGTTTGGGCTCCCTGCCCAGCTTTATGGTTAAGCGTTACAGCAATGTCTTTCCTGCTGCCCAGTTTCTCTCTTGGAAAAGAAGATCGCATTTCCGCAGTGCTGCAGTTAGATCTGTTTGACCTTCCCCTCTCATGTGGATGCCCGGACAAGTCAGAGGGGGCTGGGCAAAGATGGGCAATGTCCTCACACCACAGAGGCAGAAAATTTACCTGACTGCCTGCATCATTCCACCTATGACTTCCTCAAGGCTTGCTCTTCAGTTCTGCCTGCACCCACAGTCAAGGTCAAGTCTGTGTTTTCTCTCCAACTCACACTGCAAACACCAGTGGTCAACCCTGAATGACCCATTCAGCCGGTCCCTGCTGATCTCTGGCCATGAGACGTGCCTCACCCTACACTGACCTTCAGAGCCACCTCCCTCTGCTTTGTTGTGGCTTTAGAAATCACTTGAGCATGAAAGCCCTGGGCACAGGAAGTCCATCAGGGCAACTGTGCCCCAAATCCCACGTTCCTCATCTCTTACCCTACTGCAGCCCCTTTCCTCTGAACCATCCTGTTGGGGTTATGCACATCAGTCCTGCATAAAACAAGACATCTAATTCTCCATGTGAGTCCATGCCTTGCCTCTCAGGAGGACAAGCCTGGCCCTGTTGGTTTTCAGCTTTTTTGGCTTAATGGCTGTCTTTCACTAGGTATGGGGCAGAGCCCTCGTCTTGCTTAGGGCTGATATTTCTGATCTGTAGGTAAAAGCAGCAATAAATAGTGACTATTACTGCACCTAAACCTTAGCTACAATACAGTCACAGCTGCAAGCAGAACTAGTGAAAGCATTGAGAAAATGTTGTAGAAGTGTTTCAGTTTCAATATAATTTCTGTGTAGTAGGGTTGCAGTGGGATTTCCTGAAAAATGTGTGTAGAAATTAAAAGCTCTTTTTCTAATAGATTCCTTCAGCTTTCTAAAGCACGTTTTTATTGGCATTATTTTAGAAGTATTTTTCTTCCCCTGTATGAAGCCTCTTCAGTCAACTTTGGTTACAGATAGGAGTTTTAGAACTGGGGTTAAATATGATTGAAAACAGAGTACATTTCTATTGATGGCAATTCTTCATGCAGATCTGACCTTTGGGGGAAGAGGAAGGTTGTTTTGTAACCAAAAAAATTCTCTTGCCAAAAATGTTGCCCTGGTAACTGATGCTGTCGAGAGCAGCCTGGATCCTTATGCTATCCATTAAAGGGAATCTGACTCAGGAGAGCAAGGAGTGGACCCTAGAGAGCTGTCTGGTGATGGCTGAGAGGGGCTGGAGATGCCAGAGATGCCTGTGTGGGGAGGAGGGAGGAAGCGTGTGAGATGAAGAGGCCAAGAGCAATGAGTGCAGGATGAGACCCACAGGGGCTCAGGTGGTTTGAAAGACTGATGGGGCAGAGATGATGTTGGAGGCAGGAAAACTGGCTGTAGGGACTTGGCAGCATCAGTAATGCATGGAGGGTCTCATGCAATGCCTTCCCCATGATGCAGTGATATTTTGAGATTCCCTCCCTGCAAGTCCCTTCTGCACCTTGCTGCAGCAAAGATCATTTTCTGGGCATCCCCTTTCCTTCCCCCCAGCTGTAGTCATTCCACACCAGCCTCAGCCCCACCTTCCTGGCCCCATCAGCCCCCACCTCACCAGTAATGAGGGGGGATGTGTGATCAGCCTTTCCTGTGCTCCTGTGCTTCCCTCTGGATCCCAGCAACAAGTTTAATTGGAAAAAACCAGGGCTGACTTGGAAGCAAGGCAAGGAGGCAGGGAGAGCCTCTGCCAGCTGACACCATGATCGATTACCTGGAACTCCACCTGACACTGAAATTAGGGTTTTTTAATGATAGGCCAACTCTCCCTGGATGTGAAATTCAAATGATCTCCAAAGCTTCCCTGTGACCATCAGTCGCTGCACGCAGTGGTACACGCCACATGCAGGTACTTTGTCTCTGTCACTGCTGAAAGGACATTGTTATTACCAACAACTCTTTGTATTAACCAGTCTCCTACCTAATAGACAACACTTTACGTTCTGCACCGTTACCCAGTCAGGGCTGCTGTGTGCCTGAGAGACACACGCTTCCCCTCAGCTCCCCTGGGGCAATGGAAAGCCAGTGCTTAAAAAGAGACACCAAAATGGAGGATGCACACACACCTTGCTCCCCTGCTGCCCCCATCCCTTGTATTGGGGGGTGATTTTCCTTTCTTCTCAACTGCAGGCCCAGAGCACAGACTGGTGGGGCGGGGACTGGCTGTGCTGGGATGTGCCAAGGTACCTGGCAAGCAGGCAATTGCCTGAGTTTCCTTTGGATGAGAGGGGAGCTTTTCCTCCCACTGACGTCTTTCCTATCCCAGGGCAAAACTGGGGGAGGCAATACTCCAGGCAGTTTTTCCCATCTTTATCCTGCTGGGTGAGCCATCAAAGAAGTGCCTGGTGCACTGGTAGCCTCCCATGCCTGGACAGGGTGAAAGAAAAGCCATCCCATCCCAGAGCCCACAGTGTTACTGAGCCCTGCTGTATCTCAAAGCTTTGGCACCTGAGTGGAGGGATTGTCACTGCCAGTGGAGGTTGTCTCCCAAGATATTGTCCCCACCTTTCTTCCTCATCTCTTGACCACTTTTGCCTGGCCCTCTGGAAGGCAGGAGGAAGGTAACTGGTGTGAGTGGGAGACACCAGGAGCTATTCTGTGGCCATGACCTGAGCATTGACTGTCTTTTCTTACAGGAGATGCCAAGCAGAAGGACCAGTTTTCTCTTCCCGATGGGCAAGGATGGAAAGGAAATGATGATAAAAAGAGAAAGAGATTTAAAAATAAAGTTAAATAATGTAAAAACAGCATAGAGCGCAGTAGCCTGTAAGCCACCATGCACTAAGCAGGATTTCCTAGATTTTCTTGCTTTACTGAATGAAGATTTGGAAAACCAGACGGAGGGAAGACGTCCTAGCACAGAGTGCTGTGGTTATAGAGTCTTCTAACAGCACTGTGGAAGGCATCATCACCAAAGGGAGTCTTTGGCTGTATCATAAAGTGTCAACAAGGAGGGAACACAGATTCTGAATAGTGGAGATGTTGGAGGGAAAAGGGAAAGATCCTGTGTCCAAAACTGTTCACTGCAAATCCAGATTTCCCCCCATGGGAGGCACAGTGAGAAGGTTAGATGGGGACACCAAATGTTTCCAGCTCCAGCAGGAATTGCTTTGGGCTGTGTTGAATGAGAAAAACTGGGCACACATGGGTCTGGACAGGACTGCAGGAAGCTATAATTCAGACCTTCTGGTTTGCCTCACCAAGTGAAACGCTGGGTGATGACACTTACATTTTTTCACAGGTTGACCTCTACAGTGCCCATTTCTTCCTTCAGTTAGGTACCAGCATTGGCATATTTAACAATATACTCTATGCAGCCTCAGTTTCCCCCTGGTTAAGAGATGTTTCTTGTATTTGACAACTTGTGGATGTCTTTGATGAGGAAATGCTATGAGTTCCCATGGAAAAATCACATGTTCTCTTAGTGCTTCAACTCTCTCTCCCCATTTTACCTATATTGCTGAAGGCTGCCTTTTCTTAAGTGAATGTTCAGTTGCAAGTACCCCTTGACTGCAGCCTCAGCTGTCCTCCCTGGCCATGCCCTGGGGTATGCATTCAAGCAGCTCAGACACCTTCAGTCTGGGAGGGGGTCAGTGGCAGAGCTGTATTTGTCATTCGAGGTGGTGTGGTGCTATGGGAGGTGTTGGGAGGGCAGTGCTGTGCATTGGTGGTGCATGGGATGCCTCTGCCCTGTCCTATCCCCAGCCAGCTCAGTGCAGCCACTTGTGCCCTCAGCAGCCTGTGCTGATTGTCCTCCAAGCAAGGTTCCTGTGGGAGCTGAGTGGGAAGGAGACACATGCAGACAATGTTCCCTGCTTTCCTCCATCGCCTGGTGAGCAGCCCCTAATCTGAGGGGTGTGCCAGTATTAATGCCTTTAATAACGATGGATCAGATCGTATGAAGAGTTTTAATTGATGTCTATATCCCTGGAAACATAAAAACAGCCATGCGAGCATCTTACCACTATTATTGTATCAAAGGTTTTGACGTGGCTGCTGCATAGGAGATGTCAGGGAAAAAATTCATGTCTGCAAGGCACAAACAGGCGAAGTAATGGGATATAAATCAAAAACAGTGAAAGGGGAAAGTGGTTAGTCACAAGATCATAGAGTTTTCACTAAAAGGGAGAGCAGTGAATTCTCAATACAAGCAGCAGAATGCATTCATTCTATGGTGCCATCAGCCCTTTCTCCATCCCCGTCCCCAGTACCTCAACCCCTGGCCCTAAGGACACACAGTCCTGCGCCAGGGCTGACCATCTTGGTGCTGCCTGTCTGGTCAAAATGGTACAAAACATTTCTCTTCCTTATCCCCTCCTACTTGTACAGAAGACATGGAAATATACCCCAAAAGCAGGGGTTTCAAATAGCAGCCCCTTTTCTTTGGCTGGTCAAGAGTGTAAGTAACCTTCTGGTAGGTTTGTTCACTTTGCATCACATGGTAGTCTATGAACACAGGTATGATTCCTGTTACAGAGGGGACAAACCAAAGTGTGAGAGACAAAAGGGGCTGATTGGTTTACTCTAGGTTGGTGCAAAGAGAAGGAAGGAAAGCATTAATTCCGTTCACCTTGTTTGCCTTGGGGTAACTTTAGGAAATCACCATGCAATGCCAGCAGGAGATCAGTTGCAGATCTGCTGCTTTTCAGTGACTAGTTCTGATCTTCAGAGCACAGGAATGGCTGGTATCCTTTTGATGGCTCATGACACTGTTTGGCCATGTTGTCCCCTTTCCACAGCCAGAGCCCTACAGAGCTGATCCAGTGGGCCAGGGCAACCAAGAACCATCTGTGAGACCCTCACAAGTTGATCCTGCACTGATACCTTGCAAACTAATTGTTTCTTGTAGCCAGTGTGTCCCATGGGGTGTTGTTGTTGTGGGAAGATGTTCAAACTGGCCAACAGCTGGGAAGCCATGAGTACAGTGTGAGAAGTGACTGCCTTTTCCAGGGCACTGCTGAGAGGAAGCTCGCAGCATGGCTTCCTTGTCCAGTTGCTTGAGTTGCAAATGTAAAAACCTGGAGAGGGGGGTAAAAGTGGAAGGAGGAGAGGAAGGGAGGAGAGGATGAAAAGGAGGAGAAACTGGTGGATAAAAAGAAATTTGAAAAAAAAGTAAGTGAAATATTCAAACTGGAAAGTGATATTATAAAAAACTGCAGGGAACACGCTTGAGTGCATTCAAATTTATTCAAACTCTGCATCTGACATTGATGAATGCAACAGCTTTTTCCACAATATGTAGAGCGCACAGGGCATTTAGGATTGCAGCATCCCTTTCACTGCAGCTGTCTGGGGGCCTGTTCTGAGCGCTGTGGAGACCCCTACTCTGGGCCCTGGCATGCCCCCTTAAAGAAGAGGCCAGGAAACCATTTGGGAAGGAACAGAAAAACAAACATAGAAGAAGGATTTCAACAAAAGATCATGGAGGAGAGATTTCAAGGCTAATCCAACCTTACTGTGTGTGAGGTCTTTATCTTTGTGGCAGGACCCAGTTTCTCCTTCTGCAGTGGTGAAAAGTTCTTTCCAAAATGCATGAATCCATAGGAGGGGGGTTGTATTGGGATGTACAAAGTCATTGTCTTTCTGTAGGTCCTATAAAAAATTACCATACTGTCTGCCAAAAAAAGCCTCAGTGCAAATATACTTTGCAAGCAGGGACTTCAGGATCCTGTTCTCTGGCACCCAGCAGCAAAAAGATCTTGTGGCTCTGGCCCAACGTAAGACCATGAACGAGTCATCTTCCTGCAGGGAGCACTCTTGCACCCTCTTTGCATGCCTCAGTGGCAGGCTGGCACCCCAAGCGATGACTTCTACATCTTCCTCCAATTTCTCCTCCCCTTGCCTGGGAAGCATAGCAGCTTTTAGGAATAACAGGGTACAGAAGAGCTTGAGTCAACAACCACCTGCAACTGTTTATCTATAGATTTCATGCTTGCAGGGTTTTTTGGGAAGAGGATGGATGGAGTTATCTTTCTGATGGATGCTCATGGAAGGAGGTGCAAACCCACCAATGTGCCAAGTAGGCACTGAACTCCTACTTTCTCTTCCACTTCTGTATGTGGACAAAGTGCATCTCTGCAGACTCACAGCACAGCAAGAATTTCCATGCATATTTCTTTTGGCACTAAAGCTGGCAGAAAGCTGGGAGGCAGCCTGGAAGACCTGGCACCCTCAGCAGCATGCAGATACTCACGGAGAGGGTAGGATTCCTTCCTTCCTTCCTAGTCTCTCTGCCCATGGACACCTGAGACAACCTCTGATAATTTTTTTTCTGTGTCCAAGGCTTTTATATCTTCATGTTAGAAACAATCTGATGTCTAGGACATAGGAGACCTGAGTTCAACTCCCAGATCCACAGCAAACTCCCTGTGTGGTTTGGATCAGGTCACATCAACACTGCAGGTTAAATTCCCCCCATGTGATGTAAGAGCAAGTACAGCAGCCTGGTGGCTTTTTAAGCAAGAGATGCTTTTATAGTGCCATCATTGCAGGCTGTCATGTTTTCCACAGTGTCTTTCTGCTACTGTACTATATATAACACTTATAATTTCTGTTTTAGGCTGTTTTGTCTTTCCTTTCTTTCTCCTTTCCTTTCCAAATCTTATCTCATCTATGCTACTGTGGCTCCATCTTTTGCTCAGATGGAGACTACGGTGTCTGACACATGAAGAAATTTGGCTGCTCGTCCTCCATGATCTGAGTGGGGATGTATGAAACAGGGGTTTCCTGCTGTTTGCTCTCTAGTGCTCTGTACAGCTCCTATCTGAAGGGGAAGAATGCAGATCTGACTCAGCTCTGGCAGTCTGCCTGCCAGAGCAGCCACCTGGGAGAAGAGGGAGTGGGTCACTCTGTGGGGCAGCACCAAGTGGCAGGGCCCACCCTGGTGTGTGCTGAGATGCTCTTGTACCCCAGAATCATGGCTGGACCAATCTGGGGGCAGTGGGAGCAAGGCCAGATCCCTGGCAGAGGTTAGTGCATGGGGTCCTCACCTGAGCCCTGTCATAAAGATGGGCTGGATAGGAAGACAAGTGGTAGGGCAATGCATCAGGAACATGGGCATGACGGGTTTTGAAGAGGGACCTTGATTTGTGCAAGGTAATAAAGGAGTCCAAATTTGAGCCTATTTTCCCCAAGTTCAGCTTTTCTGTGGCCCATTGCTTCTAGCAAGGACCATTTCTAAGTCTTTAGGAAGACCTTTGGTGACTGTTCATGGTGGTCTCAGAAGGCCACTTAGGCCAAGGCTGGACAGTCAAAAAGACCAAGTAAGAAGCAAGAAAGTCCGCTGTGTCCCAGGAGTACGACATCTTCATAATGTCTCTCTTAGGGTGGCCTTGGGAAATGACACTGCCTTGTCTGTGTCCTCAGAAGGACAACATCAGAGAGGCCACCTCCCCTCCTCCCACTGTTGAACTGTCTCTGCAGATGGGCAGGGAAGGCATTGCCAGCCTGGCATCCTGCTCATGAGGTCCAATAAATGGTTTGGGGATATGTGCTGTGGCCTGACAGGGGAACCGAGAGCTTCTCCCTCTCCCTCTCGCTCTCTCTCTTTTTCTCTTTAGATCGTCGTCATGGTGTAAACAAACAAGCTAAACTCTATGAGATTTACAGTGCCCAGCTTCGGTGGCTTCCAGTGCGGCGCAGTGAGATATTTCTGTACAGGCAGGCTAAGCACTTTCCATTTTATACCTCAGCGGCTTTATAGCATCTTAAGGATTTCTGTGCATGCCTGGCTTCACTCAGAGGGAAAAAAATCAAGCTTGTAAATAAATACTAAATATATATGAACAAAAAAGACAGAAGGGAAGCGAGAGGGACACACGCACGCACACACGCGCACGCACACTTACCCACACTGGCAGAGGGAAGCAGAGAGGAGATGCAGAGATAGAGGGGGCTGAATGAGAGATGGAGAGACAAGAGATAAAAAAGAAAGAGCCAGCTGAGCAGCAAGCTGAGGACAGGCTCTCCTCCACCACAGCCAGATGGAAAGAAAATAAGCCAGAGTGAGCAGCTTTCTGGCAATTTGGGGAATATTAATTTCCCATCGGGTCAGACTAATGGCTGTGCCTGAGGTTAAGCCGAAACAGCAGGTGAAGGCGCTCTGCTCTGTTACGGCCCTCATCTGAAACCCAGGCACCCCATTGTGCTGCTACCCCTGTACTCTGCCCCTTCTCATTCTACCTCTCTGCCGTTTGACAAGTCCTTCCTGCAGTCAGATCTGCTCCTGACCCCAAAGTAGGAGCAAGCTCCCAGGAGCAGAAGCTGTGCCTGGCTCTGCAGGGCTCCTGCACTGGTGGCTCCTGGGCTGAGCCACCCTCCTGTGGTCAGTTCCCATGGGACAAGGCTGGCAGTTTTCTTTCCTCCCATTTTTGTGAGTCACAGGGTTTTCTCTCTCCAGTCCCTTTGCTTCTGTCATCTGTGGCAGAAGGACAGAAACACAGGCTCTAGCCTGAAGCAGGATCCCAGTGGGGGTCCAGTATCCCCAGATTTCAATGATAGTGTAGGTAAGGTATCCCCAGAACCCCACTACCTATCTTCTCTGCCTTTGGTATCAGCAGCCTTTTCCTTGGACACTTGCTGCTTAGTGAACTAGAAATGAGCTTCAAGGCAAGCTTTTTGTGCTTTTGTGCTTTGTTTTGATGTTAACATCTTTAATCCCCAGTCAGGATCTTTCACCTGCACCTGTAATATGGAACACAAGCCCAAGAGCCAGCTGAATATGGCAGGACACAGCAGCAGGACAGGTTTCCTATAGGATCCTTTGTCACTCCCAGCACTTAGCACCAGCTCCACAGCCCTGATACATGAATGTAAACCTCCTCCTTGCTTTCCAGTGCCAGATGTCACTGCACCATATTGTCCCACCACTAGGGATGGGGCAGTGAAAGAAGTGACTTCACAGTGGTGACAAAAGGAATCATTGCCAGAGGTGGGAGCCAAAGTTTGATTTCTGTAGACCTGCTAATGTGTCATCCAGGGGGACCACACCACACGCTGGGTGAGATGCAAGCTGACAGCTAGCAGGTTTAATAGAGCTGTTGCAGCTCTGCATGGCAAATGGCAGCCTGCATCCAAATCTCAATGTGGTCACCCTTACATCCTGGCTGAGCTGAGCTGAAGGAGCCCTGGGAATAAGGACTGTGGCCAGGGGTTTTCCATACAAACAAGGCCAGTGTGAGGATAGTATGTCTGCCATGGCTTTTTTGTCACTTGCCTCATGTGGTTTCCCTTCCTTTAGTCCTGGCACATGCTGACCTTTCCTGATGTTGGGCTGGCTTATCACAGCAGGAGGTCTGCGTGCTCCAACTTTTAACCAGGCTGCTGCTCATGTGAGCATCCAGTACAGACTAAATGTGTACATTTGGGTAGCAAAAATCTCTGTCCACAGTGCACAGTGTACAGGGAGTGTACAGCCCCGCTGACCTGGAGGTGACACAGATGCCAAGGAAATGTCAATTCACACTTCCTCAGGGAAAAGGCTGCATGCCATGCAGCAAATGCAGGCAAATGCCGGCAGCTCCCCAGCTTTCCCTTGAATGACCTGTGCTGTGAAATGTTGCTTATGAGGTTACCTGAAGTAGCTGGGCCCAGTTTTGGTCTTTGCATGGTGAGAAAATGCTCGTACAAGGCTCTTCTGGTGGAGCAACCCCAGGCTTGAGTGTGGCTGGCTCCATCTCCAGGTGTGAGGCCACCCTGCTCTGCTCCCAGTGCCCGCTCCTTGCTGCTGGCCTCCTGCCCAGAGCAGAGGGGCTCCTGGGCCGGGGGAAGGGAGAGTCTCCCCTTGGGTCGCTGACAATTTCTCACCATTCTCTCTGTGCCCAGGACCTGCTTCCCCTTCTCAGATATTAAGTATTCAAACCTCATTTACATCCTTATTTTTCAATTTGCTGCCACAGTAGTTTAATTTATTCTATATAATTTCTTTTTCTGAGGGGACATTAATCATTGCCCTGTGCTTTTTGGCGCCTGTGGGATATGTGTGTGGGTTTTTTTTAAATCAATAAAATAAAGCAACCTTCTTTTCCTCTACCCCCCCCCCCCCGACTCCTTCCCACCCCCAACATGCCCCTTTGCCGGAGGAGAGAAATATAATTTCTCCAACCATTTTTTTACCTCCATTGTTTCCTTCATTTTCAGCCCAAACAGATTAACTTGTCCTTTTTATTTCTGATGAAATGCTGTGTGAATAGGGTGTCTGGGAGAGGAGAGCTTCTGGCTGGTGCTGCCTGCTGTGTCACTTGAAGGGCGGGTTTAGGATGACGTCCCTGCTGAAGTGCTGAAGCCCAGAGCCACTGGAAGGGGAAATCGGGAATTTCCAAAGCCAGGTCTTGGAATGAACTTTTAGGGCCGGGATGACTGGTCAGCCAGGGAGGATGCAAAACCACTCAGCCCAAAGAACTGCAGACATGCAGCCTTGAAGACAGGGCAATGTCTGCCATGACACTCTAGGGAAAAAGAGAGATAATCATGGGGAAGAAAGAAGAAGGAGAGAGTTTGAAGGAGGGAGAGAGAAAGAAAAGCAAAAACCAAGAAAAAGGAAAGAGATAATAATTTGGGAAAAAGAGAAGGACCAGAGTGCCCAGAGCTTAATGGCTTGTCCATTTGACTCTAGCTGATTCAAACACAAGGAAGAGTGGTTTGCTCTCCAGGCTTAGCAGTGTAGCTCTCCAGTGTGTAGCTCATGGGGCACAGGCTGCTCTGCCATGGGGTGTGTGACACAGTGGTGCTGCAGCGTTGTGGGGGCGTGAGCAGGGACCCCCAGGCTGCACAGCACAGGCCTCCCACAGGGCACAGCATCACAGGCTCCCCCGTCACACACTCCACATTTTTGTCCATTATAGCTGCTTTCTTTTGTTGTTATGTAATCTCTGATAATGAAAGTCCAGTTTGAAGAGGATGCTTAATGTGGTATTAGTCAGTTGAAATATAAGTGTAAATTACATGCCTGCAGCTAGAAAAAAATGGTTGCAGCAGAAAACATCCCTCTTTAGTAGCACAGTATAATCAAGAGAGCTGATCAAAAAAGAATTTTGATGAACCAGTATTCCACTGGAAAATGCAGTATCCTCCAAATTGAACCATTTTCTGGAAATGTTAAATGTTGACTGGAATTCTTGGCAGAAGTTTGAACTGACCCAAAATGCAATGGATTATTTGGTTTTGCTTTTCTCATTATATTTATAAGCTCTTTTGTTTTTTCAGTGCTATCAGAACAGAAACTTTAACATTATTTGCATGCCTCTGCATTGAATTTCCTTCAGTATTAACATTCTGTTCTGCCCCATTCTGTCCACTTCATTTTTCATCTCACTTCATGATGAAAATAAATGTGGAAATAACAGAATTTCCTGTAAGTTGGAATTTCTACTTTTCTATCTATTTCTAGGGATCAGCAGTTCTAGGAGGCAATGGAACATTCTCCCCAACATTATGACAAGGCAGAAGATGTTACTTGGAAAATATTTATCTCTATCTAAAAGTGTCTAGTTATTGTAGAATAGGCAAAGTTCTGAACCATCTCCAAAAAAATAGGGTTGAACACAGCAGGTTTGTCTACACTGATGTCCAGAGCCACCCATGCAGTGAAGGGAACTGCCATGCAAATGTATGACCTCAATCACATAATTTGGCAAACTGCAATCAATGATGCTGATGAAAGGAGAGGAGAGGCTGCAGCCCTCATGCCCCACCAGCACAGGTGTTGCTGTCTGAAATGCATAGATGTCTGAGAGTTGTGTCTGTATTGTTGGTTTGCTGCCAGTGTTTTTCTGCTAACATCTATCTGTATTTGAAAGGTTTTTATGGAGGTACGTGGAAGTGTTTTGGACATGTAACAGAGAAAAGATTAATTCATCTTTGGCTTGCAAGAAGCATGAGCTCCATCACCCAGCCATGAACAGGCCTGCACTAAAGACCATCACAGCAAGTGTAGAGCTCCCATTTGCCTCACTGAGGTCTAGGGTCAGGTTGGCAGTGCAGGACTGCTGTGTGGTATCAGAGATGGGCACCCTCCGACTGAGGTGTGCACCAGCCACCTTGAAACCCTCTGGGCCCGAGGGTGGCACAGACAGACGCCATGAACTGGGTTTGATGTGTGTGTGATGGCTCCAGTCCAAACTGTGGTTCCCCCCAGGATGCAGGGGATGCTGAAAGAGCAGCGTGTAAATGACAGTGAGCTCATCCCCAGCTCTCCTCTGCACCCTGGAAGAGTGATTGCTTCCATGGACCGTGAACTTGCAAACACTCACACAGTCCTGTTCCTGCAGGTCAGATTGGGCTCAACACTTTGTCACTCAAGTTTGAAGCAGACCTCTTGCAGGACACCCACCCGAACATTGCAGCCTACCCCAGCCGGGGTGGTCACAGTGTCTGGCCACTTGTTCCTCTGAGGAAGGAACTCTTGGAGTTCAGCACTTGCATCTGTGTTGCAAGCATTTTCTGTGCCTTTGTAGCTGTGCTTATGTTTCTCGCCGGTGCCTCAGGGAGCACTCTGTGAAGCTGAAATAATGTAAGATCTGTTCTGCTCAGGGTGTTTCACTCCCTGGATGGTAGGAATACTACAAGAAGACCAGATCTTGCAGTATTTCAGCCCCATAAGTGGCTCCTTGAGGCAAAGAAAGACTCATGAAGAAGAAACACAAATACAAAATACCAAAATATTTGGTTTCCCAGTGTGATCTTTCCTCCTCTTCTGCTGTTCATGTGCTCACTGGTACCCATGCAAAAAATAAAATAAAAAGAACCACCCTACTCACAAACCAACTGTAAGTGAAGTGGATATTACAGGGTATGGCTTATGATTTCATAAAATACTTTCACATACATATACAGTAGAGGCATAAATGGGGCAAAATAAATATCAAAATTTGTCTTTGTGATTTTGCTGTAAGATAAGTGGGTTGGGGCCCAAATGCATGATATTGTAGACAAAAGGCAACTCATGTAGGTTGATACACAGAACCACCATGGAGCATCTTCACATATGTGTCCTGAACTGCGGCCACGAGCATGGCAAAATCAGACTGAAACAACCCCAACAGCTTGGGAATCTGGACAGGTACATGTTGGAGCGTGTCTTACAAAATGTGCATAGGGGCACAATGAAATGTGCAATAATCATGATATACAGGACACGTGTGTTAGAAATCGTATGTCCTTGTGTGCTGCCAAGCAGAGGAGGGAGCAGCCAGCAGGGGTGCTGGAGGCCAAGATTTGCAAAGCTACTTAATGCTAACCAGAATTTGCAACTTGTATGAGGAAAAAACCTCACCTTGTTGCCTCCTGTTCTGCTCTGGAGCTGTCTGTGACAGCCCAGCTGCATTTGGGACAGCAAAAGCACCATGGGTGGATATGGAGGGTTGTCGGTAGGCCAGGTGTTTGGTACAAGATAAACCTAAATCACATGTTTCTCAATATCCTGGATCTTTTTTCTGAAACCTGCTTCCATGTATTGGGCTGGACAGAGCAAAACACAAGAGGGACTTTGGGGCAGGAAAGGTACAAGACTGGAGCATGAAGGTACAAGCCTGTGTATGGGAAATGGTTCTTCCATGAACATTTCTGAGAAAATGAGTGCTTGGTTCAGAGACGGGGAGGGACTGGACCTTCTATGAAAAGAAAAGAATGGTGGAAAGTGCTAGAAAAAAGGACACCCTACTTTGGAAAACCCACATTTCTCAGCCAAAACTTCTATTCAGAGGAATGGTTGGCTTTTAGCCTGCCAGTTTGGCATGCAGAACTACTGTGATGAGTTGTGTGTAAGGTACTATTTTCCAGCCAGGTTTGTTCCTGGCTGTGCTTCACTTTTATTTGTTCTTTGTCATTTGTTCTTCTCCTCTTTGAAACATTTTAATTGCCTAACCAGTTTGCAGAGTCAGCAGCCTGTGAGGTAGCAGTGTCTCTCACACACGTACACAGGCCCTCCTCCCCATGCAAGTGTGAGTGACTGAGGTGAGCAGTGGGCACCTCCACTAAGGCATGGAGGCAAGGACCAGACTGTACAGCAGTGAGAGAAGGCAGTGGTGCACATCCAGACATCAGACAGGTTATGGATGTGGAACTGGTATGTGTGATGGATATCTAGCAGTGGGGCACCGTTGTCCTTGGCTGTGTGGAGCTGCACACCCTGGGACAGGAATCAGGCTTCATCTAAACAGGGCTGAACAAGCTGCCCTGGCATCTTGGTGCCTCCTTGCAGCTGGGATAGGCAATGTGGATGTGTCGATGTCCTTCTGGAAGGAGAAGGAGGGGCTCTGATAGACATGCCAGTCTGTGATAAGGATTTGAACTTCACAGGATGGCTGCACTGGTGGGGCACGGCCCTCTATTTGCACAGGGCTGGGTGGTGCAAACAGTGATGCTTGCTGCTGCTGTCCAGGGACAACCTTGGAAATTTCCTGGAATTCCAGGGCCAGAGCCAGCCCCTGCTCTGGGGAAGGTGGATGCTGCGTCTCAGTCCATAAAGTCCTCAGAATGGGAGAAAGGGGCGAGAGACACACAAAGTCAGTAGTAAAAAGAAATGAAAGTCGGCAGCTTGCCACAGCGGAGTGCAGACTCTGCAGAGCTGCCTCTTTTATTGGCGCCCAGACTGGAGGGAGGTTTATGGTCTCAAACAAGCCAAATTGGAAACGGAGCATGGACCAGAGCCCTGCAAGCAGTCTGCTGCCCATGGTGCCAGGAAGGGTATGTGGACACCTGAAATCCTTTCCTTTCCCTCACCTTTCTCTTCTCTATCCTTCCTCCTGTTCCCCGCTTCTTCATTGTCCCTCTTCATGTCTCAAACCCTCCCCTTCCCATGGCTGGCTTGTCCCCCAGTGCTGACCTCCTCAACAGCTCCTGCCATCAGCTAATACTGAGAACCCCTTTTGGTGGTGGGAATAGGCCACTTTGCTCAAAGGCAGCCATCCTGGGTGGCCCAATGAGGTTGAGAGGAGGTATCTGTGGCCCTCTTTTTCTATTGCTTTTCTGCAAAATGTAGAGGAACAATTTGCATTACAGTGACAATGTGTTGCATGTCTGTCCTCACACTTCTGTCATCCTGCTATTAGGAAGAGAGGAAGGGTGCAAGACATGGAAGAATCAGAGCAAACAGCAGACATGACATTGAAGGCATAGAGAGGGGATCGACTCATCGCCCAAGGACCTGGCACATAATCTAGCATGGCAAGTTCTGGTTAGCAGCTGCATGCCAGATATGACATGAAAATAATTTGCTCATTAATGCAAAGCTTAGTCATAAAGGCAATAGGTACGGAGAATTGGGTGTTAATTCTTCAGCAAGTTCCCCAAGTCTGTGCTGAGCAGAGCATGGAGACCACTGTAATGCTCCAGGATCCAGCTCTGACATGCTGAGTCTGTTCTGTGACATCCAGGTATGTCAATAAAAGAGCACTAGAGACTGAAGGTGAGAGATCAGTCACCAGTTTCTCTGGGGACCTGAGCTCTCTTCTGCTCTCCAGCTGATTTTTTTCATGTCATTTCATTTATCCAATGCCTCAGTTTGCTGCCTGCAAAAAGCCCAAAGGGATTATGACATCTGTTGTCACATTAAAGCACGGTCTTGACTATGAGGAGGTCAGGTACCATGGTGGGACCGTTTACAGTCTGAAACAATGCTCCCATCCCACGTGGTGCTCTACAGCGTTGTTTCATCTGATGGGAAAAGGTCCTGCTAAAGTCAGCTCGGTGCTCATGGACTGTCTTCCAGCCAGCATGTGGGGAAATTGTTTGCTCTCTTTCTTTCCTCCAGTTTTGGCTGTAGAAGCAAAAACACATAATAAAGTAAAGAGGGTTTTAATGACAATCTGCCGGCATGTTTAATATTCCAGCTTGAGGAATGATCCAGTTATGTACTGGAGCCAAGGGAAAGGATGTCATTACTTCCAGTGCACACTGAATCAGTGTCTTTGCAAAGAGAAGCAAACAGGTCACAGAGGACCTGGCTGCTCACCACTGACCCACAAAACAAAGCCATTGCTCCAACAGAATATTGAGCTTTGGATTCGGGGCTTGCTCTCCTGTAGTCAGTGTCATACAGATCCATGAAGAAGGGAGCACCTGGGTATTCTATGCAGCTTTATTGAGTACTTTTTTCCCCTGCAATGCTCAGTAAGGTTTTTTTTCTGCTCAGGGAAAGGTACAGGAAGTTTTTTGTACAAAACCTTGGCATTCCCCAGTTCAGGTCTGAGAGAGAAATTCAGATGTGTGCTTTTGCTGCACTTCTTTGTAGCTGAGACTCTCACCACATCTGCTGGATTTATGGCCCCAAATTGGCTCTGTCATCCAGTAATCCTTCCTGTGCACACAAATATTTGGACAACTCTCATTGTTTCAGAAGCAGACTAGCCTGTGTGGCTCCACTGACATTACCTACTCTGCCAGGCAGGTGGCTGCAGAGAAAACAGCTTATTTATATAGTGCATTGGAATGACAGAAGTGGATTCTTGATAGCAAAGATGATGAGAGACCTCTGGATACAAGGACCACTTGTCCTTTTCAGCCCAACTGGCAGTGGAATCTAGTCTGCTCCTGCCATCAACACTGCATCTGCCTGGGGCAGAGCTGGATTTTGAACTGACTGGAAGTTGAATCCAGGGTACTTGTAGGGGTTCCACTGCTTCCAAATACAGGGGATGAGGCAGAAAATCAGATGAAGAACCTAAGGGTTGTAATAACGTCAGAGTGCAAGTAGAGCTTCTCAAGAACTGAAGCTGCTGGTGGAGCAGAGCCAGAGACCTCTGGCAGCTGAAAACTTACTGACTGTTGAAAGCTTCCCGGCATTTTGGAGTAGCAGGACTTGGGAGACAGTGTGCAGTAAAGTTAGCAAAATCACAGCAGGAATGTAACTGATCCATAACATTGAATCCTTGTCCGAATGGAACCACAAGGCCAGATGCTTGGGCTCCAAGTGGTAGCAGGGTTTATAGCTAGGTTGGAGAAAGGAAAGATCAGCTTGAGGGGCAATGCCAAGTGAACATCTGCTGTCTTCGTACTTGTGGGTCAGAGCCAAAAATATCTAAGAAAGGTGGAAAGAAAGGGTCTGGCTTATGATGCCACTGAAGGGATATTTACGAGTTTCAAGGACTCCTCTCTTTCACTTTAAGACCAAGTTGAGCATCTACTTTTCCCCAGGTGTTCACATCAGAGTCTCTCCTTTGCAGGGGCCAGGCAGTCTGGTGTAAACCAGCGTGGCCTCGCTCCCTGCAGTAGCTGTGCCATCCTGTGCTAAGGATGCAGTCCAGCAGATCTCATGGAGAGGCAAAGCTCGTTTCTCTCCTAATCGAGCAGGTGGTAGCGACCTGGTACTTCAGGCGTGCTACCTCCATTCCCAACCACAGCTGAACTCCTGATGCAAGGAGACTTTACAAGACCCATGAGAGATACCAAAGGCTGACCCTTGCTGTCATTGCGAGGGAGGAACTTTCTGGTTACCTCTAAGCAAAAAGGACAAAGCATTATAAGATATATTTAATAAAACAAAACACACACACACACAGAGGGGAAAAAAAAGGAAAAGAGGCCAATGCACAGGAAGGTAATGTGTTCATTTGAATAATGGGCAAAATCAAATTAATTCTACATTAAATAGTTCTGAATAAAGGGTTTAAGTCAGCAGTTTCAAACTTGTTTTCCTTAATTACTTTCCGTGTTTAATGTCATTAAGAAGATTAAAAATTCATTAACAAGAGTAGTAAAGTGGCAAATCAGTAAAGCTATCACTCCAGGTTAAAAACTACGCTGAGGTTGACACTTTGTACACTTCCACAGGCGTTGTGTGGAACGCTCCTGGGGAGCTGGGGTGTCTGTGGGGAGTCCTGCCAGCCCCCTCCTCCTAGGCCAGCCAGGGAGGTAGCCAAAGGGCCAGCTTCCACTGGATGTGGCAACCACTTCAACCATTAACTAAGCAAGACAGAAGGCAGCATTTAGCAGAAGGGCAGCATGGGCTATGAAAAGTGCAGCAGTATAACCCCTGAATATGGCTAGCATCACAGACAGACTCAACCATGGAGAATGGCAGGTATTATAGCGCAGTAAGGCGTGCTAAGGCAATCCAACTGCTTGATTGGCCTCATGTCCTGAGCCCTCTTAGTGTGAACATTCGGAGGGCACTGAGCACCAGGGAGCCACCAGGCTGGCCTGTGGAGATCAGGCAGGATGGGAAGAGAGATTTGGGGTATTTTAAACTCCTTTAGCCTTAAAGACTGCACATATTCCTGGTCCCTAGGAGTGGGTACACAGTTTGAGAGCATAATAAGGCTGCTTCTTTAGGGAGTGCAACCAAAGCACACAATTCCACCAGCTTTGGGAATCCTGCCCATCGCTGCACTCCCAAAGAGACTCAAGGTGCCAGATGACACGCAGATCCCGCTGCAGCCCATCCCAGGCAAGTGAGATATCATCTCCACCCAACTGTTCTGATTTAGATAAGCCAAGCATGTGAAAGAAAGCCCTTGGAAACATGAGCCCCAAATCACCCAGCAGGGCTGTGCCAGGGGCAGAAAGCAGACTCCAATCTCTCCCTAGTCCTCTGCAGCAGTCATCTGGTGTCACCCCACAGCAGTACTGCAAAACTGGTGATGCTGGCCTTGCAAAACCAGCCTCCAGGAGTCACTACATCAGCTGTTTTAAAATGGTCTCATTGTACCACTTTTATTTTCTATTTCTTCAGCTCTTAAGGGATTTTTATTTATCTTTATCTTGAAAAAGCTCCATTCTGGCAGGCAGGAGGGCAGAGCAATGCTTGCTCTGCCTGCAGCCCCACACTTGGATCATGGTGGCTCCCAGCCACCCGTATTTGGCTGTGTGTCCCGTCTCTGTGATGTGCAACACACAGTGTGAAGGTTCTGGTCTCTTGGGTTTTGAGGTGCAAACACCAGGACTGCAGAGCTATGCCTGGGAATGGAGAGGGAATCAGAAAGCCACAGAGCTGTGGTGCCGTACGACAGAGCAGCATCCGTGCTGCCTTGGCATCTAGTAAAGCACACAACTGGCAAGAGTGCTCTGCACATTCTTAGTGCCTGTCAGCAAGGAGCTGGTTCCTACACCAGAGTGCCCAGACCCCGAGAGCATATTATCCCCAGTTATTAGGTGAAGAAACTGAGGCACGGGAGAGTGACTGCTATGCATTGCTCAGTGCCTTAGGGGAAACTGGAAGTAACACCTCTGTGCCTTAACTTCCATGTGCTTGTTTGCAGCCCAGGTTTCAGCAGCATCATCCTCATATGGAAAATAGCAGAGTCCACTTGGGAAAAAACATTATTTGAGGTCTGAAGCTGTAAGATGTAATAGAGGCAGTAGAGGGAGTGAAAAAAACCCAAATCCTTGGACACAAAAGTGTAACTAAACCCAGGGATATACATGAGGTCCCAAGACATGCAGTAGGTGGATGTAGGAGAAAGGGGTATCCTTGGCTGAAGGCAATGGGAAGTCTTTCACATGTCATGCACCAATCCCTTTTGCCTGCCCCCACAGAGCTCCTGGGAGCCACCTCACACACACCCCAGACCCCTGCTGTGTCGCAGAAATAAATCCCAAATTGTGCTGGGTTTACATGTGTTTCTTAATGTGCTCTGATCAGCCAAACCAAGGCAGTAGGGGTCTGTGGGTTGCCCAGTGGCTGAATTTTCTTCTTTTGCTTAGCAGAAAACACAAAGGTTTGACTTTTCTGCTCAGTTTTGGAATGGAAATGTTTTTGTCTTCAGTTTCCAAATTTTCCTCGGATCAGGAAGCCCTAGTCGTGCTCTGATGATCAGTGAAACAGAAAAACACATTTCCCCCCTATTTTTCCCAAGCTTTGATGAGCGGCTCCCATCTGCAGGGCCACACGTTTGTCCCGCTGCTCCCTCCCAGACACTGCAGGATCAAGCAAAAGCCCATTCTCACCACATCTCTTTGTTCCCCGGGGAAGTCACAGCAGCCCTGTTTTGGGAGCAGGTAGGAGGAGGGAAGGACCTTTTTATTTATTTTTTTACCCTCCCCTTTTATTCTTTTGCAAGCTTTAATTATCGAAGGACTGAATTTGAGCTGTTCCTGTCTTCTTCCTTCCTTCCCGGACAGCATTTCTAACAAAGGCCTGTGGTTTGAGTTTGAGGGTTTTTTTTTTCCGTTTTCTTTTCCCCTCCAGAGATCTAAGGCCTGTAATGAGATACCAACACCCTCTCCTTCCTACAGCCCCCAAAACAAATCCTCCGCCCTGCCAGCCCCTCCCTCTGCAAAGGCTCCAGCATCCCCTCCCGTGCTCCCAGGGGAGGGAGGGCACCCGATACCAGTGCAGGGCCGCTGGCCCTTGCAGTCCGTCCTGGGAGGTGAACACGATAGAGTTACAAGGGAGAGCAGCTTGCAAACTGCCTCCTCTTTGATGAAGCAACATTTCATTATCTCCCTCTCCCCCAAGTCCTTCCACAGTGAAAAAGATCTTCTATTGTCTAGGCTAATTTGTCCCTTTTATTTAATTCCTTAAGCTGTGTGCAAAACTCTGGTCACGTTACTCTATCACCCATCTCTCCGAGTCTTCTCCCAGTGCTGTGAAATGCAAAGGCAGGAGTCTCTGGGTGTCCTTCTTGCTCCCTATGCCCAGGGTCAAATCCTGGGATGTAAAGTCAGAGGGGCCTGAAGCATACAGTACTCTTGGCCCTCACTGATCAGCCTTTGTCAAGGAGGCAAGGTGCCTAAAAACATCTGGAGGTTTGCCTCCCATGGCTCCATGCCTACCTGAGAGAGCTTCCAGGAGCAGTGCCTGTGCTCCTCACCACCCCAGGTGTGGTTACACAACCTGGGGCAGCTGGGGAGGAGGACAGAGGGGAGCAGGATTAATCTCTCCAACACCTCTCTGCCTTCCTCTCAAAGTCACCTGTCCACAGGTCTCTTTACCTGGAGGGACTTGGTGGTTGCTGAAATCCTGTTTCAGTTTTGGACTGGGAAGCGAGGGAAGGAGCGCAAAGCTGTAAGCTGTTTTATTTGGATATTTTCCTCGTAGCAGAGGAGTGCTGCCTGGTGCCAGACGGCTGCATATCTCAGGGCAGTGGGAAAGAGCTGTGCCCTGTGCCTGGGTGTGGCCTGATGCCTGAGCTGCCTGTGCTCCCCTTCTCCCCTCAGATGCAGAATCACAGAAGGATGGTGGGATAGGGAGGGTGTAAGGCAGGGGAGCATCCCTGCTCAGGCTGAGGCTCTGGCTCTGCAGCCAACACATGGCTCTGTAGGGGAACAGCCACGACCACCCCACTGCGGGTCCCCTGCCACGAGCCCAGTGGTTCAGGATAGCTCAGTGTGTAGCACAGTCCAGTATATCATGGAGGTGACATGGGATTCTGGTGATCTGCAGCTGCTCTGGCCATGGATGGGGACTTGAGGATAAAACCACACAAGGAAACCAAGCCTTTCTCCCTCACCTTCCTCCATGAGGAGGAGGGCACTGGAAAAAGGCATTGAGCAAGGGGCTGTTGTGCAGCAAGGAAGGGCTGGGGAAAAAGAGCTGAAGAGGGGAGGAGAGCAGAGCAGTTGCCAGGCTGCCTTCAGCCAGAGCCTTTCATAGAGGTGCAAGGGGATGGGAACATGGAGGATCAACATTGTCTTCTCCAAAGAAGAAAAGACAAAAAAAGACAGAATGCAGAAGGAAGACAAAGGGAAACAGGACTTGTTGGGAGGAAAATGGGGACGCTCAGGGATTGAAGCAGGCTGGGATCCAACTTAATAAGAAGCGAACCAAAACAAAACCCAAACAAAAAGTGACTGGAATTGGCGGTGGGCACCCCCTCCCCCAGGCAGCCATCCCCAGAAGGCAGTGAAGCTGCCTTTTCAAACAGCCGCCTCACAATAAATTCATGGCAGCCAGGGCTGAGAAACAGGCTGCTGCAATTTAAAGGAAGCGTGGATTTGCATATTGAATTAAAATTAAGAGCTAATTATGCAAATAAATTATGACATTTGGCAGGAGAATTTGCTTCAAGATCATTTATTACGTTCTTTTTATAACAGTGCGAGCGTTTAACGGTCAAAGACAATATTTTAAAGGAAAATTAACGCAAGATTATTAACCTAAAAACAATTCCACATTAATGAGATGTATTTCTCTTCAACTTCTCACACCTGGCTGCCTATTGATGCCCAGCCAGGACTGTCTCTTAATAATTGGCATTTTTTTTGCAGGCAAATATTGAATGAGGTGGTGAATGTTGCTTTGGACAAACTCACTCAGGAAAATTCCTTCAGGGTTTTAGCTTGCTGGTCTGTAAAGGAAAGTTGTGAAGGTCAAACATGTCTCATGTTGTTCTGTTCTTGTACTGACCAGGTCTGGATGTGCCTGGGAGAGGACACTGTGCTGTCTACCCCATCTGCATGAGAATAAAAGCTCCGCAGCTAAAATGTGCATAATTGCTTTTTGGAAGAGATATAAAGCAAAAGTCTTAGCCATTTGTGGTCATTAAAGATCCTATGCCTCTTTTTTCCCCAGATCAGGGTTGTTAACCTTGGTGTTTTGGCTCCCCTCCAGCCGAGGTACTGCCACCTTCCCCTGGCCCTGTGCTGGGACTCTCAGGTGGGGCGGGCACTGCTCTTCCCCTCCTGGGACACTGGTGTACCAGCAGTGGAGACTCACAGTGGCCAGGATCCTCCCACGAGGAGAACAGCTTCAGGAAGGCTCCACACTGGGTCCCTGGAAGGCTTGCTGGAACCCTGAGGGATGCAGGTACCTCCAGGACCCAAAAGCTGCCCATTCCCAGCCATCACCTGTTACAAACCTCTGGCCCGGGTTCATCACACACAACTGAGGTGGTTCTCTACAGTTGGGTGAGCAGCTGTCTTTCTAGAGGATTGACTCTTGTTCAAATAGGAAAGATGCCCAACCATTTGGTTTTGGATAGGAAAGTATCTTTTAATAAAAAATTCTCAGGAAAGACAGGCTGTGCTTCTGTTTCATCCAGCACTCTTGCTTTGCCTCTCTTCCAGGCAGAATGCTGGGGAACTGGGAGGCTGTGTTTGCAGCCAGGTTATAGGAGCAGTTGTTGGGAGTTATGAGAGAGCTGTAGCCAGGAATGACTAGAGGGGAACGAATTAAGTGGTTTAGGAAGTGAGAAAGAGCCTTCCTCAAAGGTGGTACATTGCAGCCTTGCCAAGGAAGAAACAGGGTAATGTGTTACTCATCCTTCAATCATCTTCACTCCTTTGCCTCCAGTGTGGCTGTTGCCCACTGCGATCTGCACACTGCTAGGGCTGGATGGGATGTGAGGACTTGGTTCTGGAGTTTCCTTTTATTCTATTTCTTTATCCTTATTTCTCAAATGTTCCGTTACAAAGCCATCTGCCTTTGTTATAGGTGGGTTTTCCAGAATCCCACACCCTGCTAAAGCTTTAGAGGACTTCACCCAGAGATTAAGGGGCATTTCCCTTCTGAGGCTGCTGAAAGTCTGTCTTTCATGATTCTCCCACATCCATTCTCAAGGGATTTTTCTCCACTTAAGTTCAAGGTGGAGAGGACATTCCCTGCTAAATTAGTCCTGGCGCACAGCACACAATGGTATGCGGAGCCAACCATAGGTAAGAAATTGTGTTGCAATAAATGAAAGGTTTGGAGCCAGACAAAATGTGTGACATTCGAAGTTCTCAGCTCTCCTCCCTCAGAAAGGCAATCTGTGACTTCTGGACCCTCCTTAATGACCCAGAGCCGGATGGAAAATAATATTAATAATAATAAAAGAAACAAAGAAGGGGCTGGCGCATTTTTTAAATAAAGAAATTTCCCTCATCTTGCGGTTAATTTAAAAGGTTTATTTCTTGAAATGAATCCTCTTCATCAAATCTCCGATCCTTGAAAATCAGTGCAACCTGCCTCTGTGGATAATGAATTGATTTGTAATGTAAATTATATAAAACACCCTCCCCGCCAGCATTTGTGTGTGAGTGTGTTTAATCTAAAGCGTTTAAGTCTGAAAATGAGCTTCTCCATCAAAAGTCTCGATTCCATTTACATTTCTTGCATACGAGTCAATTTGTGCCTGACCCAGTCTATAAATCACTGCCAAGGAGTGCTGTGTCTGTACCTCTCCTCTTCCCCCACTCCCCTCCCCTCCTCCTCCCATCCTTGCATATGCAATGTTTGAAAAGGCTCCTTTGGATACCGCCTATAAATGGTATAGTTCCCAGTTCTCTGGCCAGAGGCTGACCAGTGGAGAAGGAACCCCAGCTTGGAGAGGTGTGCAGTGTGGGCACTTGGCAGGTGTGGTAGCACAGATTCTTTCCCATGGGAATTTTTCTCTTCTTCTCCCTGTGTTCTATAAATGAAGATAAGGTTTGGATGTTATTGAAACTGTCTCTGGAAAGATGGGCAGTTCTACCTGGCCTATGGGCCTAGGGGGAGGTTTTGAATTGACCCAATCCGGAGAAACTTTTAAAAGTCTATATAAGTTTTAGAATTAAATAATAAAATCAGAATTCCGCCTCACCCGATCCAGCCTGGTTCTTGCACTCGGCTAGTGCTCAACAGCGACAGGCAGGTAGGTGAAGAAAGGGGAGGAAGGGAAGTTCTTCTCAGCTTTGCTGGCTGCTCTGGAAGGATGTCCCAAGGAAAGATGCCCTTTCTCTTGGTGGCTCCTTTCCAACATGTGTTTGCTTGGCCACTAAAGGAGTCTATGGCTTAATGGCACTAGAGGCTGAGGTCTTCTACTGGTGCACAGCAACACGGCCCTCTAAATTCCATGAAATAACAATTCCTTGCACCACCAGAGCCTTTAATCCTGTCTTTATCTCCTCAGCTGTTTGACCATGCCAAGTTTTATCCTTCATCTCATCCCATTGGTAGTGAGATGACATGGGCCATACCTCCTTATCTTGCCTCCTGGTGCTAAAACCAGTGGGAGTAGCCTCTAGGAATTAGGGGCTCCCCTTGCTGGTTGGAGTTCCATGCGACAAATGCCCATAGACCTTTCAGAGAGCAGGGGAAGTAACAGTGGTGTGTCTTCAAAAAAGTCTGCTGACCCATCTGGGTACTGGTGTTGGAAGGGGTTTAGTAGCAATGCACTTGAGGGCCAGCAGGCCAGGAAGCTAACCATGGACTCTCGTCTCCTCCATGAAACATCAACAGTGACTGTGAAACATGCAGCTTTTGCCAGAACACTATTTTATGTCTAAACACAGAATTTGAATGGGATCATCAGCCCATTATTGTCTCCGGCACAATTTAAACTGATTTCTAATGTCAGGGAAAAATTGGAATCAAGTTTTGCACCATCCATGAGTCCATGGGCCCTGATGGTATGCATCCATGAGTGCTCAGAGACCTGGTGGACACCATAGTGGTGCTGCTCATGATCATCTTTGAAAGGTTGTGGTTTTTAGGAGAGGTGCCTGAGGACTGGACGAAAGCAAATGTCACCCTGCTCTTCAAAAAAGGCCAAGAAGGAAGACTCAGGGAACTACCAGCCAGTCAGCCTCAGCTCAGTCCCTGGGATGATGGAGGAGCCCTTCATTCTGGAGGCCATCTCTTTCCACATGGATGACAAGAAGGTGATCAGGAGTAGTCAGCATAGATTCACTAAAGGTAAATCATGCTTGACCAGCCTAAATGCCTTCTATGATGAAACAACTACCTAGCTGGATGAGAGGAGAGCAGTGGATATTGTCTACCTTATGTAACTATCTGAAGGGAGAGTGTTAAGAGGATGGATCCAGGCTCTTCCCAGTGGTGCCAAGCAATAGGACAAGAAGCAGTGGGCAGAAACTGATTCACAGGAAGTTCCACTTGAATGTGAGGAAGAATTTCTTTACTGTGCTGGTGATCAGACACTGGAACAGGTTGCCCAGAGAGGGTGTGGAGTCTCCCTCCCTAGAGATATTCAAGAACTGTCTGAAAACATCCATGTGCCATGTGCTCTAGGATGGACCTGCTGGAGTAGGGAGGTTGGATCAGATGGCCCATTGTGTCCTTTCCAACCTCACCCACTCTGTGATTCTGTGAGTTCCTCAGTCTGAAAATGAAAAATTCCAATTGCTTTCTTCAAGTTATGGATGCAGCAACAAAAAATTAACAGTTACATCAGCCAAAACAAAGAACATGAAAAATGCTAGAAGAGCTGTTGGAGATCCACATTTCCCCGTGTATTTATGCACAAAGATTTACAAAACCAGATTAACCAGTCTTTCTCAGATTCTCTTGCTCTCTCTTTTCCCATAACAGAAGGATACCTGAAAGTGTTAAGAAATTAGAACATCAAATCTATCCAGGTCTCCAAAAGAGCGTGAGATGAAGAACCAGACCAGTGGCCACCTATCCTACCCAAGGCCATTTAATGTCCTCCCTCTGTGAGCTTTGACTTGCCCTAGCACTGCTATCTCTGAGCATCCCATAAGAATTGAGCTCCATCCATTGCCATCTGTCTGGTCTGCCACTCACCAGAATGAGAAAGATTGATGTCCAGCAAAACAAAGTGAAAATTCAGCTTGAGTCAGGATGGCAGTGTGAGGTAAATCTTCTGAAAAGACTTATATTGGTGCTTATTACCAGGAAAAGGCTTCCTCTCTTGTTCCTTGTTTGTTTACCTTTGAAATAGGGTTAATGCCTCCCTTCTCCCAGCTTTCTTCAGTTTACAGATTGGGTCTCAGAGTGTGGGGTGTGTGTTACTGTGTGAATGTGCAGCCCTGAGCATGATGGGGATTCTGGCATTGGAGGAGTCCTATGAGCTGCTGTAATACAAATGGTAGGAGGAGTTTTTCTTCAAGATTACCCCAGGGGATTGAGGTCAGACTTTCAGTGAAGGAAGACACAAACCTATTACCAGTTTCTGTGGGGACTAATGCAATTTGCACTTTGTTAGAGGAACTCACAGTGATTTGTACACATTAATTACTCCTTGCAGCATCCCAGCTGGATAAATATTATTACCTTCATTTTACAGAAAGGGTAACTACAATGTAGAGAAGTTCATTTGTTTGACTCCAGCTGTACAGTGTGCCAATGACAGGAGCCAGAAATAAAACATAAGAGGACTGATTGTCAGTCCCCTCCTGCTCTAAAACTGTGGGTTCCAAATTTTTTTTTTCCCAGAACATCACAAGCAAAGAAGGCAGCCGTGCCTCCTAGCTGGGCTGGGTACCACTGTGGTAGGGATTGGGTACGGGGGGTGGCGCATGAAACACAGCCTGGAAAGCACCGCTTCGAACCCCAGCCTGCACAGCCTCGCAACGAGGGGAGGAGGAAATGCAAGTGCAATTAGCTGGAAACAAATGAATTTGTGTTGCATATATTTCCCAAGCTGATGGGTTGGTGAATGAACCACTCGTTATTTCATGGAGCAGCATCTCTAAAGATCTGTAGAACAACTTGGAAAAAACACAGCTTTTCTGTTTTGACATTTTTTTGCAATATTTCTGAATGCTGTCTGCCCTAGTTTCAAACATAGCTACTGCTGTATTTCCATTTCTTTTCATGAAAAGGAAATTCTGAAGAAGTTTTGTAGTTGTTTAGTTATTTAAACTTCTCACCTTGAATTTTTCAAGGTCTCATGAGTGTTATGTTGACAGTATCAGCATATGGCCTACAGAACTAAAATACTTTGTAACCTAAATATGAATCCATTTTTATTCCTGTTTTTCTTGCACTAGGTCAGTTAAAAACAGGTGATGTTCCCCTGTCCAGAAATGTTTAACTTCAGCCAGAGATGCAAAATGAAACAGATAACACCAAGCAGCATCAAAAATAAAAAATAAAACTGAATAATGGGTTTGATCATTAATTTGTTTTCATGGTTGTTGAGGGAGAGGGGACAGTACCCTTAAAATCAAAATCCTTCTTTTCTGCAAGAGCAAAACATGTTCAGAAGTGTTCCAGCTGTCTATAATCTGTTTGCATTTTTCTTATGTGGTGAACAGAGGAACTAGGTATTATCAGCAGCAGATAAGGCTGCAAGATGGGACCAGAGTGATGAAGCTGCTGTGTGTGCTTCCCAGAGGTGGCAAAATGGATTCTCCAGGTAAGATGGATCTGACAGTATTACAAAAACAATAGTATTATATTTAGTTAGTCCTTATTTAGTCAGTCTTAGTTACATGTGAACTTGTATCCTGTAGAATGGTATTTTTCAACTTGTGGTCTTCAGATTCCTGGTAGAACGCGGGCTCCTCACAAGGAGGCCGGAAAAAAGTGATTTCACCAATGCTTTCCAGTGGTTAGGGCTTGTGGATTTTCTAGGGAGTTGCTGAGCCTTCTTGAGAGATTTTCTAGGGATCCACAAATCAAAGCAAGTTGAAAGACACTACAGCAGGATAATGTTATATTGATTGCTTTGTTTTTGCAGAGGATAGATTTTGCTTAATCTTCCCCTTCCTTATATTGCTTGACACCATTAGTTTTATCTTAACTGGCATCAAATATAAAAAATCATTAGAGAAAAGACTTCCTAATGTGTTTTATACTACTTTTGGGTGGGCGATAACAAGAAGTATTTTCTGGGGCACGGTAGCTCTTTAAAACAATATTTGCTAAAAAAGAAATCAGGTAGGACAGAAAAACATGGGCTTGAAGTGAGATCTTATTCAGTGCAAGTTTTAGAAGAAACTGGGATTCAAAATATATTGAGAACCTAGAAACTATGAGACCCACCCGGAGCTGGACAGAGGGAGACATAGAGTCTCTCCCTGGTCTTGAGAGCCCACTGACCTGCCCATACTGGCACGATGGGGCAAATGGGTGTTACAGAGGGAACTTTATTTGATGAGGGTTTTGGTCTGTGGTCGGGGATGGTAGGAAGCACTACCTCAGCCTGTCAGGGACAAGGGTGTGACAGAGGACTGTGGTTCTGAGATGGTGTGAGTGGGATGGGGCAGACTTCCCTGGGAAAGTGCCCTCCCCAGTGCTGTGTCTCCTGCTGCCTTGTGAGCCCCAGCTTCCAACCCTGCTTGTCCCCAGGCACAGTCCAACCCTGCTGGGGAGCCAGGAGGGACGCTGGGGAGGGCGACAAATGGACAGAGCTTCCGCTCAACAAACACAAACTTGTTTCTCCTCTTCTTCCATCCTTCGCAAATTCCTGGTGCCTGTCACCCCGCTGTCCGCTCCGAGGGTTTTAATAAAAGGGGAAACCAACATTTGACGTGAGCACAGTAGGGAGAGGAGAGGCAGTGTGGAGGGAGGGGGACAGACAATGTACACATATGGAGAACAGAAGGATGCCAAGGCGGCTGCATTCAGAGCCTGTCCCTCTCTCGTCCCTGCACCCCACAGCCTCTCTCCGCCGACAGGTTCTTAACATAACAAGTGAGCCGAGGGGGCGGCCAGCCCTGTGCTCCGCGCCCCCGGATTCCTCCGCCCAGACCCCTGTCTCCCAGCTACTGATCCCAGGAAGCGCTGGGCTCTTCCCTGCTTCCCCGGCGGCACTATTGTCTCCCAGCTGCTGCACTGGGAAAGGATGCCCTGGGTCCTTTCCTGAGAAAGACCAATAAAAGCCTGGGGGAGAAAAGTACATATATAACCATATGTATATATGTATGTATGTATGCATATGCAATAAATAAAACAAGCCAGCCAAGCCCTTCACATAATTTTAGCTGCATGTATTGTTCAGGAGGAGGGGTCTCCTCCCTCCCCTCCCATCTCCTAATGAAATCCCCCAAGCCCTCCTTGTTTCTCCCCCCTCACTCCCTGTCACCAAAGGGTATTCACACAGGCATGCTCTCAGGGATTTTGTCTCCTGTAGCTGGAGCAGGACAGGCTCTCAGGATGGGGGAATCTTTTATTTGCTAAGGTTGTTGGTGACAGAGGCTTAGCTGTAAACCCCTCCAAAGGCCCTTCAAAGCCCTTATTGCTCTCTTCATATGCTGGCCATTTGATTCGGGGCATCCCTTCACCCCATTTCACCCAGACCTACCCCTGCCTTCTCCTACCTCACCCCTGCAGTCACACACATGTACACCAAGCCTGGCCATGGCTGGAGGGATGAAGGTGTAAAATTGCTGGATATTCTCTCAGAGCTCCAGGTCCTGGCCGTGGGACCATCTGCCCGCATGTACATATATGTACAGATACCTCCATCCCCTGCCTCTTGGGGCTACCTAAGACACGCTTGGCATGGATGGGGCAACCCATCTCTCTCTCCCCATGGATGAGAGCTGCCCCTAGTTAGACCTCTCCCTGTAATGCTTGTGGTACTGTATTAAGGCAGGACAGAAAGCAGAGGCCTCTGGCAAATGACTAGACTATGGTCCTTCTCACACACAACATCCCTGGTCACTGGCCACCCACTCCTGCCTTCAGGCTGGGCCTAACACCAGGTCCCCACTTGCTTTCCCTGAGCAGCACTGAACTGACAGCCCTTGTGCTCCTGGGTTCTCCACAAAACAGAAGAAGGGCTGTGAAGGCATGTGGAGCCACACAGCTCTGAAGGCCACCAGCCCTGAGTGCTCCGTAATGGCAGAAAGTGCAGGTGAGAGGCTTTGCCATGCTTGGTTCTGCTCACCTCCATCCCCTGCCCCAAACCCAATTTCTATACACAGAGAAAATGAGTTCTCCTCCCCCAGTGTCTGTTTCTTTTTGCTTCCCACTGCACATGAAAATGCTGACAGATTTCTCTGATCACTAGCCATGCTGGCTAGTGGCTAAAGCAGTTCATTTCAGACCCTGTGCAGGTTTTTCTTACCATATATTATAGTGAATAATGTATCCCCAGCCATGCAGCACAAGGCTTATAAGGCTATCTCAGTATTCTGGTGACAGCTTTAAACCACTCGACCATTGACCATTCAGGTCTCATGGTTTATAGAGTCACCAGCACACCTTGACAGGGTTATAGCCTACTTATTGGTATAAAGCATGGTTAGGGATACATTATTATAGCACGTTGCCTCTGAAACGGGGCTGTGTGCCACCGGTGGCCTAGAGAGCCCTTGCTGGTGATCTGCAAAGGGCTGGGTGATGTGGACACCCCGATTAACATCTACCTGCTAAACCACGATGAGCGATTGTTGCAGTCACCTGAGGGACAATGTTCACTCTCAGATCCTGGAGGGCCAGGGGTGCAGGTGGCTCCGACAAGAGGGGGGCTGCAAAGAGCTGCTTTCCATCAAAGCTGGCACTCAACCATACCTGAAGACCTCTCTTTAACACCAATGACCCAGCAACCACTGTGCAGGTTGCCACAAGGATGAGAAATTCTTTGAAGACTGCTGCTTCCACACTACATGGTTTACATATACCTTTTCTGGACTGCTTCTGGTTGGATGCAACCTGACCATCTTGCTTCTCTACAAATGCCAATTTGGCCTGGCTCATGCTGAACACTCATTAACAATTACTAGAGTTAAGGTAGTTAATCACTATAGCTAAGGCTGAAATCTGACTTTTCTTCTGATTCCAGATCCCAGGTCTGCAAGCTTTTCCCATCTCCCATAGAAAGGTTTCTTCCTTGTTTCCATTGTTTCAGTCTTGCTCCCCAGTTAGTGATTTTATTATAAAGTTTCCAGGGATTGTTTGAATTACAACATGTACTTGTTCTTGTTGCTTTTGCAGAGCTGCGACAACTTAACAAACAAGTCAGGTTAAAAATGTTCACCTCAGGTTACTTGCTGATCTCACTCGATTTGTTAAATATTGAGCCAAATTTGGAGAAAAATTACCTTGGTACTTTGAAAGCTTTCAAAACTGGAACTCAGCAATAATGTTTTAAAATTTCTCTCCTTGCACTCCCCCTTTAAGTGCTATTATGGGAAATACTTGTTAAGGATATTTCAGTTATAGGACTAGTTATAGGACTAGTTAAATGGATCCATTACAGAATTACTATATGGCAATGTTCAGGATGCCTCTGAAACAAATGGACTCATTTTCTCAAATGTTATGTTTAAGTCTCAG
The DNA here is from genome assembly GCA_013397815.1 of Aleadryas rufinucha. Taxonomy (NCBI): domain Eukaryota; kingdom Metazoa; phylum Chordata; class Aves; order Passeriformes; genus Aleadryas; species Aleadryas rufinucha. Next base: position 522,392 of record VZTH01004896.1, read on the forward strand.
TGAGCTCTCGACCACAGCCCCATTTGACATATGCCTGTTGAGTGTCTTCTCTCAGTTTCCTCTGCAGCCTTGATCCTACAGATATTTATGCTTGTGATTAACTTTAAGAGTGTAACTAGCCCCTCTCATGATTACAGTTAACACTGAGCATCCTCTGATGGGGCTGAGGCAGCCTCAGCCCCACTCTTGTGGGTGCTGCTGCCAGATGTGCACAGTTTGGGATCAGCCAGCTGCACAGACCTGGCCTAGGTCAGGCATCCTTGCAGCATCACATCTTACCAAGTTAGCCAGAGCACACACTGCACAGCTTTTGTGCCAGCTTCAATTTTATTCCAGCTTTCTGCAAGATACAAGGGGATGACAGGTGATATTTTAAGGTATAAAGCCAGAGTCACAGACAAATAACACTGAATGCACATTGAGTCTGTCAGGAGAAGTTAACCTGTCAGCACTCCCTGAAAGGATCTGCATTAGCAGATCAGCTTCATATCAGATCAGCATTTGTGTCATGTGGCCACAGTCTTTCTGACCCAGTACTTGGAGCCCTAAAGCCTGACTTTCTCGCGTGTTGAATCCAGGCTTCAGTAGGTTTAAGACAGCAGGGTGATTGCTTACCTTCGCACGGTAAGTTCAGCTAGTGTGAGGCTTTAGTGGAGTTTTTTAAAAAGGGAGATAAAATCCTGTAATGTGTAGATGTGAGGCTATTAGTCTTTCCATAGTCTTTTTCACTGAAGAAGGGGAAAGCACAAGATACTGAAGACAAATAAGCAGATAAACTTTGGTAGATGTACATCTTTACAGTCTTTTCATTGCTTGCACAAACTGGTATACATGGGAAGGGGGTGTGAGATGGCACTGACAATACAGATATACTGAGACTTAGTAGGGACAAATTGGTTGCTTTGCATTGAGCTTCTCAATTCAGGTTTCCACTTCAAGCACAATAAATCCCTGAGACCAGGATCGCATCTCTCCTTCCCTTAACACAAATCGCTGTGCCAGGTGCTGAGTTTCTGCCGCTGGGTCATGCCACACCGATACTAAACCAGGAGTGCAAGGGGAGGAACCAGGCCCACCTCTGTAAAAGGACAGATAGATCATAGTGCAGATGGAACCGAGGGATACACAACTAATTATATGCACAAGTGTGGGGTATTTATTACTGCAAAATGCTCACAAAATTCATAGGCACCTAAGACTTATGATGGCATTATCCACCGCCACTGGAGAATTAATGGGCAGCCTTTTCCCTGTGCTAAAGCAGACAACGGAGAGGGGTACTCTGTCATCCAGAGGTGAGAGCAGGGAATGAATGCATAGACAGTACTCCCCTCTAATGCTAATGGACCCTAGCACTGAGATTAGATTTACACCCTCCCTCTAAATGTACACCAGGGGAAGGCAGCTCCCCCAGGCTGCCTTCCCAACAGTGTGGTGCTGCAAGAGCTGCTCTCTGCCTGCCCTGCCTTGTCCCCACTGGCTTCCACACTGGCCAAGACAGGCTGTCCTGCTTCCCACATCTGCCATACCTGAGTCTGCAGAGAAGGACTGCTCACATTTTCCTCTGGCAAGTACCCTGTGGCAGTGGTGAGCAGGGCAGCGCTTGTCCCCCGCACGGTCCCATGGGAACCCTCAGCTCACTCCATCGCATGCACTCACCACCCCACCATGGATGCTGGGCAGCAGCTGGTGCTGCAGTCCTCAGCACCATGGGAACACCACACCACACTACAGGGGGTTAAACAGTTCTTTGATAATCTCAGCTCACCCAAGGAACAAAAGCATGGAGAAATTATCCTTCCCCTTTCCTTCCAGCATCTTTGCTTTGGGATGGGAATGGGATTTTGACCTGAGGAATAATAAACCTAGAAACAGGGAATGTGTAACTATTGATCTTCAGCTTGCCGAAGAGTCAGGCTAAAGATACTCAGGAAGAGAAAGACAAACCATCAGAAAAGTTCTCATGGATACATTTTTCCATCATGGCTCCATGTTTGGCTCAAGTCCCTTGAGCAGACCCAGCGCTAGTCCCCAGCTCTAGCCCTGGAAGGAGCTGAGACTCAGAAGGCACAGCCCTGGAGACTGGGAGGAGCACGGCAGTGCTAACACAGCCAGCAGCACAGGCATCACAGAAGGTGAGAGGAAGGACTCCCGCCACAGGTTTGAACAGTCCAGCTTTGCAAGCAGCCTTCCCTCGTCCCTGGCGGTGGGATTGCTCCTAGGCAACATCACCCCACGCGCGGCGGGAGTGACCACAGGCCTGCTAAAGAACTCCCTGCAAATAATTCACACCAACTTGTTTAAAGGAGCAAATGGGTTTAATTATTAGTTACAATCTTGTCAATAATTATCACCCCATCTGTGGGTAATAAATGGCAGCTTCTCACAGACTGCATCATTAGAGTTTAAGGACACCAATGGGGTGCATTAAAATGCTGAGGAAAGCATTGATCTGGTGTAAAAATGCTCTTTACAAATTACAGACACGGGTCAAGCCCGCCAGTGAGTCCTCCCTCTTCCCATCTGATGCCAGCCTGCCTCTCCTCTCTCCGTGCATCCTCCCAGTACCCACAGCCCACGGCTGCTGGAAAGACAAAGACCCCAGTAGATCACAGAGGATCCAGCCCTTACATAGCACTCTGGGCTTTATAAAGTGAAGGTTGTGCAGTTACGACAGGGCTGGCATAAAGCACCACAGCTCCATCCTGGTCAGCTCTGCTGCTTTATTCCCACAAAGGGGCTGGTCATCTCCACAGCAGTTTTTATCCAATGGGCAAAAGAAGTAGGATGATATGGGCAATGTTTCCCAAAATGCAGCTACTTCTAGGGTGGAAAAGCATTGGTCATCACACAGCAGGACTTCTTGGAGGAGAAATGATAACTCCTTTTTTTGGAGGGGTTCTTTTTTGGTTTTGATGATTTTTTTTTCCATTCAAACTGCAGGCTTGAATATAGGCTGGCAGAATGCAATTATCCAGGCTGGAATTTGGCCAAAATGCTGGGGCTAACAGTCCTACTGTTTCAAAATATGCCACAGTACCCTAAATAATCACATCTTGCAGGATTTGATTTTGCATTTCATCCAAAACAATGTTGGGAAGTTCATGCGTTGGATAAGCAAAAACTAGTCCTACTTATCTCCGTATCTGCTGAAAGCTCAGCCCAGAATGGCCCCTGAAATTGTTTTAATTTCTGTGCAAATTAAATAAAATATTGAAAGCAGTCAGTGGTTTTATTCCCTTTGCAAATTCTCTGCCACAGTTTCCATTTTTTTCAATAAAAAATACATCAACTTTCAGAAGGAGAAGCTTGAGTAAAACAAGGTATTTCAATTTGAAAACAAAAAGGAAAGGGGGAAGGGTATTTCTTTAATTTACAACAGTATTTTAGACAGACCTTTTTTTTTAGGTTTTGTTTTTGTGATTCAGTGTTAGGACAGACAGAGGATTAAGATAGCTAATGGACAGTCTTTATTGGCATACAAAACTAACACCTAAATATCTCTTTGCATGTACAAGTGGTAAACTCTTCATTAAAAAGAGAGCTACATTGACAGAGGCAGACTGGGCTACAACTGAGCCACAGTGTAAATAAACCTCTGCCAGGACCCATACAAACACCATCCCTCCCATGCATGCAACCCATTCCCTTAGTATTAAATAGCTCCAAATGCTCCCTGTTGTTTTGAATGCTATGCAAATATTGGCAGAAGGACGCACGCTCTGTTTTAAAGATACCTCAGATACAGCCATACCAACCAAACTTTTTTGGAAAGCAACATCAGGACTTGAAGTTTCTCTTTTTACTTCACCAAATGAAATTTATCTGCAGATGGAATTGTGGTTTTAGCTGCCTCAGGCTGTGCTAGCTCTTGCTGAATTTGGCCAATCATCCCCTGCAAGGGAAGAATAGAAAATTAAAATGTAATTGTGGAAAAGTCAAAATATTTCATTTTACATTTTGGAAAAAGGTTAATTATAATTGATTTTTTGTGTTGAAATGTCTTCCCATTGTGAAGCACAACTGTTTTTCTAGAAAGGACAGTAACCATCTGTAAAAACACTTCTCATTGAGGCTGGAAAAAGTACAATGTCCTTCTGTTTTACTGGGATATCTAGAAAAACTTCCACCTTAGGTTAACCAGGGAAAACCAAACTGTCTTAATTTTCAGTTGAACAAATGAAAGAAGATGAATGATAGGGATATTCAGTAGCAATTTCAGATGCCACAGTTGCTGGGAGCCCAAAAGGAGAGTGTGGAACATCCGGTCAGCTCTGCAGCATCACCAGCACGTGTGTCCTGTAGTGTGTCCCTGATCTCTGCATGTCATTGCTGGAAAATATCAAACTCTCCCTTGTCCCACACGTATCAACCACACTTAGATGAACTATCCCAGTGCTGCCATTGCCCAGTTTCACATCTAGTTTCCATCACATCCCTCTCTAGTGCTGAGGGAAATATAAAAAAGGAAAATAAACCGGATGCAGGAAAAGCCAAGTTCAAGCTTGGGAAAGCCAAGTCTAAAGCTTAATTCATAGTCATTCATACTCTATTCCTAAATATCATGGTAATTCCTTTGATTTTCGGAAAATGTAAGTGGATCCTAAAAAGCTGTGTGACTTTTTGGCATCCTGCACCAGAAACAAATTATTCCCATGTTGTAATGCATAATGCACAGTGAGGTCTGCATGAGAACTGGAGCTGGCCACTGCACAAACACAATTCCACCGGTGAAGCTTCCAGCCTCATTCATAGTACCTGCTCTTCAGTTTTGTTCCTGTTTAAAACATGCCATGTCACTTAATTGACAGATTCCATGCCACAAGCCGTTTGCAAACACACTTGTTTGAAGAAGATATGCCCTGGCTGATTTGGAAAATCCCTATGCAGTGCATTCAAAATAATTCAGAACTGATTAATGACAAGTTGAGCAAATAGAGGGAATGAAGAGCCTGGCACAGGCTGTGGTTAGTTAGAATTTGCTGAGTTCACTCCAACTAATTTTGTACCTTCTTCCATTTCACTTTCTGTAAAATTCCCAGCAAATCACTTTACAGTGAGGGATGTGTTGCAAACCAGAGTGTAATAAATAGACAGAGGAGAAAAATCACAACAACACATTTAAAAAATTCCCTGGGTAAATATTTGCATTGGAAGCTGGACCTCAAGATTCACTGCCTGCAACCAGGGGTCAGAAACATTACAGGTCCACTCAAAACAAAGGCAACTTGAAACTGGGAAGTGGTCAGAGTCAGTGCAACCTCACCAATGTCAGGGAACTGTGTCTTTTATTGTAGCTGAAGATCCTAACCCTGTATTTGTGCACATACATTCATGGGTGTTCACATATTTAGTGCAAACACACGCAAGTGCCGGCACTCACACATTCTTAAAATGTATGTGCATATATTCCTATATTCACATGAGCTGTTTATGAGCAAGCTATCAAGAAAGAGTTTTCACTGAAATTATTCAGTGAATGACTTCAAACAATGAATACATTGCAGGAAATGGCGATTGGCTCCAGAGCAATCCACAAGCAGAAAAGAAAGCATAAGCAGTTGAATAAATGGGTGGCTGTGAATTACTCATTTAGCTGCATTATCTTCTTGTGGTCCAAATTCAGGAAATGTCTAAACACCCACTTCCCATTAAGAGCATGAATAGTCCCATTGATTCAATAGGGTTATTTTCTCTGCCTTCCATGGGGCAACTCAAATACTTAAATTTAAGCAAGTGCTTAAAGTGCTTTGCTGAATCAGGAGGTATGTCCACACTGTATATACCTGTGTTATACAGAAGGTCAGATCAGCTGATCCAAGAATCCTTTACGGTCTTGAGATCTATAAATCTATGAATAAAACCAGCCTTTGCTGGAATTGCTTCTCCATAACCTTCCTGAACACTGAAATTCATCCACACCCAAAAAATATTAATAAAACACTCTGTACTTAACTCTTTTCATATTATACTAAGTACGCCACTAAATAAACCTCTTAATATTCCAGTATATTTTGCAATGAACATTTTCCCGGTACGCTAGAGCGGTTCCTCCTTTTGTGCCATCCAGAACACAATCCCCATGAAATACTGCAGTAAACATTTCTCTGAGTACTACAGCAAACACTACCAGCATTAGCAGATTAACCATTCCACTGAGCGCCATATTAAGCACACGTTTAAATAGTGAGAAAAGACGTATAGCCTCCTCTTTCCACTGCGCCTCGTTACCCTGCCGAGATCCATATTTTTCTGCGTGGAGTCGACCAGCCCTGCACGTACCTGCTCTGCTCCTTCCCCTCCCAATGCCTCTCCCTCTCTTTTTCTCCTCTTTCTTGTTTTGTTCATCCTGGACCTATTCTTCTGGCTTGGAAAATTTGTCAGGGGCCAGGAAGCCAGGGATAAAAGGGGGTCAGAGGATTTGGCACATTGTTCAACGACAAAATCAACAACAAATTTATACTGTGTGCATATTTCTGCCTCTCTGCCTCTCTCAGCATTTGCTGAAGTCTGTTGATGGAGAAACACAGAGTAAGCATGGGTCCCTTCTCCCTGGATCTAAAGACTGAAGTAGCAGGTCTTGACTAGTGTAATTTGGAATTATAAAGCATTGTTTGGATTTTGCAGGTGTACTTTAAAGTCAGCAAAATTACCGTGCTCAGAACCTTCAGTGGATTCATCTTTAGCAAGTGTTTAAGAGCTGCTGACTCGTCTCTTGTTGCTGACAAACCATCTAGATTCAACCCATGGTTCTGTTCAGCTTTTCTCCTTTCCCTCCTCTCTCTCTTTTTTCCTCTCTTTTTTCCTCTTTTTTTTTTTTTTTTTTTTTACTAGCTCTTTGATGTTTGATCATTTGAGGCAATGAGGCGGAGGGTAATTTACGTTATCAGGGAGGTATGAGGGGTGCTGGGAACCCAGACGCAAGGCCCATTCGCCTGCTAAAGCGCCATCGTAATGTAATGAGACTCCAGTCAACTGCAGCTAGTAATGGAGGGGAACATTTCCCATTCATCTGCCTACCTGAGACTCCACCGAATACGACAATAACTTTTGCACGGGAGGAGCAGGGGGGGACACGGTAAAGGGGGGCCAGAGTCCCCATGGCATGACTCCCTCTGTCTCATAGAAAAGCACCACAGCCTCATCCTTTAGACCACTGAGGGAAGCAAATTAACACAACTCTGGAAGTCACAAAACAGGTTGTTGGAAGTGCTTAACCCTTTCCGTGTCCTTTCCAGTAGGCACCTGGTCAGCACAGACCCCCAGCCTTTCTCTGTGGCTGGGTCCCCTCTTTAGACCCTCAGCTGTTGCCCCCTCAGGGCAGAACTGAACCCTTTTGCACAGGGAGCTCGGAGAGGATGGGCCCACCAGAACAGGCCATTGGGAAAGTCCCTGCACATCAACTAGCAAAAGTTGTAAAAATGAGGAAAACAATTTCCCAGAAGTGCTCCAAAGCTGTTTCCCTCTAAAGGGGTTTCTAAAGAAAGCGTTTTTCCCTGATTGCCCCAAGCCAGCTCCGTAACTTCACAAGTATGGCTTCCTATTACAAAACAAGAGTTTTGAGAAACCCCTTCCCTTTGTTTTCAAGTGTGGCAAACAGGACATTGGGATTGCATCAACAATTTCTTTTAACACCATTTTCTAATATCAGTCAAAACCCAAACAAAATCTCAATCCCACGCCACACTCCTAGTGCAACGGATGTCCACCCCTGGGGTAATTTCATTCCCCATGACTTTGTCAGAGCAGCCCCCTCCTGCCATGCACTCTAGAGAAGCAGATATAACTTCACAGTGTCTTCAGAGTGGCTGTTCCCATGACAAGGATGAGTATATTTACATCACTCTGACCATCAGGGAAACTGAGACACAGAATAGTGCTCCATGCCTTGCCATAATAAATAAAATCCAAGGGTTTGTGTCTTTCTTCAGAGAATGAGTACCCAAGGACGATGGGAGTAATTACTCTACTCCCCCCGCTGCCCCCCTCCAAACTCTGCTCCTCAGCCTTGGTCCTTGCCTGTACAACCTTCCTGGCTGCAGATTCACTTTCCACTGTGCCTGTGTAGACAGGGCCTCCCAGCAGCACAGTAATAACCACAGTAGAAACACCCACCACCAGCAGTAACAACGATGCACATACTCAAGTTCTCACAGGCAACCCTGCTACTCTGCACACTCTGTTTGCAGGCTGAGGGTAATTATAGTTTGAGGAAACCTCCTGGATGCAAACAGATCTCCTGGTACGAAGACCTCAACGTATGTCAAGAGGTGTAGGTGGCATGGACAAGATACAGGTGAAGGAGAGATTAATTTCCTTCATTGGCCTGTCCTAAGCTTGTTGTTTGTTCCCAGAACTCAGCCTGAGAAAGGGAGAGAGAGGAAAGGAGAGGGGGAGCTGAGGTCTTTCCCTCCCAACCCTCACCAAATTCCTGCCACATGGACCCTTCCAATTATGTCCACGTTTGAAAGGCTGCTGTCAGGATGAAAGGCACAGAGCAGTAATGAACTGACGATTAATTTGCAGTTGGCTCACCCAGTGTGTGAGTGTCTCTCAGACTCGCTGCATGCGGGTGCTAAATATGACGATGTCAGCAATTGTCAGCCAGAGCCAGGGTTACCCTTAATAAGAGTCTGTCTCACTGCTGCCTGATTGCCTGTTGCCAGCTTCCGGGGGCTCCGGCCCGGCTCCCCATCCTTCTGACAGCAAGGGGAGCTCTGTACCAGCCTGGCAGCTGCCAAAGTAGCAAGAGGAAGGGAAAAAAAATGACCCTCTCCCCTGGCAAAGCAGCAGGAGCAGCTGCCAGTGCTAACTGCCTCTGCCCATGCCAACTTTGACCTGGGAGAGTTACGGCTTATGCTGGCACAAAAATAGCTCAGGATGCAATTGCACACGTGAGCACCAGCCATGCCTGGGCTGGGATCCCTTGCACCTCCAAAACTGGCAGCAAATTTCACAGGCCCTTAATCCATGTTAAAAACAAGCCTCTCACTCTCCTCATTCAAGTCAGCATCCCCATGTCTGAGTGGGCTTGATGGCTAAGGGAGTGTGATTGACACTGAGTTTCAAGACAGAGCTGTTGCAGAGGAAGACCCTCCACAATACCCTGCAAGGCTGTACTGCCAGCAGCTGGTTTTCAGGTAATGCATTAAGGGTTGATGCAGCCTGACAGGGTCTGGGTCAGGACCTGCTCAAACATCCCTGCCAGCCTCAGGAAGAAGACAAGAGGCACACACTTGGGAACCACTGTGTCGAGCAGTCTGTGAGAGCACATAGAGGGATCTGAAGCAGAGCTCCAAAGAGTTTGCAGGCTCACCAGCCAAGATGTGCCTGGGTGTGGGAGGGATGCAGTAGAGAGCACAGGATTGACAGGGCTGGGAATACAACCTGCGTCTTCTGCATTAAGGGGCCTGTCACCAGGCCGCAGGGGAATGCTGCTTTGCAGAGGGAAGCACAACACCTGCTCAAAAGACACAAATATTCAAAGTAAAGACCAATCCCTTGACATTGCACAAAGATACCTCCCGCATGCTCCCAAGAAATCTGGGGTGTGCACAATGGTCCTGGATATTCCATTCACGCTTTTAAGTCCGTCCACCAAATCTAGACACTCATCTTCTCTCCTCACAACAGGAATGGAACCCAGGCCTGAGCCATTAGACACTATGAATATTTTCTTCAACTGTCTGAAGTTTGGAACTCCAAATTGCTGGGCACCTTTGAGAATGTGGGTTCAGGAGGGTCATAATAAATCCTGCTGTGGAGCAAGCATTGGGTACTTGGGATGTAGCAAGGCAATGCTCTTCAGTTGATGTGGGACACTGTGTAGGGCATTAGAAATGTTCATACTGCAGCTTCCTTTTAGATTGCCCAAAGGCCTGTAAAATACATTTCATGTCTCTCATTCGGTAGATAATCATCTAGATTATTAGACCTGGCTTCATGTGATTATGTTGGGATCTGAAAGGTGGGTGCACTGATTTCCTCCTGGGCATGGACTTCTAGAGCTTCAGAGGGCTTATGAGAGTACAAAAATCAGGTCTTGCCATAAACACAGATGTGTTTTTTACCATGTAATCTCTGCTATCAGAGCTGGCATTTCGGGCACTGCTCCTACCATTGCTCTCACTCCCTCCCAGTCCTGTCCTGGCAGATGTACAGGGGGGCCTGCCAGTTGGACACAGCCCAGGTCCAGCTCACATATTATTTTAAAAAACTTGCCTCAATGAGACCTTCCTACAAAGATGCCATCCAAGCCGCTTTTCCTGCCCACCAAGCATGCCTGGGCCTGGGCGAGACACTTTTTGGCTTTCCCTGTTCCTTCCACCCTGCCTGGCTCCCACTGGGAACGGGCTCAGTGGCCATGCTGTGCCTCTGTGCAGAGCGGGAGGTAGCAGTCACGGCACCAGTGCCACTTGGCAGGGCGTCCCGATGACACTGCATCCCCGTGACAGCCAAGTGCAGCCCTCGGAGAGCCGAGGGCTCCTCTGCAAAGGAGACCTGAGCCCTTTAAGGAAGAGAGGAGCAGAAATCAATTGTCTGCTCGCCTTCTTCCCCAGGCCCCCCTCTCCCCCTCCTCCATCACCACCACCACCACACACGCACCCTATTCACCCTGCTGGAAGGTGACATTTGCTATTAACCTTATATTGGGCCATTTTGTAAATCAATGTCACTTACATTTAATAACAAGTGTAATCAAAGGAATTATGCAAATTTAATTTGATGCTTCTTGAATTATGCAAATCTGCACCACATATAATGGCTTCTGACATGTGCCCAGTTGGAGAACGTTCCATTACCTCCTCTCTTATTACCCCTATTATTATTTTTATTTTTTTATCCCGTGGTGGGGGAGGGAGAAGGGAGGGAGCAGCGGTTAGGCTTGGAGGCAGGGGGGACAAGCGAGTGCAGGGAGAAGAGAAGGGAAAGAAGAGGGGTGGTGGAGAAAAGTGCTCTTTTGCCTGCATTTTGAGTAGAAAAGCCTCCTGAAGGCATTTCTGTTATTGTTATTGCAGAGCAAGGAGAGTGGGATGGGGGGGAGCGGAATGGGGATGGGTGGAATCATTTCCCATGAATGGCTTTGCAGGCAATAATACTATAAGCCTCTGAGTCTAAATTACTGCCCTTCCAGTCCTATCTCCAGCACAATATTACTCTCCTTGGCCTCTTCTTCCTGAATCACCAGGCAAGCTGGGGGAGGGTAAGGAAAGAGGGGAGCAGGACCCATGGAGTGGAAAATGCAGAACAAATGGGTGAAAAGATGTTTCAGGTTTTTTGTTCCATGGCCACCCCAGGTGCCCCCACATTCTTATCCCTTCTGTCAGGGCCCCAGAGGAATAACTGTTCTTTTCCCCTTTGCTTTCCCACCAATTGTTTCCTTGCATGTGACCCCAAGGTCAGGAAAAACAGCCACAATAGGCATGTGCCTCAATTTATAATATCTTCACAGTAACCTGGGATATCTTCAGCCATCCCAAGTTTCTCCCTTTGCAAGGACTTCAGTGTCTGTAGCACCAGGAGTCAGTTTGGACCAGCCTCTGTTTCTTCTGCTTGTCAGAAATGTCAAGAGGATTTGGTGATCACAGAATGGATTTGAAAGACAGTGCCATGATGGTAGTGCAACATATAATGCTGGACCACATTTTCCTCTGCTATTCTTCACAGCAACTGATGAGTGACTCTTACCACAATAATTTGTGCAGTGTGACCTTGAGTGAGACCACTCCCATCTCTGTGTCTTGGTGTCCTCACATTGGTGCAAAGCAGATAAAGAAATCCATCTGTATTATGGAAGGATGAGAAGAAGGAGAAGAAAATACATTTGTAAAAGTCTGTGTAGTCCTCTAATGTAAATTGATACACACTCTGAGGGCACAGTACCAGTATGGCACCACCATTTGTATAATGCAAAGAGTCACTAATATCCAAAGTCTCCTCAGACTTTGAGAATTGAAAGGCAGGGAGTATTTCTACATTTTGCAATTTACACTTGCCATGTTTCCTTCCAAAACTCTTCCAGAAACACTGGAGTTTTTTTCTTCTTTCCTCTAAATATTTCTCCTATTATTACAAAGACCTACAAGCCCTGCAGTCTTTTCTCCAATGGAAGATAATTTCCAGAAACATACTCTGCATTTATATTTTAAATACAATAAATTGGAAAAGATGTCCAGATTAAATTTTTCCTTACCTACCAATAGTTCAAATTCTTTTAAAAGTTAAGTAAAAGGGTTTTTTTTTTCTTTAATGGAAGGATTTTTCATCTGCTATCAAAAATATACTCTCATAGAAATATTAGTGAGAGGAAACTGTCCCTTCCTGTGCCCAAACTGAACATCATTTGAAGTTCACTGTGTAAAATGTCATGTTTCAGCCAGTCCTTAATAGTATGGTTTCCACCAATGATTGGGTGAAATGGATGTGCTCACCCCACTTCAAGGCTGGCCTTAGAAAAACACCTGCTGGCCTTAGAAAAGAAATATAACCCAGGGGATGCTGCTGAGTTTGCTTTTCAAGCCCTGATGGTATTTGACAGCATGACCAGCAGCTCTCCAGTGCCATCAGCACTCTGCCACTACTGATTCTCTGTAGAGCCCATGTGGGAAACAGGGGTGGATCTCAGGAGTTGCAGCTGTGGGTAGAAATCCTGCTGGGAGGTCTCAGTCCAGCATCTTCTCTGACCCTTGTTCAGGGAGCCCAGCCCTGCCCTCTGCAGCCTCCAGGGATGTGCTGTCTGAAGGGAGGGTGTCAGCAGGAATGTCAATAATGGTGCCTCTCTTACAAAACATGTTGATTCACTGCCCAGAGACAGTCTTTGTCATTAGAGGCTGAAGAAAGGAACAAAGCTCATTTCAGAGTCGGATACACCAATACCCTCTGAAGTCCTCCTCAGCCCAAGATTTCTTGACTGCACAGACGATGCTTTGCTTTGCCTTGTCTTGCCTTGCCTTCCCAGCAGATGACCTTCATGGCTCTCATGGACATGGGTATGGTCAGGACCCACGACCATTTCCTGGTTCCAGGTGCTGCCCAAGCAGATCAGCAAGAGGGTGCCCATGGGAAAGGGCTGCTGTGGGTGCCCACCCCACATAGCCCTTGGCCTCAAAGGTCCTTCAGGGGAAGCAGGTTAATGAGTGCATGGAGCTAAACTTGTTCCTGGTGATAAACATGCTGAGGTCAACAGAGCTACCACACAGCCCGAAGGGTCCTATTCCTGAGTTCAAGAGGTGTGTGGCAGATGGAAGCACCTCTCCTACAGAGAGAGCTCAGCACACAAAATGCTGTTTCATATCTGGTGTTTCTGAGCTTATCTCTCCACAAAGATTCTCAGGAGGATGTCTCTGAACGACTCCAAGCATGGATATTCCAGGACAAAAGAGGCTATGTTGGAGTTGGTTTGGAATAGCTGTCAGGAACAGTTCTGTGGGGCTAGAAAATGTCCTGTACTCTACACTACAGCCAGCAGCATCAGTCACAGAGCTAAGGCATCAGTGACTGTTGTAATGTAGGCTCACTGCTCTCTGTGTTCCTCAACTCCAGCCCCAGCTGGAGGATGCCAGGTACAACAGAGATGCCAGAGTGAAAGTGAAAGCCTTTTCCTTAGGGAACCTGTTTCGTGGACCTTAGGTCCTGATGCTGTAGGTTGAATCAGAACTAGGCAATGCAAGGTTCCTGAGCCGAGGCTGAAAGACCTTTGTGCCATTGCTGGGACAGGGAATTTGCCTGCCTTGAGCCCTGAAGGGAGCATGCTGGGCTTCCCCAGGGTAAACAAATAGAGTGGGGAAGTCATAATTGACACAAGGGCTCTAAAAGGGACAGCTCGCAGCAGGAGGCCAGGCTGCTTGAAGTTTCCTTGCTCTCCCCTTCCCTGGAAATCACAGGTCATTGCTTGCAGCCACCTCTTTCCCAATAAAACTGTAACCAGTGAAGAGCCATAAAAACACTGAAGCACAGAAAGGCTGGGAATCTGATCTGACGAGAAAAGACACACTGACAAAATGACCATGAAACATCCTGGGAAGCAGTTTGGAGGGATCAGGCTGGGACAGTGCAAGATAAGAGCTCCTGGAGGAAGATGGTGATGGCTTCAGAAGCAGCAGAGAGACAGGGGTGAAGGAAGCAGTGACACGGTGCTGTGACAGCTGCCAGCGATGTGGAGGGGAGTTTCCCAGGAAGAACTTTTTCATTAAGATAAACTTTTAAATGAGAGCTGAAGAAGAAATGAAATTATGGAGAGTCCTACTTCTGACCAGGGTCCCAGCTGTCCCACTACTGCCAGGGCATACAGGAGTAAACAGATGTCCTACCTGCTCCACGCCTCTGTTTCACCAGAAAGGACGGACACTTACCCCACGGGCTGGAACAGACCCCATCAGCTGTGGCTCTTCTGCAGTGTGACTCCACTGACATCAGGGAAAAACCTCTTGCTTAGCAAAGAAGAAAGGTGTACTGTTGGTGATGCAAGGAGGGAAGATATTCCAATTCACCCTTCCCCTTGCAATGACAGGGGACTGGAAGTTTCACTGAGAAGGCACCAGAGTTTCTCCTTCATTTTAGGGCAGATGAAAGGAAGATAGCAGTCTCATATACAGGTAAAAGTCACATAAGAAACTAAACAGGCAGATCAGCTGATTTTTTACAATGTACTAACTATATTTTTTGTTATGTTTTTATAGGCTTTTAGGCTCTGTATTACATAATTTAATTACTGAAAAAGCTCCAGGAGTTTAATATTTGGGAAAAAAAATATTTTGAGGACAGGTTTTTCCTTCCTACCAGCATGACTGGGATTTGTATGGACAGAGTCTGCCAATGCCCCTTTATCTGACAGGCATCTGACGAAATACAGAAGCAGAAAACTGGGGTCCAGAGGGAGCCAGTGTCTTCTGGAGCTCCTTCTTCCCAGCACCCTGAAAGTTTTGGCAGAGCCTGCTGGCATGAAACTCCACAGACTGCTTTCCACAGTGAGCTGGGAAAAAACCCTGACACGTGTTAATGACAGCAAGGATCTCTGTCATCTGTTAAATGGGGAAAACCAGTGAGGCCCCATGGAGAGCTCTCTCTCTGTTCACTTGCTGTAAGGTCCACTTAACACAGGCCACTGGCAAAAGTCAGCATCACCCTCCTCTGGCTTCCTCTTACAGTCCATTCTTCCCTTGTTTGAGCAGTGGCCCCACATCTTTGTTGCCTGCATCTGGGCCGAGGGATGCTGAAGAGTTTCAGGGCATCACTCTATCCCCAGCAATGTCACAGAGTCACCCAAGTGCTGCTTCTAGCTTGGTCAGAGCAAAATCACCCCGGTGTGATCCTGTCAGCATCAGTGGAGCCTCACAGAGGGCGAGTCCTGCTTGCTCAGCCCCTCTCCAGCACCTGATTCTGCATGCAAAGAACATGAAGATCTTTTTTTCTCCATCTCCCCATTTCATTCCTGTCCATTTTTCATTCCTCCCATTCCTTATTCCTGAACACATGGGTGCAGCTCTGCTTGTAGAAATCCCATGGAGTTATTCCTGCTGCATCCCAGGGCAGTTCAGTAGAGATGGGGTCCCTCTGATTTCTCACCTTGCACCCTTTCCAAGAAGCTATCTCATGGCACTGCAGGAAGAGGGATTATCTGATCTTTATTAATTTATTGAAGGGAAAGAAGAGGGTGGAAATTGTAATGAAAGGGACAACCAGCAAGATGGCAAGGAAGAGAGGTTAAAAATGAAATCATCATCTAATTGGCCTGCAGTGAATTATTCACATGTATAATCTTTTTTAAAAAAAAAATCAGCACAAGGCAATGCAAGTAAATGCTGTTCATGTTTAAAAGTCATTTCCATAAGTAAGTGCAATTTCTCTACTGTTTGCCCCTGTTTAATGAAGTGAAATCTTGTTTGCATTCCTCCCAATTTCCCAACGAAAGGCGCCCAAGCGTTTGCACCAAAATTACTTGGCCCAAATTAAAACCCTCCAACATTTCAAAAAAAAAAGACGAAAGGGGGGAAAAATCAGACTTATTTTTAAAATGCCTTAAGTGCATCCCAGCATCCTAATTTATTTTTAGACACTGGTTATTAAGAGTAGTAGTAAGTTTCCCCTTCTCTCTCGCTCTCTCTCTTATTTAAATGAACTTAATGGCAATAGATGCAAATGTCTGGAAGAGGAAAATAGTTAACATTTATTTATTCTTACTGTTGTCTCTTCCCTGGCTGGTGTCATTAGAACAGTTCGTTGCATCCCATTCGCTCCCATTAGCTCTGCTATCAGAGCCACCCAGCACGACTCCAGCACGGCTCGAAGTGCTTTCTGCGGCCCACATAGGGACTACATCATCATCTCCGAGGCACTGGCTTAATGACAAGAAAAAAAATCGGAATATATTGCACAGCGTTCTGGGGAAACAACAACAAAAACCACTGCTGCCGTCGCTGCCACCCAATGCCATGTCCCCCTGACCCGGGGCGTGCATCCTACTTCAGCCGGGCAGGGGACAGACAGACGGACCGGCTGTGGTGCCAGGGCAGGCATCCCTTCGCAATTCATTGATCTGGGCAATGTGTGCAGAGAGAAATACGCCAACGGGGACCCAGAGTGCTTGGAAACGCGCTCAGGAGGACCCAGCAAGACTGGAATGGGTTCAAACAGCTGCTCGTCGCCAGCAGAATCATCACCCCCCAAAGCAGGGCTGCCAGCCGGCTGACTTCTGGCTCCCTGTTGTGGGCAGGAGCTGCCAGCCAAGGCTGGTGGTGGGATGGCGGGTTTGCAGCTTCTTGCTGAATGAACCCTGCTTTCCTCTAGTGCCCCCACTGCCCCCTTTAGGAGCATTTCCTAAAGCAAACCAGACCAGCTCACGTGTGAGCAACCACGTATCTCAGGGTTGCGTGGCTGGAGCTGACAGCTCAGGCTGCCGCTGGTGCCTGTCACCCTGCACGCGTTGTCCCAGCCATTGGCCACTGCTGCAGAGACAAGGGATTTTGCCCTAATCCTCCCCCAGGGAGCAGGGGCTGAGGGCCAGCACTGGCAGGTGACAGCCCAGAGAGGCAGGTGCCCCAGTGCCCAGGAGAAATGGCCAAAATCCACCCTCCCCCGAGCAATGGTGTCCTTTCCGACCCTCTGAATGTGGAGGCGGACCTGGCCTACTCCAGAGGGACAAAATCCCTTTGCAAGCAAGAGGAACCCAACATATCGCTCATCCAGAGCAACAGCAGGTTTTGAGGTCTTCTGAGCCCTTCAACCCTCAGGTGACACAGAGGTGAGGGCGGTGGCAAGTGTCAGAGAGGGAGACCAGGGCTCGCTGACAGCTCCGGCTGACAAAGCAGCATTTGGGAGGAAGGACATCAGCATCTGCAGCGCTGACACATCAAAGAGAGGCGGAGGCTGTTGCAGGCGGGGACGGAGCCGTGCAAAGGGCCCTCCCCCTCTGTAAAGTTGACATCGTCTCCCGTGATAACTTTTCTGCTGAGGTAGGAGACACTTTACTGCAGAGTTGCACACAGCAAGTAGCTACCCTCCCCCCCGCCCCTTCCCATCCTCTCCCCCTCTCTCCCTCTCCAGCATCATTTACATCCTTAATTAGCTGTAATTCTGCAGTGCTCATTAGGGAAGGACTGGAAAATATCAAGGAGCCCACAAGCAGGGGGCTTCAGGGGAGAGGGAGGAAGAGGGGGCTACAGGCATCGGGGGAAAGGGGATACCCAAGGCTGGGTGGTGGGGTCAGAAGCCAGGAGCTACTTGCTTAATTCAAGTGGGATGATTACACTAGTGTAATTTGGGAGCACTGATCCAGTGATGGGGTTAAAGAGGCCACAGTGTCCCACCTAGAAAGGCAGAAGACCCACCCAGAGAATAACAGCATCCCACCAAGAGGACTTGCTCTTACCTCCTTGCTCACAGGTGATACCTCTCTGCTGGGTTATTCAGTGTCCCACACACCTAAATCCAACAGACAGGTGCAGGAAGAGGGCAATATTCCACTCCAATGCAGACAGCTACACAAACCTGTCCTTTCCTGCAGCCTCATCAGGAATTATCCAGCAAGGAGACTTTTCTGGAAAATTGCAGCTGACAGAGCTAAAGAACTTCTGCCAGGTGTGTGGCTGCACTGAAAACTTTCAGTTAGAGGAAGAAAGACACAAAAATGATCCAGAAGAAAATCTGAATGAGTTGTTAATTTGTTCTTAAAGGAATACTGTCTTGATTTAAAACAAGGAGAGGGTAAGCACTTTGAATTTGACATCAATGACCAAAAATAATTTTAAAAAAAACAAAACCAAACCAAAACAAAACAAAAAACCCAACAAACAAACAAACAAAACCACCAAAAAACCCGAACAACAACAACAAAAACCACACTGAGAAACTAGGGCTCAAAACTATAGCCAAACTTTGCATTCCAGGTTATTGAACAAAATATGTCCCTCAACCCCAAATGGGAAAACATTGTGAAGTTTTATTATTGCTCCAGATATTTGATATAATTACTTTGGGGAGCAGCAGCAGACCCAGGAAGTTCTAATTCGGAATCCCTTTTACTTAGGAGTATATTCACAGAGAGAGAGTCAAGTCCTCCCTCTTCACAGTCTCAAGAGACCTTCCCAAGACCATTAGGGAGGTACTATTGTCTCCTTTAGCTGGAGAACAGCTAAGGTAAGTGAATGAGGTGAGGATATGAAGGAAATCTGTGGCAGAGCCAGGCAGTGACCCCAGATTTCCTGCTAGTTCTCTTTGAACCACTAGTTACAAGCCATCTTTCCCTGTGGTCCAGCATTTGTATGACCACTTGCACTTGCATTTCTGGGCACATATGTCACTGGGTTTTAATTCACTGCCAACCTGTATCTTAGCTCAAGGTTAGATCATAGAATACTTTGGTTGGGAGAGACCTTAAAGATCATCCAGTTCCAACCCCCCTGCCACAGGCAGGGACACGTTCCCCTAGACCAAGTTGCTCAAATCCCCATCCAGCCTGGCCTTGAACACTTCCAGGGATGGGGCATCCACAACTTCTTTGGGCAACTGTTCCAGTGCCTCACCACCCTCACAGTAAAGAATTTTTTCCTGCTATCTAATCCAAACCTGACCTCTTTTGGTATGAAGCCATTGCCCCTTGTCGTACGCTCTTGTGAAAAGCAAAGTCCATCTCCAGCTTTCCTGTAGGTGCTTTTAGGTACTGGAAGGTGCAATAAGGATATGCATGTAAAAGTCTATCTGGGAACTCAGTGAAGTTGATGAGGATGGTCTTTGGAAGTCCATCCTCCTACTTTTCACTTGCTAGCAATAATGTGAACCTAGAGGTTGAGCTGTGCTGGTGTGTCCCACCTGTGGCGGTGGCCCAACCCACTTTCCAGGTGAATGACAAGTGGGTTGATTTCCCCGCCCGAGACTCCACCTCTGAGGGCGGATCGGAGGAGGAGATAAGGCTGTGATGCCACCGCCTACTAGGTGTTCCCTTGAACATGTCTCCTCCCTGGTTTCTAGAACCCTCTCTCTCCCCCGGTTCCTTATTAGTTAGTAGAAGTTATGTTTAATAAGTAGTTCATTGATTATTCTATTAGGCTCTGGAAAGTTCTGTTTTGTTACATCCCTGGTTGGCTAGTTTAAACTAGTCCCTCCCAATATGTTTCCCGGTTGGTTGTATGTCACCCCCTTGTCATTTCCTAAGTGGTTGTTCCTTTACTCCTCCCTTTTCCCCACTCTTCTATTTAGTTTCATGCTAATGAAACCAGAGAGGCCAGACCAACGGCCAGGCCAGACCAACGGCCAGAGGGGCCAGACCAACGGCCAGAGGCCAGACCAACGGCCAGCGGCCAGACCAACGGCCAGGTTCGGGTGGCTAGTTCCCTCTGAGACTTTATTAAATTGCTTGGAATACACTAGCGCCTGAATCCTCCTTCAGTCTTTACCTTCGCCTGCTGCGGTTTTTCCATCTGGGCTGCACCAGCCTAATCGGCTGTTGGCAGATAGCCTCAGGGCGAGCTGTGGCTCCCGGGGCAAACATCTGCGGTTTGAGCTGCATAGAACCCTGCTCCGTGCCGTCGCACCGGGACCTCCCGGAGTGTCCAGAGCAAGAGGACAGCAGACGCCGCCTGCCACGCCACCGGGCGGCTAGTGGTCAGCGCGGCACCACCAAAGGCGAAATGACCACCAGCACATGTGGGATTATTTACAAATATGTGGGCATGTGCACAAATAGGCATTTGCACTTTGAAGTATCTTCCTCTTTAATCAAAAACTTCAAATTCCTCTTAGTGTTTAGATGAGACTTGCCATAACAGATAATCAGAATAAGTTAACATGCCAGAACAAGTGAAGAGAAAACCCCAGTGAAGTACAACTTTATGGGAATGCCTAGGACCTTTGCAAAACAGCATTTCAGTGATTGGTATGGTTGGCTCTGAGGTTTAACGCATGATAACTCCCTTTGCACTTTCCCAAAACAGCTTATTTACATCATTCAAACAAAGAGAAATCTGGCCCATCTTTCTATATTAACATATGGCTTTTCCTGTAGTGTTTGATACATAGATTTCTAAGGCCTTTACAAAGTACATAAAACTTCCAGCTCCACTCTATTTGGGTTTCAAAGAAGCAACAGTGGACCAGAGTCTCCCTGGATCTCATTAGAGTGCTTTGAAGAGCATCTTCTCTGCACTTCAAAGAGACCCTTTAGTCAAAGTTTTCAATGACAAATTGACAATGGCAAACCTTCAGAACAAATTTTATCCATTACCACTCTAATATTTGGGAATAAACAAGATAAGGAAAATTAAATGCTAGATCCACATGCCTATTAGAGATACTGAGCTGGAATAAGGAGAGATGCCTCCCCTTTTCCTGGCTGTAGAAACAGTTGGTTTAAACCTCTGTGCGGCCTTACTGTGCCCACATGGCATGGGCAACTGGTAGGATTCTGCAGAGGGTAAACATCTGCTCCCAGACATCCACAGAGGACCGTGGAAGTGGAAAGAGCTGCTTGTATTTCTTGCATAGCTCACAACTGCGAAGGGCAGCTCCTGGGCAATAGCTCACGCTTGCATGAAGCCACCTGCACTCTCCTGCTCACAGCAGTCAGTGATTTCCTTCAAAATGGCTCAAAAGTGTCTTTTGTAAGTTGCCCGTTAGTGAGTACTTTGATACCTTGAGTACCAACGAATGGTGTCATTCCCACAACCTACTTACCATCATTACATTTTCCTTTTCTGTACTTCATCCTTCCACTAGAAAGCCTTGAGGAGCAGCAGGCATCTGCCTTCTGCCTTGCAGCAGTAGTCAGGAAACCTGAGCTCAGTCAGAATCTGAGATGAAGGGATGCTAAGCAAATGTCTAGGGAAACAGGTAAAGTATGAATTACAGATATGATATTCAAATATGAGCTGCCTTTCCCACAGTTTGGTGTCAGAGCTGGCTGTACAGAAGATAAGCCCAAAGCATTAAGTTGGGTTTTACATGACTGTCAGAACTGGAAGCAAATCTGTACCGGGGATGAATAGCCCTGTGTGAGCGAATGGAAACGAGAAAAGAAGAACATACTGACATGCACAGAGGCATGGTGTGTGTGGATAGGCACGTGGGAGTTAAATTACATATGTGTATGCTTATTTGCATGTTCATGAGTGCGTTGGGGTGTGCCTGACTCTGCCCATAACAGTGGGCATGTGCCAGGAGGGGAAGGGCTACTCCCCAGGCTGCACAGCCGATAAGTGTGGGTAAGAGTTTGTGGATGGCTACTGAATAGCTTGAGGCATCTGCTGTAAGGGCTTATTTCCAGTACAGAGTATTTTCCCCCACTAATGAAACCATTTCTGCAAACCTCCCTCAGGTGCCACACAGCAAATGTAACACCAAGGAAACATCGGGGAAGATTTCTGGTCACTCATACTGTGGTAACTTGAGGAGAAAGCCTAGCCCGTGAAAAGAAACCACTCATGTAATTTGCAGAGATATTTGGCTGACTGAACAGCCTCACACTTTGCAAGTATTCTTTCGGTTTGCAGCAGCATTTTCTCCCTGATTCTTTCACAGAGTCTTGGAAGAGACACAGATTTGTTCCACTCTAGCTTTCCTGGTATTATTGCATCTGGTGACTCCTGCCAGGAGAAGCTGAGAGGAGCAGAGCTCTGAACTGGCCCACCCTGCATCCCCACACTGCTTCACACCAGGCTGCCTGCAGGGCTGTCACAGTCAGGGTCCTTCCAGCCTTCACCGGCCCAGCTCTCCCCTCTGCACCCCTGCCCCAGTTCTGCAGCCAACTCAAAGCTTCCCCTGCCCTTCACCCTCCTGATAGGACTTGGCTTGCTCTCTTTGGCCCAGGTCCAGACAGAGTTTTGAGCATCTCCTCCAGAAAAAGGTCGTCTCTCTCAGCATTCAGAGCCAAGCTGAACAGTGCCTCCCGCTGAACCTGCTGGCGTGGCCAGCACCTCGCTCCGTGGGCATCCTGGTCTTTCCCACAGGGACTCAGGCAGTGAGAGAGAGGGAGATTGATAGCAACAAAAAGCAGCAGATGAAAAGTAAACTCACACTACATAAATTCTTACATGATTTTTATAAGGACACAGCATTGTAACAACTTGCCAAGAACAACACCAAAATTCTTTCAAGGTTTCCCTTTTGTTTGTAAAGTGAATATTAAAAGTGCAGGCAGCAGTCTCCTGGTGTTCCCTTGGGAACTGTTAGTGTCTGTAGTAATGAGGTCATTCCTTTTTTATTAGGAGAAGGTTTTCTGTAAAGTTAAATGTGCTGACAGCCTCTTGCCTTTGATGTTGGGTTTCACCTCAGTCCCTCCTGCAGATATTGCTGCTCCTCCCTCGCAAAGACACATCCCTGACAAACAATCTCCCCTCTGTCTTCCCTACTTGTTTGTTTAGATGCATGATAGGCAGCTCTGTTAAAGGGCAGCACATGAAGGCGGCTGGTGTTTCAGAGGACAGGAGATGTGAGAGATTTGGTTGCTGTAATTAAGTCAGTCTTCATTCCCCCGAACTGCCAGCACTAGGTACCCTTATTTTATTGACCAGACAGATAATTACAGTGACAGCAGTCACAAACCCCCAGTTACAGTTGCACTAAAATTGCCATGGTGCCACATTCAGAAAAACGTGGGACCCGCAGAACCCTTGCCACAAAGCCCAGCCTGCAAGGGGAGGCAGGGAGGAGCACCCCAGAACCATGCCTGCTGTCCTGGAGCTCTCCTTGCTCTGCAGCTACAGAGACCTGACAGAGGGGAAAGTCCTCCCACAGGAGGACACACACAAGAATCTGCTGCTGCCATGTCTTAGTTATCACAGCTCCTGCTCAAGCACCT